>JARGCV010000095.1:2665000-2975000 GCA_034064705.1 Bothrops alternatus | reverse complement strand
CACTGAGTCTTCTTTCTCTTTTATCTTTAATGTCAATCTGTCCATATCTGCATAATCTAAAATTTTCTTTTTTTTTTTTTTAAATATTTTTATTGGTTTTTTTTTAAATTTTAACAGAAAAAAGAGACTAATCATATCAAATCATAGTATTAAAATAAACAATCATCCATAAACAGAGCATAAATACATTTTCCAATGCATCTAATGATAATAACTCAACTGAAAATAAACATCTCAAACAAATAACCTTCATCCTTCTCTATCTCCATCCTATTATTCCCCCTTCTTATCAACTTCCACTTAAATCAATCTTCTCTCCACCAAAGGCCATCCAGACAACCCTTTAGTAACAATAATTAATTATTCTTCCACCAACCCCAAATACAGTTGAAATCTAAAATTTTCTTAATAAGTTCTTCTTCTGTTGGTAAGTTTTTAGTTTTCCAATATTGGGCAAATACAATTCTTGCTGCAGTTAATACATGTAAAATTAGATATATACAATCTTTCTCGTAGTTTCCTTCTATTAAGCCTAACAGAAACAGTTCTAGCTTGAATTCTGTATTTTTTAGTCATTTTTTCCAACCATATGTGTATTTTTGACCAAAATCTTTTAGCTTTAGGGTGTGTCCACCAGATATGATAATAAGTACCTGGTTTTTGTTTACATTTCCAACACTTGTTTGATGTATTTTTGAATATTTTTGCTAATCTTACCGGTGTTAAATGCCATATATAAAACATTTTATATAAGCTTTCTTTGTAAGCCACCACTTTCATTAATTTAGTATTTCTTTCCCATAGTCTTTGCCAGTTTTTTAATTCTATATTATGTCCAAAGTTCTTTGCCCATGTTATCATTGCTTCTTTTACTTGTTCCTCTTCCATCTTTAAGTTAACAAATATTTATAGAGTTTCTCAATCAATTTTTCATCTGTTTTTAGCGGTATCTGGTCAAATTCTGTCTGTTCTTTATAAAATCCCTTTGTTTTAGCATCTTTTTTATATCTCATTTGAATTTGCAAGTATGGCCACCATAATAGATCAGTACCTTGTTCTTGTCTGTCTTTCAATTTCTCTTCATTGTCCAAAATATCTTTATAGGTCACAACTTTCTTGTAATTGATTAAATTTGGGTAAGCAAATGCTTCCATTGTTGAAAGCCATCCTGGTATTTTAATATAAATTTTCATTTTTATTTTTTTCCTTTCTAAAATAAGTGCATTTCTTATAAAGTGGTTTTGAAAATATCTGTGTATTTTATTCTTCCCATACCATAGAAAGGCATGCCATCCAAATTGTAGGTCATGCCCCTCTAGGTATAATAGTGTTTTATCTCTAAGCATTATCCACTCTTTTACCCATGTTAATATAGTTGCTTGATAGTATAGCATCCAGCAGTCCAAGTCCTCTCTTTCGCTTCTTGTAGCATTCTCAGTCTAATTCTAGCTTTTTTTTCCTTGCCAGATAAATTTTAGTATTGTTGTATTTAGTTCATCAAAAAGGTTTTTCCCAATCTTATAGGTATTGTTTGAAATAAAAAGAGTATTTTTGGTAAGATATTTTCACTGTTGCTTTTCTCCCCAGCACTGAAAGTTGCAAATTTTTCCACTTTTCCAGATCCAATTTTATTTGTTTTAATAATCTTACATAGTTGTTTTCTTTTATTGTTGCACATCTTGCTGTTTAAGGTTGCCATTACACGTGTTCATATGCTAATTGATGAGTATAACGCATAAGTATCTGAAATATGAAAAAATAATTTTAAAAAAGCTTTAATTCTATAACTGCAAAATCCAAGTCTTATTTTGTAAATAAAGGCACATTTTTATGCAGCGATTCCTTTGTTGTTAAGCAGACTAGAGGGAACATTTCCTTCTCAGGGATTGCAACCCATGATAAACATGAGACAATGGATGTTTGGTGTTTGGGGATATAAATCCAAATTTATTTACGCAGTTGGGTGCAACAATTCAGGTATCCCTGACCAAATTTAAGACTAGAAGCTGATGAACATCTGCATGATAAGTATAATTTTTTTCTACAGATTTGCATTTGCACATACTTAGCTATGTGTAATTGTGTACAGATTTTAAATATGAAAATAAAGCAGCTGCAAAAAATTGGATATCTTTCCAGTTAGCACTTTGAAACACCATCTTTGGTAAAAATAACAGCTTCCAAAAATTTCCTATATCCAGTTACGTATTTTTCTAAACTTAATTTTGGATTTTTCCTCCTACTCTTCCTTGCAGAACTCCTCTAGTTCAACAATATGATAAACAAAGATTTTGTTGGGCTGATGGAACTGTTTTCTTTTCCTACTCCTCAAATACCTTATATCTCAAAATGGGAAAAAAACAACTAGGCTTCTTACCATGCATAAAATAACTGGTTTCTTATCTGGTGTGCAAGACAGAAAAGAAATACAAAGATACTGAACTCAGCAACTCATAACAAGGCTAAAAATATTTTTTTCCACAGAGGAGATTAAAGCAGTTGGCGTGCCCCTAAAAATTAGCCTCTTCATTTGAAAAATGTCTGCAACTATGAATACTTTTTGAATTTAAAACCAAGGTCCTTGTGATTTTTGTTAGAAACTGGATTTACCATTTATTCTGTTGCTTGATAATACATTTCCAAAGCCCAAGCTTCTAAATATTTGGTCTTCTAAAAACTGAAAGATTACCAGAAATGCACTGTTCAGATGTGGCTAATTAAGGATGTAGAAGATCAACCCCCTTATGTGAGATATATTATTTTATGTTCTCTAATTATGTCCATGTTATGCTTTTATTTAGGCAGCAAGAAAGGATAAATTCCCAAAGGGAAGAAATAGAAAGGCAACGGAAATTGTTAGCAAAACGAAAACCACCTGGTATGGGCCAGGCTCCTCCAACTACCAATGAACAAAAGCAGCGCAAAAACAAAACCAATGGAGCAGAAAACGAGACGTAGGTGGCACAAACATTTCAGAATCCTTTCTGGGCTTGTCATATGGAAGGAACTTCCTAGGTTTTACCTTAGTAGGCCTCCCCAGATTCTTTGTTTGTGATGAAGTTTCTCTCTACAATTATATTGGTTTTTGTAGACTGATGGTGATATTTGATATGTGAGTGGCAGGCCTAGGTCTACTTTCCAAAAAGTAATCAGACTTGGAATAAAAAGTGAGTGGACTCATTTCAATTAGTTGAATTGGTGGGGCTAATTATTAATCCTTATTATTGTGAATGTAATGATTTCATCCTATAACAATCAAAATAGACTTTGTTGGTAACTTTTAGTGGGCTCTGAGGGTAGCCTATGGCATCTGAATATATTCCTCTGTGTAAGTTACCTTTCTTGGTATAAGGCATTTCTAATTTTTGAACCACTTATTTTATATATATACAGGTTAACGTTAGCAGAATATCATGAACAAGAGGAAATATTCAAACTCCGACTAGGCCATCTTAAAAAGGTAAAAAGATATGTTATAACTTCAAGTATGCATTGAATTATGTTTTTGACTTTCTACTTGTTCTAGTCCTTAGTTATTTGTTTCTTTATTGATTTATGTTTGTTTATTCTGTTTGAGAGAATAGGCCCTTCTTTATAGTTACCTGTTTCTAAACACCAGAAATACTACTCTTCTACAAACGGTTTTCAAAAAATTTAGGAAGTAGTTTACGCAGACCTATGTTTGTGAGTCTATTTTAGCACAATATGAAGAATTTTGGAAGATTCTTTAATGCATAAGGTCATTTTATAAGGAATATTGGCAGAGTCTTAGCACTCGCTGCATACTTGCATGAACCAAAACTTTATTCTAAAGCAATAAATAATATATGCATTACTAAATAAAATTAACAATGATGGGTATTTTTAACAGAATAATAGAGTTGGAAGGGACCTTGGAGGTCTTCTAGTCTAATCCACTGCTCAAGCAGGAAACCTTTTGCCATTTCAGACAAATGATTGTCCAGTCTCTTCTTAAAAACCTCCAGTGTTGAAACGTCCACAACTTCTGGAAGCAGATTAATTGTTCTAACTTTTTTTTAGGGAGAATTGATTCTCTATTTTTAGGAACTTCAATCATTGAAAAACCATTTTAAAATTACAAATAAATCAGCTGCTTTACTCAGTAACCAAAGAAGAAAGAAAACTGCCTATCCTCTTGTTCTTTTTTCAATTTTACAGTTTTAGCCCAGTATCAGAAAACATAGAATTTTCCTGCTTCTCTGACAACTTTGTTTGTGTTCTGTTCACAAAAGACTAATCTGCTAAGTCTACTTTGCTGTAGTAAAGCATCTGGGGATTTTTAGCTAGATGGTAATATAAGTAGATAGATATGGTAGAGGTATGCATACAAAATATAGACATCTCACAATGTTAGTGCAATGTTAGCTCACCCATTATAAATAAATGCAGGAAATTTTAACACAAGTGAAAGTACTTTTTTTTTAGAAAACGGATTATTTAAATAGTTTTGAGTGGAGATTTATCGAAATTAAGAATAGAATGAGCTATCGGTTATTACTAATCTTGATGGCTGTTTATTACCTTTGGAAACACAATCATTATATCTTAGAAAATTAATAGAGTTCTTGAATTTTTTACTTTTTTATAATTATGTAAAAAAGTATGTTTTGTGATAAATTCATTTAAGAAAAATTAGAGTAAGATCTTCTACAACAGAAAATGGAAAAAGAAGAAAGAAACAAATGCATTTCTCCCATTTATAATATCAGAACAAAAAAATCTATTACCAGAAATGTTCTCTGTTCTTTTGCAAGCTTACACAAGGAGTTAGGAAATAATAACATGTTATTTCTTGCAACATTGCAGCAAATAATAAAGAAGGGAGTGAGCATTAGCGAAAGAATCTCTCCAAACTTTGGTAAGAACACAAAAGATTTGCAAGTGAAAATATAGAGGTGTCAAAATAGGTCAGAGCCATGCAGAATTCAATACCTCCTCCTAAAAAATTCCTGTCATCTAAACAGTTCAAACACTTTTCAAGCAAGACAATTGGTTCACAATATTTCTGTCTATGGATAATAAGCATATTGTAAGATGTTTTAGCCAGTAATTTGCAGGCTGCTGTCAAGTCCAATGTTTAGATATTTTTTAAAAAGACACTCTCAATGTCTTTTCATTTACTTTTTCCCTGATTGAGGAATACTGTATAAAGGACAGCCTTTCTGCAAAGATTCTTATCAGGCAAATTTGGTTTTAAATCCTCAGTACAGCAGTTTATAGTACAATAAAGTGATCTTCTTCTTTGTGCAGGAAGAAGCTGAGATTCAAGCAGAATTAGAGCGATTAGAACGGGTTAGAAATCTGCATATCAGGGAATTGAAAAGGATACATAATGAAGATAATTCACAGTGAGTATTGGCCATAAGAGAGAAGCAAATTACAACCTCGTGAAAGATGACCAGCTTGCTAAAATACACTAGAAATGTTTGCTTGGAATTAACTTTGCTTAAAATTAATATTTATTAAATGAATATACCATTTGACGCCTAGCTACTTGGATAGAATATCCTTCCAAGCAACAATGTAAACAAGAAAACATGAAGATAATATAGGCAAAAATGTCTTTGTGGTGGGCAGTGCAAGACTATCGGAGAAAGTATGGCTGCGTTTCAACAAATCTAGCTTTGCCTATGAAATTGCCTAGATTGCCAGTTCACCTGCATGCTCAAACCTTTCTGTTCATAGGCAAAGAGCTTTTTATTTGTCAAATAACTTACCTTTTTAGATGATTTGCTTAAGACCATGTTCAAACCATTAAGTCTCCTGTTCTCTCCGCATTAGGTTTAAAGACCATCCAACACTAAATGATAGGTATTTGTTGTTACATCTCCTAGGCAGAGGAGGATTTAGTGAAGTATATAAGGTAAGTTAGATCATCTTTCTATTTTGTTTGATTAACTGGTGTAGAAGCTAAAGTCTTAGTTATTTACATGTCTGTCTTTGTGTTCTCAGGAGTCTTTCAGTTTTAAGTAGACTTGTTTGGCCTAAGAAGTCAATAGGTTCAGGTTAATGAAAGTTATCTGTGTATGCTCATTACAATTAAATGAATTTTCTTGGTTTTACTTTAGCATTGTCATTTCATACTCACCAAATTTGACACTATGTTAAAAGTGGTTTTTTTAGCATGTCAGTCAGAATAGTTAAGGAAGAAAAAAGTGAAGGAAATGATTGGTCCATTAGTGGGGGAAAGTGGCAAGAAGGTGACAAGCAACAGGGAGAAAGCAGAACTATTTAACTCGTCTTTTGCATCTGTCTTTACACAAAGGGGAAAAACAGACCAACCTATCAAAAAATAGTGCCATAAAAAACAGAATAGAAAACAAGTTAAGATAGGCAAGAAAATGATAAGTGAGCACCTGTCTAGCCTAGACAAGTTCAAATCACCAGGACCAGATGGATTACACTCAAGGTTCTCAAGGAACTGGCAGATGTGATCTCAGAACCACTGAACTATATTTTTCAAACATCTTGGGAGCACTGGGGAACTACCAGAGGACTGGAAAACAGCTTGATGTAATTCCCATCTTCAAAAAAGGGAAAAAAATAGATCCAGGAAATTACAGACCTATCGGCCTGACCTCAATACCTGGGAAGATTCTGGAAAAGATAAGCAAACAACGAATCGGCAAATACGTAGAGCAGTGGTTCTCAACCTTTTTCAGGTTGAGACCCCACTTGCGCCACCCATGCGCGCCCTGACCCGTGGCGCGCGCGCGACGGAAATTTTTTTTAAAAAATTTAAAAAAACAAAATGGCGGACCGCGACGGGCTGATCCACGCATGCGCGCGCGCGACGGGCCGATCTGCGCATCCGTGACGTGCGCGCAACAAAAAAAATTAAAAAAACAAAATGGCAGACTGCGGTGTGCGGCGATCCCCGCGAAACGGTCGTTCGACCCCAAATGGGGTCGCGACCCATAGGTTGAGAACCGCTGACGTAGAGGCAAACAAAGTCATTACTAAAAGCCAACATGGGTTTGTCAAAAACAGATCATGCCAGACAAATCTTACTGCATTCTTTGACCAAGTGACAAAATTAGTGGAACAGAGGAATGCTGTGGATATAATTTACTTGGACTTCAGTAAGGCATTTGATAAAGTAGATCACAACCTACTACTTGACAAGATAGAAAAATGTGGGTTACACAGCATCATCACCAGATGGATTCGTAGCTGGCTAACTGACCGTACTCAGCGTGTGGTCCTCAATGTGTGTAGTGCAGTGCCCCAGGGCTCTGTTCTGGGCCCAGTGCTCTTCAACATCTTCATCAATGATTTGGACGAGGGATAGATGGGGAGCTCATCAAATTTACAGACGTCACCAAGCTGGCAGGAATAACCAACACTCCAAAAGGTAGGCTTAAGATACAGGAGAATCTGGACAGACTCGAACATTGGGCGCTGTCTGACAAAATGAAATTCAGTGGTGAAAAAAGTAAGGTTCTACATTTAGGCAAGAAAAACCAAATATACAAGTATAGTATAGGAGATACCTTGCTCAACAGTAGTAACTGAGAGGGATCTCAGAGTCCTAGTGGACAATCACTTAAATATGAGCCAGCAGTGTGCTGCAGCTGCCAAAAAAGCCAACACAGTGCTAGGCTGCATTAACAGAGGGATAGAATCAAGATCATGTGAAGTATTAATACCACTTTACAATGCCTTGGGAAGGCCATACTTGAAATGCTGCATCCAGTTTTGGTCACCACGATGTAAAAAAGATGTTGAGACTCTAGAAAGAGTACAGAGAAGAGCAACAAAAATGATCAGGGGACTGGAGGCTAAAACATATAAGGAACGGTTGCTTGAACTGGTTATATCTAGTTTAATGAAGAGAAGGACGAGGGGGGACATGATAGCACTGTTCCAATATTTCAGGGGCTGCCACAAAGAAGAGGGAGTCAAGCTATTCCCCAAAGGCGCCTGAAGGCAGGACAAGAAGCAACGGATAGAAACTAATCAAGGAGAGAATCAACCTAGAACTAAGGAGAAACTTCCTGACAGTTAGAACAATTAACCAGTGGAACAATCTGCCTCCAGAAGGTGTGAATGCTCCAACACTGGAAGTTTTTAAGAAGAGACTGGACAGCCATTTGTCCGAAATGGTATAGGGTTTCCTGCCTGAGCAGGGGGTTGGACTAGATGACCTCCAACGTTGTTGTTGTAGCAGAATAACAGAGTTGGAAGGGATCTTAGAGCTCTTCTAGTCCAACCCCTTGGTCAAGCAAGAACCCCTATACCATTTCGAACAAATGGTTGTCCAATCTTTTCTTAAAATCCTCCAGTGTTGAAACCCACTTCTGGAGGCAAGTCATTCCACTGATTAATTGTTCTAACTGTCAGGAAAATTCTCCTTAGTTCTAGGCTGGTTCACTCCTTGATTAGTTTCCATCCCTTGCTTCTCGTGCTTTGAAAAATAGATCGACCCCCGTTTCTTTGTGATAGCCCCTGAGATGTTGGAACACTGCTATCATATCACCTCTAGTCCTTCTTTTCATTAATCTGTATGTAATTTAAATAATCTTTAGAAAATTTTATAGAATAATTTATTAATTCTATATTCCTCATAGTGGAACTTTTTTTAAATTCATGAAGTTCACTCACAGTTTCCATAGATCACACAGTTTGCCATAATAGAAACTATTGTTCTTATTAATATAATATACGTATATAGTCTTTCCAGATCCTACAAAAAAAATTCACCCCCCTGGGAGCTTAATATCAATACCTTTTCCAGGGAGGGCAATTGACCATACCTTAATTATACCAATTTTCAATTGTTGATTTTTTAAGGAAATTACTTCGTTGAATTATGATTCATATAATTGCCGAAGTAAAAATGTAATGAATTCCTTTTAATAATCCCAGTTCTGGAGCACATTCTATTTTTTGTTTAATTATAATTACATATTTTCTTCCAGAAAGGCAATCTTTCAAAAGATGTTCCTTTTTTTGACACCCCTCCAACATTTTATTGAATAGCTGAGAGCTATTTAAGCTATTCTTATTGAAGTTAAATCAGTAATGTATTTACTGTCATAGCAACTCTTATACAGTATGAATATACTGATGAAAAGCCTGACTTCCATAGTGTTTGCTATTTTGCATCTTCCAATTGTTTTCCCAAGTCTAAATCCCAAGCTTTATTTTAACCTATAGGAAGGTCACCAAATTCCTTGAATCATCATCATCACAACTGTCTATATACTCAGACGCAATCTTAATGGCTCGTAGGTCTTTGGTTAGGACTTCAACTATTAAGTTTTTACCAGTCCCAGACTGTGAATTGAATTGAAGATTAAATCTAACAATAATAACAATAACAATAATAATATATTTTCTTTGTAATTGTTCCTTTAGGTTGAGAGAGGTATTTATTAATTTTCCAAAATGCGCTAAGCAGTGAAATGCTGAATCTCTTACATCCTCATTGTAAAAAAAGTTTCAGAAGTTTAGTCATGTGGACCAAGAAAAAAGAATCACAAATAGGTTGTCAATTATCTATTTGTCGTTACCTAGTATATTGTAAAAATCTATAAATGGGATAAAATTTTATCAAATAATTTATGAATTGTAATATTCCTAAATATTTAAAATATTTATATATTACTAGTGTACTTATAATCTAAAAATACAATTCATAACTGATCTTTTTCATATTTAAAGATGGCAGTCTTTGTAATGTTTTGAATATTTACTAGCTATCTTTTTCAGGCATTTGATTTAACGGAACAGAGGTATGTAGCAGTAAAAATCCACCAATTAAATAAAAATTGGAGGGATGAAAAGAAAGAAAATTATCACAAGTGAGTATTTCCCCAGTTACATGATCAAAATTTGAGCACTTGACAACCAATATGTATTTATGATAATTGTAGTGTCCTGGGATCATGTGATCACCATTTGTGACCTTCCCAGCCAGCCCGTAATAAGAAAAATTAATTGGGAAGCCAAATTCACTTATCAACCATGTGATTCACTTAACGACTATAGTTTTTGGTTGTTGGGTATATATAGAATAATTGGTATAGTTTTGTATTAGAATATACTCTGGTTTCCCTTCAGATCGTATTAACTTTTGTTTGAAGTTTTTATTACAGTAGTTTATAACTTATAAATAAAAATATATAAAAATGTAAATACAAGTATTGTTTCTAGATACAATTGAAAAGCATGAAACACTCTGAGCAAAAATTAATCGCTGTCTATTTCTTCATAGTAAAAGTCATTTCTGGAGTTGTACGCTTTATAGACTAGTCTAACTGAAAATAGCTGAGACAACACAGAAGATAGAAGAGATTTAGAATAGACACTCCCTAAAATCCCCCTGGATACATCTGTTAGTGTGAGAATAGTAAAAATTTACTCTGCAAGATTCTGTCTGTTGATGTAAGCAAGCAAAGAAATGAACATTGGCTTGATTGTTCTGTTGTCATTCTTGGGCTGGGCCTGACAACAGCCAAGTTATATTCCTGATCACCAAAAATATTTTATTCTTCGTCAATTCAAATCTAGCTGGATACTGTGTCCTCTTCCAGTTATCGCTCTTTGGATTGTTTTCAGAAAAACTAGAACATGCTCAGAGAAAAATATAGAATAATGATCTGGAAATAACATTGATTGCTGCCTTGATTCCATTTCAAAAGGGAGTCAAGGTGGATTTATTCCAAAAGGCCTTTAGAAATTTCTTTTCCTTTTTTCAGGTTCAGGTTAACCCTATAAAATGCAGACTGTATTCCTGCGCCTTCCCTTGTCATATCTTGATAATATTTTCTTAATGGTTCAATTTATGTACCATGTTCAAGTTAAAAGTCAGGCATAGTAAATGATATTCAATACATTCAGTTTTGAGTTAACATCGTTGTGTGAACTAAATTGTGATGTATGACCTAACATTTCTAAAATATCCAGCTCAGATATAATCAACCTTCTGTTTGGAGGTAAGCTTATACTTTTCCTGTAAGTATTCTATCAAATAATTTTGAGGGAGACTTTTGGTTACCAAAGTTACTCTTTCTTGTGTTTAGCACCTAACAAAGCATCGCCCACATGTTTTTCACCCCCTGAAGTGCAGGAGGATATGTCAAAGCCACATGTAACAAATAATTCTGTCTTTTTCTTTTAGGCATGCATGTAGAGAATACAGAATCCATAAAGAGCTGGATCATCCTCGTATAGTTAAATTGTATGACTATTTCTCATTGGACACTGACTCGTAAGTGCTGCTGTCTTTGTAATTTGCACTGCTAATAAAGACATTTGAAAATGTGTGATTAAGCTGTTTAGAAATTTATGGGGGAAGAAGTGAAGGAAACCAATCTGTTTTGAAATAATGGATTCTAACATTTAAAGTAATGCATTGCCAGAAATTGAACTTGCCTGCCCAGTCCAATGATTAAGAGAAGGCCTTTTGCAAGTCCCCACTCCTTACAAAGATGCATGGGCCATAGAAAGTGCAGCATGCATTCTGAGAGGTGGGCCTATTTTTATGAAATACCTTTCTCTGGAAGAACAGATGGTCCAGCATTTTGTAAACAAAGCAGTTTTGTTCCAAGATTAGTTTAGTTTTATGAGCTATGATGTTTATTCCTAGCTTTTGATTATCTTTAAATGTTTACACTGAGCTTTTAATTATTAAATTAAAAGAGCTAGAATGCCCTGATACTAATACAAGTATACATCTCAAAAAATAATACTTTTTCTACACAGCATTTATGGTGGCTTACAATTAAAAAAAATATAAATAGCTAAAATAAGAGTAAAACATTTAAAATCACAATTAAGTAATTTACACCAAAAGAGCCATGCTAAAGCTGCCTTTTTCCTTTCCCCCCAAAAAAACAAGTAGAAACAGAGTACAACCGAGGATGTATATTCCATAATTTGATAACAACATACCTGTGGGCCTTATTTCACAAACCTCATAAACAAATTGTGAAAAGGCAATATAATTAGTATTCTTGGAAAACTCATGCAAGAGAAAATAGTATTTATGAAAGGGATACAAATATCACCTTGCACATAAGAGAAGCTGCAGCAATATTTTATTTTGTGGATACCAAATAGCAGTTAATTTTATGAAATTGAAATTTATACTAAATAGACTAAGTAAATTTGGTTTTAGAACATTTTTACAATAATTTTATTCAGTTTAATATTTATCTTTTTAATCCAAGCTGAAAATAGGACACTTTGAAACACACTAAGGTCTTGTTAACAGATAAAAATCAAAGGAAAGATGTGTTTATGCCAAGTATAATGTATTTGTATGATAATCACCAAGTATTGGTGAAATTAATTAAAAATAACCTGAAAATATTTTGCATTATAAAATAAATCCAAGAAAATCAAATATAACACTACATAACATGGGACACTTACACGTAGAAGCATTCCTATTTATTTATGTGAAATGTTTTAGGTCACTTTTCAACTTTAAAAAAACAGTTATACATTCAAAATATACAAGAGATTTTAGTTGCTGAGAATGATCTTTTCAACAAGTATATTTAACCTAGTTAAGGACAGTCATGTATAAATTGCTCTGAGATTGATTAACATTTCATGACTAAGAATTGAAGAAGTTTGTCCAAAGATTAGGACCTATTATTTTCCAGACATGTTAGATGCTACAATATACTGGTTTCCACATTTAAGGACATTTTCTCCAGAATTAAAGAACAATTAATATAGCAAAGAAAGGAAGAACATATTAATATAAGGGGGAAATATAGGCAGCATTGACAATTTGACCCTTGGTTCTTATATTAAAAATGCAGAATTTCAAGTTTCAAAATAGTATGTAGAAATTTCAGTAGGAATAGATATTGCCCCAAAGTTTTCCTTTTCTGGTATTGAAAGGAATAGTATCAAATATTACTACAAAGAATAATTTCATATTAAAATTCCAGATGAATTAAAAAAATATCTTCATATAGATTCTATTAAAACATGTTGCAGGTGAATTCAGTATCATTTTTTTAAAAAAATGTAGTACATTAATACCAATCAAGATTTATATAAAAAAAGAAAAGCAGTCTTTTTGGATCAGTAGATACCTAAAATGTTTAAGCATGTCATGTCACTCTCATGAAATAGCTACTGTGCTGAATCTGATCAGACATAAAACAAATGATGTTATTGTGTTGCTCTGTAACGACACTAAGAGAAAGATGCAGGCATGTCTTGAGCAGAGGTTTGAAGCTGCAGGACACAGCTTTGAAGCTGCAGGACACAGCTTGACAAACTCTGAGTTTATTCCTTCTTATATACTTGTTACATACATAGGCTTTACCATTAGATGCTGACATAAAGTTTTCTAGTAACACATTACCTGATCAAGAGCAAACAGGAGCAAACAAATTGAAGGCAGGAAGAGATAGGAAGGAACTTAAGCATATTATCTATAGGAAGAGATAGGGAGTAACTTAAGCATATTTAGGTAGGTGAGACATTAAGTGTATTACCTTTTGGCTGCTTCATTAGGACAAAGGGTATCAAAAGGTTATGAGGTTTGTGGGGGGGAAAGCATGGCAGTTTGCTGCGCGTGCATTTTTCCCCACATCTCACTCTTCTCTATTTTATTAGAGAGGACATTATCCTAAGCTGGAGTAGTTAGTGGGTCTTAGTCAGGGGACATATAACTTTGCATTTGTTTATACAAAACATAACTTGTTCCTGGGGTAAGTTAATGGTAGTTTAGTGTGGAAAATTGAAAGTAGAGAGACATTGAATAACCATATATGTGCATAATTAAAGGATACCTCTTGAAAGGAGGCACAATTTAAAATTCTTTGACTGACATGTATACAATGAAGTTGGTTTTTTTTAGGTGAAGTAGTACAATTGACAATTTTTGCACAAGTAAGATTTGTAGGCACAGCTACAATTGGTGTATGCAAAACAATAGCATCAAGGGGTAACATATAAGAGGCATGACTCCAGCTTGACATAGTTGCATAATGAAATTCATTGTCTGATAGAAAATTGCTTAAACCAGTATAATTTTTTTTAAACTGAAGCTGAAACACACACAGGTATAAGACAGGTAGAGAGTAGATTTTCCATATCATATGATTCAGAAATGCAGAAGTCTGTCACTTGTGTTACATTAGCTAATTGCACCCAAATATTATATTTCATCCATGATTCTATAGGATGAAGTGGGAAATTCATTAAGAAGGAAAGAGAGGCAAAGAATGACTAAGGAATTTGCAGTCAAAACCACAAATATGGCAGTGCATAAATTCTCTGGTGTAGGTTCTTTTCCCTGTTGCCGTAAAACCATCTGTGCTTTGGATGTTAGGTTTTTCACATCGCCCCAGGTTGTTGGTCAACTGTGATGGCAAAAGCAAAAGGGACGTTGTGCTGTCTGAAGAGTCACCTACTTCATTTCCAGTATTGGGTTCTGGACTTGATGCCATGACATCTTTGGCTGGTCGCACACACTGGGCTGGAATCCAGAGAGGGCCTGTAGGAGCAAGCACAGCAGTATAGCCTCGCCCCCAAGTTAGTAAGGGAGTTGGACCTAACCAGGTTTTATCAGGCAATTGCCGATAACATACCAATGGATTAGGGAGCACAGTTTTCTGCTGAAAGTAACGCTGGTAGGCAGTAGTTTTTTTTAAAAGAAATATTTAGCTGATTTAAAGTTATTAGGACTATTGACTTGACGAGTTATCCATGCCAAATTAGGTACCCTTGATCCCTCCTTTTTTATATGTTTGTGAAGGCAGTCCTTAAAGGACCGATACATATGTGAGAAACAAAGGATAGCTGCTGTAAAGTTAAAAACAAAGCCATAAGATTGGGATCGATCCTGGGCGTGATGTAAGCACCTGGAAAATTAAAAATAAGTTGGCACACATAATAAGAGTCAGAGATTAAGTTAAAAGTCTGTTGAGAAAAGATGTGGAAAGCTAAAATAGCAGCAGATAATTCTGAGCGTTGTGGTGAGGATTGCACTGCAGTGTAGGCAGATGATATGAAATACAGCCTAAATAGTCAGTTAAAGACACTAAAGAGATAAGTTATTCTGAAAATAAAACTGAAAATCAGATTTTGGGATAGGAAGAACAATATTAATTAAATCAGTCCCATTTCAAGGACAAGCTTGATTGTGTCCTAAGGTTATTTCAGCAACAGCCTGGATAAAAGATAAAACATTTTGGGATGGGATAAGTAAAGCCATTCAGTACAATATACTTTTTGCGCTTCTAACACAGCTAATACTCCTTTAAGTAGCTTACTAGTAAGAAATATCAAAAGTGTTAAGTGACAATTCTTATGTGGAATTCTGTCCACAAATTGAGTACTCAAATACTTAATTTGCTCAGCTGTGGTAAATGCTGCAAGTGGAACTACAAATGAGATTTCCAGGTTGTTTTCCTTTGGTCAATAAGTTAAATTCCAAGTTAATCAAATACCATTCAGATGGAAACAAATTTCTATTAAGTAGGTTAAACATTTACAAACCTTAAGCAAAACAATTCAGAGTCATTTCTTTTGGTTGATAGATATATAGGTCTAACTAAACAATTTAAACTCAACAATTTTCCCCCAAAAAATTGTCCAATAATTACTATCTCTTCTTTCGAGTAAAATTTTGTAATCTGAAACTGCAAGAGTGGACATTAAATTTCATCTCCATTCGCAAACCAGAATTCTAAGCAGAGAGGGAAAAAATTTTAAAACGAACAGTTCCCCCCCCCCTTCTGTCTGTCTCTCTTGCTCTTAAAGCAACACAGCCAGTTGAAAAACAAAAGAGCCAGGAAAAAAAATTGTTACAAATTTCTCACCACTAAAAAATAATTTTCTCTCTTTCACATGCATTTTCCATAAATTCACACATTCTCCATGGATACAAATATTTCATTTCATACTTTCTCCAGGCAAACATTTATTTTTAAATAAGGCCTTTTTGTGTGGTTTTATCAGAGAGGGTTTTGACCCTCTTCCAAGTCTTGGAAATAACACAGAACAACACAGACAAACATATATACACAAATACTATTAAAACAACATTTATTTAGACATATGGCTTGTCCTGCAAGAAGAGAGAAAAATCATGAGATGATTCCAACCAAACAGGTGGTTTTTAACCATCTCCTATTTTTCTCACCATTCCAAGCCCAAGTGTAATGTTCTGGGTGGCCACCCATATATATAAACAAAACACACACACACACATCAATTTGGGGTTTGAGGCTAAAACAGGCCTCCCCTTTTAACTAAAAAGGAGGGGAACATTTATGGTTACTTCCAATTTATCCCAGCAACTTCAAAAGACATTGGGGAAAGACCAAAAGGAATATTGAAGGTGTGAAGGGTGAGGGAAAAGTAGCAGCCTCCTCTCCTCACCTCTGACAAAGGGGAATTGAATAGAGCCAGATTAAAAGGGGGGGGGAGAAAAAAAACTTGCTTTCAGTTCTTTGAATTTTCTTTTCTTTTTCTTCCGTGGCTTTAGTTGTTATCAGAAAAACTAGCCAGCCGGAGGTTTACAAAGTTTTTCAATGTTGTCTTGTTAAATATTATTTATACTTCTACACATCAACACAAAGCACTACCAGACATTGTCTGACAGGGATAAACTTAACAGCTACTTGAAGTTTCAAAACATCCCAGTTGTTCAAAACACATTGCAGAGGAGTACATTTTGATTTAATTTGTTTCTTTAAATTCTCTGACGATTCCCCATATATATTTTTTCTACTTCAAGATTGTTCCTCTAATATTTTCCTTAAGGGGGTGTATGATGGTCGTAAGGAGGCAAAAGAATTAGCCTCTTCAGAAGGAGCTGAAAATCCAATTAAAGATGCTTTCGGAGGCACAATTTTTACTTGATCCTAATCAGGTGTGGGGCTTGTAGTTAATTGTTGCCCTGCTGCAGCATCTGAGCCAAATTTGTCCACTGCTTGATGACACTGATGCCATTGATGTAATACCTGTACTGGAGCCCGAGATTCAAAATGTAAAGTATGCCCTATCTTTTCCCAATCTCGTAACCTAAGCGTCCAGCGCTTAGGATATCAAGGAGAATGTTTCCCTACCTCATCCACCAGCTTCCTTATGTCTGCCTGATTTGTGTAACAGGAATCTGAATTCCTGTACCAGGAATCTGAGTTCCTGTACCTGTTTCTGCTGGTGCTGAGATAGATTGCAACCCTTACTTACCATTGAGGGGTCCCATAGGACGAAAGTGCACTTAGGGGTCTATTCCAGACGTTGGTAAGTAAGTTGGCTGTTGCTTCCTTGAAAGGCGGGGGCTGTCCCAGTTGCTCCATGGGGGGCTGTCCCAGTTCAGGGGCCATATGTAGGACCTAAGAGAAAGATGCAGGCATGTCTTGAGCAGAGGTTTGAAGCTGCAGGACACAGCTTTGAAGCTGCAGGACACAGCTTGACAAACTCTTGAGTTTATTCCTTCTTATATACTTGTTACATACATAGGCTTTACCATTAGATGCTGACATAAAGTTTTCTAGTAACACATTACCTGATCAAGAGCAAACAGGAGAAGGAACTAATTAAAGGCAGGAAGAGATAGGAAGGAACTTAAGCATATTTATAGGAAGAGATAGGGAGTAACTTAAGCATATTTAGGTAGGTGAGACATTAAGTCAAAAGTGTATTAATTACCTTTTGGCTGCTTCATTAGGACAAAGAGTATCAAAAGGTTATGAGGTTGGGGGGGAAGCATGGCAGTTTGCTGCGTGTGCATTTTTCCCCACATTGCTCCAACTTTTTTTTTATTGGTAAATAAACACACTTTGAAACAAAGCTTATGTAAAAAAATGAAGTCTGTCACTTCTTGGCCTTTTGGCTAAGATCATGTTAATAGGTCTATACATACTATAAAATTTTGGGCCATTCATACATCAGTGCAGATGTACAGATCTAGTAAAATCATTATTTTTGATTTCTTAAATAGATTAAGTAGATTTTGATACATACATAAAACATATTTGATCATTTGATTTCACTTCCTCCAGGTTTTGTACAGTATTAGAATACTGTGAGGGGAACGATCTGGATTTCTACCTGAAACAGCACAAATTAATGACAGAGAAAGAAGCCCGGTCTATAATCATGCAGATTGTAAATGCATTAAAATATTTAAATGAAATCAAGCCACCTATTATTCATTACGATCTCAAACCAGGTAAGTTCATAGTGAAGATGGTACTGCACCATGGGGAAAAAAACAGAATATTATGTATTTTACAAGATTATGCTTCCTTGACAGATTAAATATGAAATATGTAGTTTGGTTTGATTATTTAGCAATAACATTCCCAATTCCCATCACTGTAAACTTCCATAGTCGTAACTGGGAACATTGTTAATCCTTTCTCTCTTCCAAAGGGTACTGTCATTTTGTTATTGTGAAAAGTGTTAAAAAATGCTGCTGCAGTTGTAGCACTAATATTTTCAGTGGGGATAAGTGTCATTCTGAAAAGGAGATCAGTAATTATCTTTAATTTTTATCTTTTATTCATGTTATAACTTGAAGTGCTTTAGTAAACTGGAGTTGATGTGTGATTCTAATTTGGCTCATGTATGTGTGATTTTTTTTGTCAGTGAAATGAGTTCGACTGGGATAGGAAGAAAGCTGATGAAATTATTATTAAGATGTAACGATGATTCTTCTGATTTTCTGATCCTGTTTAGCCTTCAAGGTTATTCCTACAAAGTTATCCTAAAGGAAAACTGTGCTTTAGTTCATTGTGTTATCACTTTATATGGATGATTCTATATTTTGATTGAGTGTTACAAGAGAACTTAGTTGGAGGGCAACTAATATATTTTAGAAAAGTATGGTTGGTTGCATAGTCCGCCAGATATTTATACTGGATTTGGCATTTTTGTTTAACCTATCAAATTCTTCTCAAGGACATGCAGATGTTGTTTAATAATATTAAAGGTATTGTCACAGGATATAAGCTGTTTCAAATAAATCTGCCTTTTGCAATTAACTGATGGCAATTTTGTCAGTGTTCAGTAGTGCTCCAGAAGTTTTGGAATTTCATCCAAGATGTGTATAATTATTAATAATATTTGCTTTCTTTTACAATAGGTTTTCTACTTCATTTGCAGGTCTTCAGGTTTTATGATTTTCTCCCTTTGTCTTATATTCTGTTGTCTCCAGGTATTGCCACATTCAGTATCCAGATTTTTTTGTCTAATCAGCAGTTGTTAAGTCATGTGACAGATGCTTATCTATTTGAAATCTAAAGTCCCAGAGCACTTTAACTTCATGTTCTATTACTGTGTCTATTTGTGGTGCCATCAGTTCTTCCTTGCAAACAGTAGTATTTCTTGCAGATATTCCAGTGCGCCATTGTTGCTACTTTGTCATTCCCTCACATGTAGTCAGTCTGTGCCATCTTACAGCAGCTAACTAGGTGGCTCATTGTTTCTTCAGCTTCTTTGCAGAGGTGGCTTTTGATGTTTGTTGCTGTGTTCTCAATTCTGCCTTTATATGCAGTCAGAATTGCCTCTTAATTCAAGTTTCCTACTTTTAGGCATTGCTAGGTCTTGTTCTTATCTGCTTTGTCTGCTATTTCTTTAATATACTGGCCATATAATACTTTTCCTTACCATGTCTCTTTTTGATTCTTCATTTGGTTTTTCATGTAGACCAGTTTGGTCTCCAGTACTCATAAATCTTCCTGGTATACTAGCTTCAGTGCATTTTCTTCACTGTCCTTCAAATATTCCTCCAATGCCTCTTCTTCAGTTGCCTGGTATACTTGCAACATTCTACACCCACCTATTTTCCTTGGTAAGCAGAGTCTGTCAACATCGCTGTGGGGATGAAGGGCATGATTCATTGATCATTTTTCTGTTATTTCTATCCAGGGCTTTTACTTCTGCTTGAGTCCAGTCCACTATTCCACCTCTACATCTAATGACTGGAATTGTCCAGGTTTTGCCTTGGTGATATTTCCTCCACTGAATTTGGACTTTTAAGATCTTCTTCATTCTTATGATATATTAACTTCTAGCCTTCTTGTCTTCAGTGTGCTTAATATTGTCAGCTTGAAGGATGCACAGGTATTTGTAATAATTGTCTTTATCTAGATTCTTGATGTTATTTTCATAAGTCATCTTGATTCCTTCAGTTTTCCATATTTTTCCCCTGATGATGGTGGCAGTAGCACATTTGTTCAGTCCAAAATCCCTTCAATAACTTGGCTGTATAAATGAAACATGTTGAGAATCAATTCTATTTCAGGAGATATTTCTATTCATATCATCCATGTAAAGGAGATGGGATATCCTGGCAGGTGTTTTTGATGTTTGAGAGCTATGGGCTGATGTGTTCAGTGTTATTGACATCAGTGCAGTAACAATCAGTAATGGTGGTAGTGAGCCTCCTTGAAAGATTCCTCACTTGATATTACCGTAACTTCTCCTGATTTAAACCATTGATCAGCAACTATGTCTTCCATTGATCTTTGTACAAAGCTTCTGATGTTTCTACGGATTCCACATTTCTAAGTACTTGATTATCCAATCATATGTCAGGAAGTCTAATGCCTTCTTATAATCAATCCAAGCTACATTCCAGTTGATCTTCCTTCTCTTGCAGTTTCCAATATCATTTTGTCAGTTAGGGAATGAGCTTCTGTTCCTCTGCTGTTCGGGCAGTTTCCCTTCTGCTCAGGTGGAAAAAGCTTGTTTTCAATTAGACATGTTGGACTGCATCAGTTACCACACAGATACAATCTGAAAGTTATTGCTAAATAGCTAATTGGTTTGTAGTTGTCTGGTGCTGCCCCTTTTGCTGGAACTTTCATTATCAGGTAGGTTTTACCAGATGTATTTTTAAATTTCATCACCCTGCAGTTTGTTATTAAATTGCTTAGCAATGAATGGGTGTAGACCAGTTAGATGTTTCAATACTAAACCATTCAGATCATCTTCACCCAAAGCTGACCGATTCTTGATTTTCCTTGCACTTTTCTCCACAATTTTTTCTATTATTACAAATTCTTTCATTCCAGCTTCTTTTTAATTTTTATCTACCTCCTTTATTTTAAAGTGCATTCTTGATGTATTTCTGTATATTAGTTGATTTGTTTCATTCAGTGAGCTGGTGCTTATATTTGTTATTACATTATTTGCATCTTAATATTTGTACTAGCTATTTGGGGGGGGAGGTTTCAATGGCAACCTTATTGCCATTGTGGTAGAGTCGTGTAGCGCAGTGGTTAGAATGCAGTATTGCAGGCTAATTTTGCCAACTGCTAGCACTTCGATTCTCACCAGCTCAAGGTTGACTCATCCTTCCATCCTTCTGAGGTTGGTAAAATGAGGACCCAGAATGTTGGGGGCAATATGCTGACTCTGTAAACTGCTTAGAGAGGGCTGTAGAGCACTGTGAAGCAGTATATAAGTCTAAGTGCTATTGCTATTGCTTATTTTGTTATTTTTGTGCTATTCTAGCTGCTGAATTATTCTTTGGTGGGGTTGGTAGGGGACTTTGTTCTTTCTTAGGAGAAGGCAGAGGTGCATGGTTTGGAAATGAAAATGTTCAATATCTATGCTGTGAATTCTTATGGATTGAGGATGGCTTCATATTTCTATACTCTAACCAACCCCAAGTATAGAAGAGTCTTTTCCCTAGCCCGTTTCAATGTCTTGCCCTCAGCCCTACTCGATGGGTGATTCAAGAGGCTCCTTTTAGTGAGCGACTATGCCCCTGTGATAGGGCTGAAGTTGAAACTGGAGCATGTTTTATCATACTGCCCTATGTATAACACATCCAGAATTAAATTACTGTCTCTCCTTGGAATTGATCCCTCTGGTTCTCCAGTACAGGAGATGGAGAATCCACCAATGGGTTTTCTCTGTCTGCCTGCTCTTGAGACCAAGTAGCCAAACTTGACACGCCCCCTCTTGCTAGGAGATCCAGTCTTAACTTGGTCTCAGCTCTTGAAGACATATCAGGTTTGGCTCTCAGCAGATAGCAAGTTAGAAAAACTCCATTGGTGAATTCTCCTCTCTATATTTTATCTAAAACTAATCGGCTTTCCCTTTAACAAATTCCCCACAACACCAGCTCGGTGTTTAATTAATTTTAGTTGAGGTGTGTGGGATGGAAGGGGGGGAGGTCTTGCAGCTTCCCTGCGTTCCTTTCCCCAGGGCTCTGGGGAAAAGCTTCCAAGCAGGGTCTGCTTGGAACTTTTTCCAGATTCCCTCTCTCACTTCTACTTTGTATCTCCCAGATCGGATCCCAGGCTGCAGATCCGAAAGTCATTTTTTTGACTTCGGATCGTTCCAAAGCTTCCCAGGCAGCCGGGAACAGTCGGGGGGGGCATTTTGGTTGCCAAAAAAGGCAACAAACTCATTTTAAAACCCTCTTCGTCTGCTGGCTTTGGAAGCAGCCCCAGGGGGTTTGACTTCGGCGCAGTGCGTTTCGCTGCCACCGCGACTTACAAGCAGGCTGAAAACAGCCCCAGGACTGGGAGTTAAAGCCGAGGAGACCGTTCTCACAGAGAACAAGTCGCGGCCGCCATTTTGAATTACAGGGAAGGGACAAGGAAGCTGCATCGGCCTATGTGTCCATTCCCTGCGGTCCTGATTCAATCGGCGGTTCGTCCTCAGCCCATTTAAGAAACCTCACCTGTTGCTTCAGGGGCCTATGTTAACGGATCGCCTTTTCACGGCCATCAGTCCGAATCCACGTGGGTGGGGCCTAGCTAGGCCTATGAGGCCTACTCTCAGTAGTTAATGGCCATTTTGAACTCCACGTGCAGATTTCCTTAGGCCCAAGCATACCTATTTACAGTAGTTGGCCCGGCTTAGGCCACATCTGGACTGTGCCTCACTATTACCACACACACAATTTGAGTAGGCGCCAGTTGAGATTGATCCTCCCTTTGTCAGGACCCTTTTTGTCCATTCAGGCCTCTAAGCCCTTTTGGGGATTTTTTTTCCTTTTTCCTTTTACTGGTGCACCCTGACTGGCCACCTAAGGCCTCCGGGCAGAGCCCAGAGAGTGGCCCCAAACATGCCTTCGGCATCTGACTCAATTGCCGTGACCTAGACCCAGAGATAATTTTTTTCTGGTCAGGGGAACAGTCTTGTTGCTTGTTCCAATCTCGCTCCTGCCAGCTACTTGCCTGCCAGAGCTATTATCTCACTTGTTTGGGATTGCTCAACCGGAATGGAGGGCTCCTCGATGCCTCAAACCTCGAGTACCGTCTCTCCATCCTCTGTTTACAGCTGCCAAACATCCTCTGAACAGGGGGCGGCAGGCAAGTCCAAATCCAAGACGAAGCACATGCTTAAGAAACCTTCCAAGCTGGCGGAGAAGGAGCTCTCCAGGGCACAGAGGCAGGCCAGTTTGGATACGGATCAATTGGCGGCTCCTGAAGTTGACCTTCTCTTAGGTCCCTCAACTTCAGCTCAGGGCGTGTGGTCCCTCTCAGGGACGCCGGTCACTTTGGGTTCTCCATCCGCACTGGCTCAGCATGCCACTATGACTCTAGGCCCAGCCCCAGAGGCCACATTTACCCCCACAGCTGCAGGACTCAGGGCCGGACATTGGGGATATTTTCTCCGACGGCTGCCTTGAAGCCTTGATTTCCAAGGTCGTGGACCGAGCGCTAGCGCAGCGCTCCTTTCATACACCAGATCAGGGGGCCTCTACGTCAGCCATGCCATCTTATGGTCCCCCTACGGAGACACCCATGATTCAGGAGCCCACTTCTCCAGCGCACTCCTCCATGAGCGGTTACTCTTCCCCTCAAGGTGAGGAACAGCTGGACTTAAATTTATCAGAGGAGGAGGATCTTCCTCCTGAACCCTCTCCTTCAGGGGGCTTATTTAACCCAGCCCTATTTCTCATGCTGTTGCGCAAGGCCACATCTATGGCCAACATTGGATCCGATCATTTCCCACAACCGCAGGCCACATCGGATTCCAGCTCCAATCCTATCTTTTTTGAAACAGTGGCAACAGAACACCATGTCTCGTGCCCCTCTATTTTTCTTAAAGGGATCAAAAAACAATGGACTTCCCCTTCCTCATTCCCTTCCGTAAGCAGGAACAAGAAAAAGCTCTTTAGCACCTCCACAGACCTCACTGATGCATTGGAGGTCCCCAAGGTGGATGAGGCCTGAACTCCCCTGGTTTCCAAGACTGCGGTAGCTGGGGACCTGTCGGAGGCGCTAAAGGCGGATGATAAAAAATGGGAGCAGACCTTCCGGAGGACCCATCAGTCTGCAGCATGGGCAATTAAAACGGCCACCTGCGCATCATTTTTTGTTAGGACTACACTTTTATGGCAACGCCAGTTACAGGCCAGAGTCCCCGCTGAGGACATTCGGACTCACCAGGACATAAGTAAAATGGTGGTGGCCACTGAGTACGCGGCGGATGCCACACTTCAGTCAGCCAATTTTGCCTCCAGGTCCATAGCATCCAATATCTCCACCAGGCGGATGCTGTGGCTCAATCACTGGCAGGCTGATGCCAGGGTCAAATGGCGTCTAGCGATTACACCTTACCTGGGTAACAACTTATTCGGGAAGGCCCTGGCTCCATACCTGGTAGAAAATAAGGACAAGCGCAAGGTCATGGCTCATTTATACAAAAAGCCCGACAAGCGTCCCACCCCAAACTTTCGCAGGCAGTCCTTTCAGCCAGCAGCGGGTGCAACAGCCGCCCAACCCTCCCACTCATACACTCCCAGACAGAGGCCGTATGACCATCCCTATGAAAGGCCTGGGTTTCGGCCCAGACAACAGGGCCAGGCTAAGTGGCCATTTTGAGGGGCAGGACGCCCCTACAGGAAGTCCAAATGACTCCTGCACAAGACTTCCCATCGGGGGAAGGCTAACCCACTTCTTTCACCAGTGGGAACTCACTTCCACGGACAGCTGGGTTTTACAAACCATCCAGTTCGGTCTCTCCTTAAGAGTTTCTAGCCACACCCCGGACCGATTCATTGCTTGCTCCGTTTCCAGGGACCCATTCAAACAGGGCCTCATGCAGGAGGTCATCCAACACCTTCTAGAAATTCAGGCCATAGAACCAGTGCCGTCAAGCCACAAGGGCGGGGGGTTCTACTCCATCTTCTTTGTGGTCCCCAAAGCCTCAGGAGGGTGGAGAGCGATTTTGGACCTCAAACATCTCAAGCATTACATCACTTACAAAAAGTTCAAGATGCACTCCCTACAGTCCATCCTGGGGGGCATCAGACAGGGAGACTTCCTGGCATCAATAGACCTCACGGAAGTGTACCTCCACATTCCCATTCATTCAGCACACCAACGGTTCCTAAGGTTTTGCTACAGGAGCAGGCATTTCCAGTACAAGGCCCTTCCTTTCGGCCTGTCCTCGGCACCCAGGGTGTTCACAAAAGTCCTGGCCGTGTTAGCCGCCCAGTTGCGGAAAATACCAATACGAGTCCAGTGTTACCTGGATGACATACTGATTCAAGCATCCACATTCCAGGCAGCTCAGGCGGATGTGAGAAGCACCATTCAGGTTCTTCAACAACATGGCTTTTCGGTAAATTTTCAAAAAAGCCAGACAGTTCCCTCATCCAGACTTCTGCATCTGGGAGCCGTCATAGACACCACAAACTACATGGTTTATCTATCCCAAAAGCGAATAACCAGCATCAGAGACCTGGCCCGTCAGGTACACAGGAAACACTCAGTTCTATTGATCTTACTCTCCCAATTGTTGGGAAAGATGGAAAGATTGCATAGCCATCGTTCCCTGGGCCAGACTTCACTTGCGGGGCCAATGGTTCCTTCTCCCATTCCAACAGGCGAATGCCAGCGCATCCAACCGTCAGGTCAGGGTACCGGTCCACATCCGCAGGGCACTGCGCTGGTGGTTCTCACAAGCAGTGACCAGAGGCTCACCTTCAAGGAACCGGATTGCATCACAATCACAACAGACGCCAGTCTGTTCGGCTGGGGAGCCCATCTGCAGTCTCAGTATGCTCAGGGCTGTTGGTCCCATGCAGATCTGAGACACAGAGCCATCCATTTAGCTCTATGCCAATTCAGACACTGGATCAGGGGTCGTCACGTTCTGATCCTCACGGACAACGTGGCCTCCAAGGCGCATGTCAATCGTCAGGGGGGCACCAGATCCAGATCCCTCATGTCCGAGGCACAGCTCCTGGGTTCCTGGGCGGAATCCAACCTAGTCTCAATCAGGGCCGAACACATCTCAGGGGTCATGAACCGGCAAGCGGACTTTTTAAGTCGCTCCACGGTGGATCCCTCGGAGTGGAGGTTGCATCCGGATCTCTTCTCCGAGATCTCCCTGAGATTCGGCCTTCCACTACTGGACCTGTTTGCGTCGTCAACCAATGCCCACCTTCCCAGGTACTATTCCCGCTATTTCCTCCCAGGGGCGGAGGGGACAGACGCCTTGCGGACTCAGTGGCCACCAGGCCTCCTTTACGCCTTCCCTCCCCTCCCACTCATACCAGCAACCATCCGCAGGCTGCTCCTGGAACAGGCGCAAGTAATCCTTGTGGCCCCTTATTGGCCACAGAGGCCATGGTTTGTCGACCTGGTGAACCATTCCCGATCTCCCCCTTGGCAGCTCCCTCCTCATCGCGTGTCATTACACCAGGGGACCATACAACACCCGGATCCTCAATGGTTACAGTTGACCGTCTGGCACTTGAGCGCAGTATAATGACTCAAGAACGGTTTTCTCCTCGAGCCATTGATATGATTCAGGCCTCTCGTCATCCAGCGATCAATCGCATTTATAATTCCACTTGGAAAATTTTTTACCATTGGTGTCGTGGGGGACAACTGAATATTTCCAAATTGACCATCCCTCAGATAGTAGATTACCTCTTGGAGGGCCTGGACAAAGCTCTGGCCCCGGCAACCATTCACCAGCAGGTAGCGGCCCTTTCTACAATACTCATTTGTGCAGACTCAGTTCCCTTAGTTCACCATCCCAGGATTCGCACCTTTATCAAGGGTGCGTGCAACACCAGGCCTCCCATGGTACACAGCTACCCCTCGTGGGAATTGCCGCACGTCCTTCGCACTCTAACTAAACCACCCTTTGAACCCATAGCAACTATCCCACTGCGGAATCTATCCCTTAAGGTGGTGTTTTTAATCGCCACTATGTCGGTCAGACGTATTTCTGAACTAGCCGCCTTATCGGTCAGAAATGACCTTTGCATTTTCCACAGCGATAGGGTGGTCCTTCGCCTGGACCCCACCTTTGTGCCCAAGGTGAACTCGCTTTTCCATACAGCACAGGAAGTCATTTTACCAAATTTTTGTCCCAATCCTTCCCATGACCTGGAGCGGCAGTGGTACATGTTGGATGTCCGCAGGGCACTGCGACGTTATATGAAGCGCCCGGAGCCTTTTTGTAAGTCTGAGGCACTGTTTGTATCTTTCCGCCCGGCTTCACTGGGCCAGAAGGCTTCCGCAGGGACTATTGGCAGGTGGATCAGAGCCTGTATTGAGGAGGTGTATCAGGCCTCTTCCCTGCCGGCTCCAAGTCATCTCACTGCCCATTCCACTCGCAGTGCTGCGACCTCTGCGGCATGGGCCACTCAGGCGTCCATCGTGGAGATTTGCAGGGCTGCGACACGGTCCTCGCCCTCCCCGTTTGTTTGCCATTACAGAATTGACCGCTATGCTTCAGCGGACGCCTCCTTCGGTCGGCGGGTCCTTCAGCAGGTGGTCTCTGGGGACACTATTCCGGCCTTCTCTGTTTCCCACCCAACGGGACAATGAGGCTTTGGTATGTCCCATTGGTGGATTCTCCATCTCCTGTACTGGAGAAGGGGCGTTGTCTTATCTGAACGCCTTTTCTCAATACGGAGATGGAGAATCCACACCCACCCTTTAGGTCAGTTAGGCCTTATTTAAGGGTTAGAGAGCCAACACCTCATCCACCTTCAGCCACTTCACCCTCGTTAAGACTGGATCTCCTAGCAAGAGGGGGCGTGTCAAGTTTGGCTACTTGGTCTCAAGAGCAGGCAGACTGAAAAAACCCATTGGTGGATTCTCCATCTCCGTACTGAGAAAAGGCGTTCAGGTAAGACAACGCCCCTTCTAATGTTAGTAATTTGGTCTTATATTGTCTAGGGGATGGCTCCTCCTATATTACTTCTCAGGTTTCTAAATTTCTTTTAAGAGCTGTAACTATTAGAGGAGAACGTTGTAATTCCCTTTAGCCAAGGCTTCTGGTGTTAACTGTTTGATAGTATTTTTCTTGTGTTTTCTTTTGTTGCACTTGTATTTTGGTCTGGGACTGCAAATAAAAAAAATATTATTATAATTATGCTGTGAATTCACAGCTACCAGTTCTTCAACCAAGCTACAAGTGCTTCCCAAGACATAGGCTTGGCATGTAAAAATTTTGGAAATGCCCTGAATCTGCTGGTGTATCCCAACAGAAAGAGAAATAATTCTCTATCCCCCCCCACACACACACACACACAAACCCCATCAAAGTCATCCTGAACAGTAGCAATTAGCGGCTGCACCAAGGCTGAGCCTATAATGGAGGTCCAGGTCTTGACTTCAGCCCTAGGGCAACAGTGCCACAAATAAGGTCACATTGTGCCATTCCCCAAGGGGTGATTGCCTTACAGCCCAGCATTCCCCAGGATCTACTTGCACCACTTACCTTTAGGCAATGTACTTTTTTTTGTCATAAGCCATTGCAGCCTATATGAGGCTGCTCTAGGTCACTCAAGGCCTTCATTCAAGAATGCTCTTTTACGGCCTCTGCAGCCTCTGAAAGCTGCATAAAAGCATATCCCATTCTGACATGGTTTTTCTTGTGCACAGCTGAAAGCTGTGCAAAAATACACAAGATACTCTATTTTCAAAAATTGCACAAGAACAAGGTGTGTTTTCAAGAATAGTTGTTGGGTGTTGGTGAATGCTGGCATGTCACCAAAAGCTGTGACATGTCACTTTTAACACAGGTGTCATAGTTTTGCCATCACTGAACTAGTATTGACATAGTATATGTGTAGATCTAACTTATGTAAATTTTTGTAACTGACAGATGGAAATTTTGTCAATGCAAGATTTTTTAAGTGCCTTCCAAGCTTTTTTAGTTTGGCACCTAGTCTGCTGATAACCACTGGAATCACCACAGCCAGCTTATGCCATAATCTTTCATTTTTGATTTTCAGATCTTAATACTTTGTGATTTTATCCAATTATTTTTCTTACATTCTGCTATCTTCTGATATTGGTATATCAATTACCTACACTTTCTTTTCAACTATAGTTATAGCTGGTATGTTAATAGTTAAGACTTTATTAGTCTGTATTCGGAAATCCCACAATATTTTAACCGTCTTATTTTCAGCTACTTTTTCAGCTCAGTTTCCACCAATTTTTTATTACTAGCACATGGTAATTTTTTACAGATTTTCCAGTGAATATTTTGGCAAGTATTACGTCATTATTTATATCAGATTTGTGTGATGTTGCAGGAGCTATGATCTGTTTCTTCTGCCTCTTTGCCCAATCTGCAATTTGAATCTAGGGCTAGATTATATTAGTTCGAATAGCCTGCCCTTGGGCAAACAACATTAAGCTTCAGATTACTTTTTTAATGTTCCAGTTTTAAGACATTGCCAGGTTTTATCCTTATTGATTTTGATCTTTTGTAGAAATTGGCCATATAATGCTTTTGCTTGACTGCATTCTGTTTATGTATTTATTATATTACAGCGGTTCTCAACCTGTGGGTCGCGACACCTTTGGGGGTCAAATGACCCTTTCACAGGGGTCGCCTAAGACCATCAGAAAACACACATTTCCGATGGTCTTAGGAACTGAGACTCCACTCCGCATGGCCTCCTCCGCCATTTGCAGAGAGAGAGAAAGGCACTTTCGCTTCCCTTCTCTCTCTCTCTCTCTCAGGCGGACTTACCTCCTACAGGGCTCCTGATTGGCCCTGCGCCCGGGTGCCCCACCCCCTGGGAGAAGCATGGCCAGGGCCTCATGGCTTGGAGCCACCCGGGGAAGCCCCGGGATCCCTGCTGGGAGCAGCCCGCTGGAGGCTCCGCTGAGCAGGCCAGCCCTCCGGAAAGCCGCGGCCCAAGGGAGACCAGCCGCTGCGATCCCCAGCCAGCCCGACCATTGGACCTGCTGGCCGGGAAGGTGCGCCGGAATCCAGGCTGCTGGGAAGGAAGGAGATTCAGCAAAGGTAGGAGAGGAGAGCCATCTCCTGGGGCCCGGCGCTGGCGGCGGCTTCCTTGCCCTCCCTTTCCTCCTCCCCTTCTTCCTCTTGCTGCCCCCAAAGCGGCAGAGGGGTGCTTGGGGGGGAGCAGACGAGCTGGTAGAGGGGCTGGTAGGGGCCGTGTGGCACCAGCTCCCACCGCAGCTCCATTGGATGGGCGAAGGGCGAGGCCGGGCAGTGCGGAGTTCCGGCTAGGGTGACTACTTCCTCACCCTCCTCCTCTCCTTTCTCTTGCTGCCCTCCCAGGCAGCTTGGGCGGGTGCTGCCTCCACTGCAGCTCCATCAATGGGCGGAGGGTGAGGCCAGGCAGCGCAGAGTCCCAGCGGGGGCGGCGGCTGGGCTGGGGGCGGTAGGGATCCTGACAATGCTGCCCTGTTGCTGCCGCCGGAGCCGCTGCCTCCCGTCCTGCTTCCCCTCCCTGCCCATTCATCTGAGGATGTGGTGGCCAGAGCCGAGGGCGGCAAGGAACCCCAATGATGCTGCCGTGCTGCCAACGCTGCCACTGGAGCCTCTGCCTCCCGTTCTGCTCCCCCTGCCCGCTCCTTTGGCTGAGGATGCGGCGGGGTGGCGGCCAGGCCGGCAGTGAGGAACCCCAACAATGCTGCCGTGCTACCGCCACCACTGCCAGAAACTCTGCCTCCCATCCTGCTCCCCCTCCTCGCCCATTCGGCTGAGGACGCGCAGAGGCCAGGGGCGGTGGGGACCTCTGACAATACTGCCATAAGAGAGAAAGAGAGAGAGCAAAGAGAGTGAAACAGAGGAAAAGAAAGAGGAAAGAGAAAGAGGGAGGAGAAAGAGAAACGAGAGAGAGGAAAGAGAGAGAGGAAAGAGACTGCCTTCCCAATCGCCGAGAAAGGGGGAAAAAAGCCGTGAGTTCCCCTTTCTGCCTCGTTGCTGAAAGCTTTTTTTAAAAAAAAAACGACCGCTCGTTCAGAACTCCTCAGGGCTTGTTTGCACGAGCTTGGGCAGATCAGTAAATAAAGGGGTGGGGGAGCCAAACTGTCCAAGGCGTTTGCACCCTGAACGTGTGGGCGCTGCTTTCATGACTTGCCACCACCACCCCCTCTTCCCGCCCTGCTCGGGCAACGCACTGCTGCTGCTAGCTGAGCTGAGCTGCGGCGCTGAGCCAATCCCCACACCTCCTGGTTGCTCAGCTGTGCTCCGCCCCCAGCAGCCCTAAAAAGCACTGTGGAAGAGTGGGGAATGCTGGGAGTTGCAGTTCATCACCATCTGGAAAAACATGACTCTCCAAAGATCGATCAATCCTTCCTTCCTTCCATCTCCTTCCCTTCTCCTTCAATCTCTCCTTTTTTCCTTCCCCCCTCAATCTCCTTCCTTCTCCATCTCCTTCCTTTCCCCTTCAATCTTCCTTCTTTCCATCTCCATCCCTATCCCTTCCCCCTTCAATCTCTCTCTCTCTCTTTCCTTCCTTCCTTCCTTCCTTCCTTCCTTCCTTCCTTCCTTCCTTCCTTCCTTCCTTTCCCCTTCAATCTCCTTCCTTCTCCATCTCCTTCCTTTCCCCTTCAATCTTCCTTCCTTCCTTCCATCTCCATCCCTTTCCCTTCAATCTCTCCTTCCTTCCCCCTTCAGTCTCCTTCCTTCTCCTTCCTTTCCCCTTCAATCTTCCTTTCTTCCATCTCCATTCCTTCCCCTTCAATCTCTCTCCTTTCCTTCCTTCCCCCTTCAATCTCTCTCTCCTTCCTTTCTTCCCCCTTCAATCTCCTTCCTTCTCCATCTCCTTCCTTTCCCCTTCAATCTTCCTTCCTTCCTTCCAACTCCATCCCTTCCCTTCAATCTCCCTCTGCTTCTTTCCTTCCCCCTTCAATCTCCTTCCTTCTCCATCTCCTTCCTTTCCCCTTCAATCTTCCTTCCCTCCCTCCCAACATTTTTGAGCAAGGAAGCGTAAGCTTCTCCAGAGAGCATTGCTATATTGTTTTTGTAATTAATCACTATGCTTTAATTATGTTCAAGTCGTAACAATGAAAATACACCCTGCATATCAGATATTTACATTACGATTCAAAACAGTAGCAAAATTACAGTTACGAAATAGCAACGAAAATAATTTTATGGTTGGGGGTCACCACAACATGGGGAATTGTATTAAGGGGTCGCGGCATTAGAAAGGTTGAGAACCACTGTTATATTATTTTGATATTCATGTTTTGTTTCCTGCACATTCATTAAGTTCCAATTTTTAACTTGCATCAATGCTTGTCCTTGACTGCCTTTTAGATATGTATGCTTTTTTTTCTTCAATAGTTCAACTTGAAGTAAACATCTGCCTCCATTTTGCAAGGCAGGTATACTCTATCAATATCACAGAAGAGATATAATGAATAGTGAATAATCATCAGTTTTCCTGTTTTGTTGTACAAACTGTCCAGTTAAAATTCCAGCAATATATCACATCATGGGTTTAGCCCAGATACTAATGGTTTTGATGATGTTTCCATCGTTCAATCATGTCTTTAAGCACTTTTTTCACTCTGGATGTATTTTTTACTAATCACATTTTTAACTTGTTCATGTTTGATGTTATCCAACTGTAAATTACTTGTAGGCTTCTTCATGATGGCTCCTGATAGTTTCATCTTTTTAATCCATTACTATCCATAATTTTATCCCAATTTATTGCTACTATAGTACGTTTGTTTAGGCCAAGTTCCATTGTTACATCTGTGCTAAAAATTCTTATGGTATTTATCCATGGCCGACAATGATTTCTGGTTTTCCACAAAGCTTCAGATCATCCATAGAAAAGCAAATGTGAGATTTAATTCACATATTTGGTGTCTGATAACCAAGATTTGTTTTTTTATTATTATTAATATAATTTACATTTCCCTTCACCTATTATTTTGTCCTGTAATAATATATCTAAAGAGAGTTTCTCTTGGGCATGAGAAAACATAAACTACATTAAATTTTGGGAAATAAATCAGTACGTCTTTTTATCTTTTAGGTTAATACAACAAGGTATCACATTGATTGAAAATAATTCTTTTGCTAGTCTATCCACCCTCATACTTAATATGTTAAGTATGTTAATATGTTAACTGTTCAACTTCAAAGTTGTTGTTTTTTTACCTGTCCAGGAAACATTCTCTTGGTAAATGGTACTGCATGTGGTGAAATTAAAATCACTGACTTCGGCCTCTCAAAAATCATGGACGATGACAGTTACAATTCAGTTGATGGCATGGAGCTGACATCACAAGGAGCTGGTACATACTGGTAGGTATATAATCTGTTTTTTGTCCTGTTCATTCCACAATATTCTAAAAATACCTGTCATTAAAACTTGAGGAAAAACATATATTGTCAAAATATTTTTGTAAAAGTAGGAGAAATAATAATGACAGTAGATTCAACTAGCACAGGGGCAGACAACCCAAAACACTCAAAGAGCCACTTGGACCCGTTTCCCACCGAAAACAAAACACCGGGAGCCGCAAAACCCTTTTGATATCTAAAATGAAGATAACACTGCATATATCCTTTTTTACCTTTATTATAGGTGTGTGTGTGTGTTTGTATGTATGTATGTGTGTGTGTGTGTGTGTGTGTGTGTATATATATATTATATGTGTGTGTGTGTGTGTGTGTGTGTGTGTCTTTGGTTCTTTGGGTTTTCTCCCACGTAGAATTTGAAGTGTCTTGGCGACGTTTCGACGAAGTCTCATTCGTCATCTTCAGGCTGGTGCACAAACAGAAAAATATCCACCATCCTAAGAAACCCTAAAGACAAAATTGAATTAGAAAATCAAGGAGTATATGAAATCCCATGTACTGCCTGCTCCACCACATACATTGGACAAACCAACAGAAGAATAAATGCACGCATTGAAGAACACAAAAACTCAGTCAAAAAAGAGGAACCAACTTCTTCCCTGGTCCAACACTTCAAAGCCACAGGACATGAAATTGATTTCAAAAAGACCAGAACTATCGCCAAAACTGAACACTTTAATAACAGAATAATCAGAGAAGCCATCGAGATAGAAAAACGCCCACACAGCATGAACAAACGAGATGATACCTCCCGCCTACCAGCCATTTGGAAACCCGCCCTTATTGACAGACGAGTCCATAGCACAGGGAATGACACTAGACCTACACTCACAAAAACCACACAGGATGTCACCACCACACATCCAGGCAAAAAACAAACCCAAACCCACACTGATGAGGAGGCACGACCACAAACCAGAAGCCAGACCACAGCTGCATCATTAGCCACCTTAAACCCCTCCAATCCATACACGAAGCAAACTGACACCCACCATGAAGATGAGGCACGACCACGGACGCAAAGCCAAACAGCTATACAGTTCACCATCTCTAATCCCCTTGTAACACTGACTAACCTGAGCACAACAAAGCCCCCACCCAAACAGAACACTCCCCCATCCAATCAGAGCACAGCCAACCCCCCATCCAATCAGAGCACAGCCAAGCCCCTAACCAATCAGAACACACCTCCACCCAATCAGAACACAGCTGAGCTCCCAGCCAATCAGTTCAAACCCCCACTGGCAGTTAAAAGGAAGAAACAGCTAAAATCTCACATTGCTCCTAGAAGCAGAAGCCGAAAGCACCAGCCTGAAGATGACAAATGAGACTTCGTCGAAACGTCGCCAAGACACTTCAAATTCTACGTGGGAGAAAACCCGAAGAACCAAAGACCTATATATATATTGCTCCATGGCATAGGACCCAGTTATTTACAAGACCGCCTTCTGCCAGTAAATACCTCCCATCGACCAGTTCGCTCCCACAGAGAGGGCCTCCTCAGGGTGCCATCGGCTAAGCAGTGTCGGCTGGTGGCGCCCAGGGGGAGAGCCTTTTCTGTGGGGGCACCGACGATGTGGAACGAGCTCCCCCCAGAACTCCGGACATGTCATGATCTCCGCACCTTCAGAAGAGAACTGAAGACTCATCTCTTCAATCAAGCCGGCCTGGCCTAGATCTCCTCGAGTTTTAAAATTTTTAAACAAGGCTGTTTGGGTTTTAGAATTGGGTTTTTAACAGATTTTTAGCAACAGCCTTGTATTAATATTAATTTAATTTATTTTTAAATATTTATTGCTTTTATGTTTTTACTCTGTTGTGAACCGCCCCGAGTCCTACGGGAGAGGGGCGGTATAAAAATTATATATATATATATATATATATATATATATATATATATATATATATATATATATATATATATATATATATATATATATATATATATATATATATATATATATATATATATATATATATATATATATATATATATATATATATATATATATATATATATATATATATATATATATATATGTTGTTTTAAAATTGTTGACAAAGAAATAAGGGAATCCCTTATTTCTTTGTCAACAATTTTAAAACAACATATATATATATTTGTGCTTGCAGGATGGCTCTGGGTTGAGCTGAAACAAGGAAAAGGAAAGAATGATTCCTTCCTCCCATATTTGGGTTTACAGGGTGCAATCTAAAAAATAAACACTTGAGATATATATATATATATATATATATATATATATATATATATATATATATATATATATATATATATATATATATATATATATATATATATATATATATACACATACACACACACACATACATATATATACACACATACACACACACACACACACACACACAAACAGGTAAAAAAGAATATATGCAGTGTTATCTTCATTTTAGATGTCAAAAGAGTCTCTCTCCCTGTCTCTCTCTCTCCCTCCCTCTCTCTCTATCTGCCCTTGGTCTGCCAGTCCTCTTCCCCCACTCTTTCTCTCTCTCTCTTTCCTCTCCCTCCCTCTCTCTCTCTCTTTCTCTCCCCCCCTCTCTCCTATCTGCTGCTCAATTGGCAAGCTGGCTTCAAGCTGTTCTCCAACAAGTTCAGGGGTAGGCAACCTCGGCTCTTTTATGACTCCTGGACTTCAACTCCCAGAATTCCTGAGTCAGCATAGCTGGGCTAGCTAGCTCTCTCCTGCCCTTCCTGCTTCCTGCAGAGATGCAGCAAAGGGAGGAGCTCCGCCCAGTAAGCGTTTCAGCTCCTCGGAGAACACTGTGAGTGCACTCTCTTTTTTACACACACACATACACAGAGAGAGAGAGAAGCAGGGAAGCGCAATTGCCTCTCTGTGTCTCTGTCTCTCTCTGCAAATGGCAGAGGAGGCTGAGAGCCACAGGGGAAGGCTCAAAAAGCCACATGTGGCTCCGGAGCCGCAGGTTGCTGATCTGTGAACTAGCATATCAAAATCATAGTTTTCAGAGGAAGTTAGATATCTCTTAGGAGTATGCAAAACAATTCAGGAATAGTTCTCTAAATATACCTTTTGAGTTCTCTAGATAACCTCAGAACATTCTATTCCTAAATAGAGTTTTGCACATCCTTTGTTTTTCCTACTCATTTACTAATCTGACCTATTGAATGATTTTCAAAGACTCATTTGGATATGTGAGAAGGTCCGTGTCTTGCCTCATTTCCAAACTATGGCATCTCAAGACAACAGAAAAATTATTCTGGGAATATTTAAGGGAAAAGTAATTGCAAAGGACATGATTATTTTTGTATATTTTTACTATGGAAATTAATTTTAAAAAATAATCATAATTATGAATATTTTTCTCTAGAATAGCAAGTAGGTAGGCAAGTCAGTATAGCCCATGGGTGTCAAACTCGCCACATCACGTGACGTGACATGATGTATCGCAACTTTTTTTGCACTGCTGGGGCTGGGCGCGGCCTCTGCATGATGGCATTTGACAACCCTGGTATAGCCTATTACCCCAACAAACTGTGTAGACCTTGGACAAAAAATGAGAGAATAAGAATCTATTTCAATATCTTAGTATTTCCTTTTAAAAGGACCTATTATATTTGAGATAAAATTATAGAGCACTGGATATTTTGTTCCAAGGTTGAAATATTCATAACTTCCATTTCAAGTTCAGAACATTTTGTCCACATTCTACACATACGTGACTGCAATTGTCTGAAGGGCATGATATCTGAGAATCCTGAATGGGTAATGAGGTAAACATTACAGCTAGCCACTGGTACACCATACACTTCCAAAGAAAAGCAAATCAGAAGTGTTCTAGTGTTGTAGGTTACTTGAAATACAAGATGGATGATCTTTTGCCTGACCTGAACAAGTAAGCAATACTGTAAGATGTGGATGGACTAAAGATCATTTAGGATATGTATTTGGAGGGGCTCTCTGAAGGTATAGTGTCTTTTCCTTATAAGCCATAAATCAGTTGAAGCAGCTGCATACTTGAGAATACTTGCTGTTTTCAAGTGAAGATGAAGGAGCCCCCTCCCCCTTTTTATCACCCAAATTGCAGTGTTAGCCTTGTTATAACATCACAAATAATTCTCCAGAAAATGCAGGTCTATTAATGTAAAACAGGTGTGAAGGACATCTTTAGGAGTCCATAGGTTGAACATGAATCCCAGCGGCCGGTTAGGGCCCACAGAGTGGGCCTCCTCCAGGTCCCGTCAGCTAGACAGTGCCGCCTGGCGGGGCCTAGGGGAAGAGCCTTCTCTGTTGCGGCCCCGGCCCTCTGGAACCAACTTCCCCCGGAGATCCGTGTCGCCCCCACCCTCTCCGCCTTTCGTAAATTGCTTAAAACATACTTTTGCCGGCAGGCCTGGGGCAGCTAACACCTTGCCCCTAACCAGTGTATGTTTGTGTGTATGTTTGTGGAATGATTGGTTTCTTTTTTAACTTAACGGTTTTTATATTTATGTATTTTATTGTAATTTCTATCATGTTGTGAGCCACCCTGAGTTCTCCGGAATAGGGTGGCATAGAAATTAAATAAATAAATAAATAAATAAATAATAATAATAATAATAATAATAATAATATAGAAACGGTATAAAATCCACAATATTTGCATATTGGGTAGTACAGGGAAATTTGGCAATAACAGTAATGTTTATATCATTATTCCAATAATTGGCCAAATATTAATAAAGCCAGCTGATTTCCTATGCTTGAATTTTTATATTGTTAATAATAATTTTGCTATTTACAACTAATGTCATGGTTCTGACTAATGAAACACTTCAAAGAACTTCCAGGCATGTTTATCCTAAAGTCTTTATTAACAGTATAACAAATCGACGGCACATCATGGATGTTTATGCCAGAATCTGAATTTCTCTTGCTTGCGTCTAACTTTTCTTTCTAAACCCCTCCCTTATTTTGCAGTCATGTCACATCTTCCAATTAGCCCGGAGGGCAAAGATTCACTTCTGTTCCTTTTTCCCAGGCTTTTCCCTCTTCCCTCCTCTGTTCTGCATTAATTCTAAAAATACCAGACAGTTTTGCATATTTTGTCAAAGCAAGAATATATACAGTATTTGCAGCATTGACAACTAAATTGTTGTAATAAAGAGCTGAAGTAAGAGACATTTTGTTCAATTTTAAATCAAAGTTAAAGGAACTCAGTATCTTGCTGCTATTTTTGCAACAACAAAAAAGAAAGTTAATGGAAATTTATAGTAGTTGTTTCAAACAAGTAGTATTTGGGACTGTGTATGTTATGTAGAACCAGACATGCCCTGATAAGCAAAAAAAGGGGGGAGGGGCTGAATATATAAAATTCAGTAATAGTACTTGAGTGAAATACGTTCTGCGACATAAATGGTTAATGGTGAGAAAAATGGGTATTTAAAATAAATGTAGCTATTGCTCCCTCTTCCTTAGGTATCTACCCCCTGAATGTTTTGTGGTTGGAAAAGAGCCTCCGAAGATTTCAAATAAGGTTGATGTTTGGTCAGTAGGAGTTATCTTCTACCAATGTCTTTATGGCAGAAAGGTAAATAAGAGGACAACTAAGATACTGCAAAAAATATTCAATCATTTTGAGCCTAAGTCTTATGTTAACAATTTCTAAAATTAGGAGGAGTGTGGTGACATCTTTTCCATCTAACAAATTTTATTAAAAGGTATAAGGTACAGGTTTCTAAAAATCTTTTAAAGTTAACATCTGGTTTAAGTGTTAAAGCATATATTCTATCCTGTTGATATAACTTCTGTTAGAAATGTCTGTGCTTATATATTAAAATTTCTGAATTTAACAAAATTTTATATTGCCATTAATACACAGGACTCCCAGTAATTACAGGTAATACACATTAGATTAACGCTTCCATGGTTAAAACTGTTATTATCGGCATTATATATAAAATGCGGTTAACCAACAATATGAATGTTTTGAAGACTTCAATCGTTTATTTTTATTTGTGAACTTGAAATGTAATATTTTTAAAAATCTGTCTAACTCAAAGGAAAGATGAAATTTGGGAAAGGAGAGATAATATAAAGAAAAATGAGAGGATTTCTGAAAAAATATACTTGGAATTTGATTAATGATTACAGCTAGCAGTTTTCTTTCACACTTCAAATGCAATTCACTCTCAGTGAAGAAATTCAGGTAAAGCATTCTCCCAAGAAATCGGCCAATTTGCCTAGACACATCCAGCAAAGGAGAGCCACGATTTTTCTTATTAACTGATTCCTCAATTGAATTGCTCTTACTATTAGGAAGTGTTCATACCAGTCAGCTTTCTTACAACAACTTGACCATTATACCATGCCAGGGACAATGGTGAATGTCCTTCTGTATGATCCCTTTCAATAGAGCAGAATGTTTTCATATCACTTCTTGTTCATCTTTTAGAACTTTTTGGTTTTGTGGTTATCCTTGTATCCCTTTCTTGCACTTGATGAGTTGTTTTCTTCCTCTGCAGCCCTTTGGTCATAACCAATCTCAGCAAGATATTCTGCAGGAAAACACAATCCTTAAAGCTACAGAAGTGCAATTTCCTCCTAAGCCAGTGGTAACACCAGAAGCAAAGGTAAAAAGAGTTATATTTGGTACAGGGGAATAGGATTAGTCTATTTTTAGGAGTTTGTTTAATTCTCCTATTGGACAAAAAAGCACTGAATTTTTGAGTTTATTTAGGGGAAATGTTCTTGCATTCCATAAACCTGTTATCTGCCTGTCTTTCTTCCATGGAGATAAGTTCTTTAAAACAGATAATAGACCAGCGGTTCTCAACCTGTGGGTTGCGACCACACTTGGGGTTGAACGACCATTTCACGGGGGTCGGCAAACACCGCAGTCCACCATTTTATCCCCTTTTCCCCTCGGCCGGCGCAGGGGGCAGCACCGCGCATGTGCGGGGCAGCACCGTGCATGCGCAATGCGGGCTGGCGTGCGCGTACCGCACATGTGCGGTTCAGGGCGCCGCCTGCACGCCGCGCATGCACGATTCGGGCCGTTGCGCACACGCCGTGCATGTGCGATGCGGGCCATCGCGCCGCGCATGCGCAGTGCAGGTCAGGGTCACACTGCGCATACGCAGCGCAGGTCGGGATCTCGGCCTGAAAAAGGTTGAGAACCGCTGTAATAGACCAATGAAATAAATGTAGGGAAGAGTCATAACTGCATTTCAATCTGATTTTTAAGAGGAATTCCTATATCAAAAATGAAAACTTGATCTAGAGAAATCTATCTGGGGCAAATTTCAGATAGCATAGGATGATTTTTCTCTAATTTGCTATAATACTTTGTTAATGCAAAAAAATGATTTGTTTTTGCTAGTGCTGCTAGTTTCTTATCTTTACAAAAGGAGAAGAATACCAATTTTCATTTCTGGTGCCTATTTTCTCCTTGTCTTTCATTATTTTTTTAGGCATTTATTAGGCGCTGCCTGGCATATAGGAAGGAAGATCGGATAGATGTGCAACAATTGGCATGTGACCCATACTTGCTTCCTCACATCCGCAAGTCTGTATCAATAAGCAGCCCAGCTGGAGCTGCTGTCGCCTCAACTTCTGGATCTTCTAATAACAGCTCTTCAAACTGAGCAGGAACAATAGGCCAAAAATATAGATATAACTGGAACTGCAGAAGGAAACGGAGAGAGTCAGACATGTTTTGAGATGCAGCCTTGGGACTGGCAAGAAGTCCACAAAATGGCTCCAAGAAATCAGGATCAGGTTCTTTGTTTTTCTCTTGCATTCTTGTCCCATCCGTAGAGCAAGGCATCATTGATTCTCAGCAAGGATTATGGCAACTTAAGTTAAGTAGCCAAGGAAAAGAAGATTGGTTGGTCTAGTGCTAAGCAACTGCAAAAGCACTAACTGCTCTGGGCAGTGAAAGGAAAAAGATGGTTCCATATACCGTGAACTTCCAAACACTACGGACCCAGAGTGCGGTTCCATGATGCAGGATGCACACATTTAGTGTGAAGAAATGTGGATTTGGTGGCAGGGTAAAGAGGCTGGAGACAGCCCGCCGTCAATATTTAAAATATTTTTTTTCTTTTTTGTAAGACTATATCTCATTGGAGGGAAGGGGAATAAACCACATAGGTCAATGGTATAAGGTTGCACTGAAGGTTTGGCATAGGATTTTTATGCTCTCTACAAGAGAGTGCAGTGTCCTGCCTATTGACAGCACCAGCATTAGCATGTTATCCCAAATAATTTCATCTTCAGTAACAAATTTGTTTTCTGGATACAAGATGAATTAAATAACAAGTCAGTGTGGCAGCAATTTTTCCTTAGAGTGACTTCATAATCTGTGAGAAAGGAATGCAATGCAGAGATTACATAACTGTGAGCTTAGATTTCTCTCCCTTCTCAGTATCCTAAGAAAGTTACTATTTTGTCAGGAATTTGACAGTTGTCTGCTCTCCCCTTTGAATAAATGTTGAATTTCTCTTTATTTTTTTCTTTCTCCACTAGTTCTTTGATCCGTTCATTGGTGTTTCCTTTAGAAAACTGTGTTCTCTTTAACATGCACACAAATGGTGGCTCTAGCAAATCCTTTAGCCAAAGTTTTATCCTTCCTAATTTTTCATATTTGCTTTCTGTATTGTTGTGGATGCATTTGCTGCATTTACACCTTGAAGGAAGTGTATGTAAAAGAGGCAGACTTTTCTAATCTTCTGTCTTGTGTTTAATTTTCTTCTTTTTTAGGAAGTGTTTTTTAATATAATTTAATTTTTTCATCTTCTAAAAAAATCTTAAAAACCAAAGAAGAATCCAGTTGCTTGAAACCTATGGCAAAATGCTACTTCTACAAATAGTTGAAAGGATGTTTGCCCCAAATTATTTGAGCAGTACTGTATGATCAAGTACCCTAGCACAGACCTCAGTTTTTCACTTATAGCTGATGATTCTCAGTCCTCCCTTAACTTCTTATAAGTACAAGCTGAAGCAGTCAGAGGCCAAACATTTTGAAAGTCAAGAAAATTAGGAGAAGAGAGCAAAATTGGACATAAGGGCTTTGTATGTAAACTAATATGAGGATATCCTCTGGCTATATTTGCAGATTAGGTGATTAAGAACTGATTATTAGGTCTATTTGGACTCCCCACCCTTGCTTCTGAAGCACCGCAGTGCATGCAGCATTTGGTCAGAAGATGATCCTCATATTTAAATGGAATTAAATGAGCCTGTACAAAGAGTAAGAAAATACAATATGTCACTCTCACAACTAAAGATACCATATGAACGCTCATAGTGGTCATCTTTAAAATAATCTCCCCCAAATAGAGGCTATGACTACCTTCAGAATGGGAGGTTCTCATCAGTATGGACTGTGTCTTTCTTTTTTCTTTTACTCTCAATCATAGTTCTTGCTTCTTTTCCTAGAGAAACAACTGATACTTAAGTATCTTTTACAGGAGACAAAATGTAAGCAGTCTCCAGGATTATCTAGATTGCTGGTGAATTACATCCATTGCACCTATTTCTCCCAATAAAGTTGTTAATTACCTTTGACACCTATGAAAATAATAGAGTTCTTTTGTTTTGTTTTTTCCCTTCTCCCTTGTTTTTTCCCTTGCTTTCTTGTCTTAAAAGAAGTCAGCTCATGTGTCTGTTACTTTCAGGGTTCATATTTGCCATGGTTACTCATAGCTCTTTCACCAAAATGCAGTTCACATTAAATGTCAAAATACATAGGCAGAAATCACTGCTGCCATGACAAGATAAGGCTGCTTTCAGCTTGTTTGGACAGTAATGGTTGACTCATTATCCCATCTATTTTGGGATAGGGTTTGCTTTATTTTTCCATAGCTGAATCCAAAATATGAAAGATTATCCATGTCAGTGCTCAGGTCTAACATTGTAGTCTTTTGCTTTTCAGTTTTCTTACTTGGAAATAGATAGAAATCTGCATTTCATACTTTAACATTTAGTTGATTCTTGATCATTAGCAGGAATCCTATCCCAAATAAAACTTACAGTACTTAATTTTGCTTTAAAAGGAATCTCAATCATAATTTTTTAATATCCCAATATGACCCTCCCTCCCTGTCCATTCACCCATTAAATAATAACTGTCTGATATATTGATCTTCATTAATTGTACCTGAGCAGAAGCTTCTACTCTTCGTGGAGTTCATCACTAAATCTGGCTAAATCAGTCTGGATGACAAATACAGACTATGAGTTTTTCATTTCTTTAAGTGGTTGCTGAACTGTTTTATTTCAGGTATCCAAGCCTTTTTGTTGCCACACAGTTCATTTAACTGAAAGGGAAAAGGAAAGGTGTATGGATTTGTGACTTGAAACTAGGCCAGACTGTTTTGGCTTTGCCCTACAGACAAAAATATGAATATTAAACATGTTTTCAAAAATGCAATCTTTTCACTTGCCTGGTTTTATATTTAAGCTGTGTTATTATGGGAGGCATGAAAATCATGAGCTGTATAAAAGACATTCACTGATTCTGATCAAACAATACAAACAAATTGTTGGAGTACATAAAAATACTATTTCAAAAAGATGTTTCTCTAATAGGAATAGGAAGATCTGATAGATTTGTAAGTCAATTGTAAAAGGAAAGTGGGCAGAGATAGAGTGAAATATAAATAATCGTATAAATGATTCATCAAATGCAAGAGTTTTAAATTGGAGGCCAAATCCATCATGCTGGGGAAATCTCTATGATTGTTTGCCTTAAATGTTCTTTAGTATCAGAAATTCTTAATGAAATTTTAGAACTTTCTCCAGATAGGTACTTGGACAGGACTTCTATCCCCAATATAATATAGGCTACTATAATTCCTGAAGGCAACAAACTACTGAATTCCTGGCTAATATCCATTTCTAATAATTTTACTTTTTTGCTGTAGCTTTTTCCCATAATAGTAAGATCATTCCCAGGATTAATCTCTTTATTTTGAAATAAAATTTCCCCATCCATTAGTACAGAAATATAGTGATAACAGCCCTACAACAGACTAAACAAAACTGCCTAAAGCTGTGCATACTTCAAGAATTACTGCTTTGGACCTCACCTAAACACAGCTTATTTATATTGATTAAAGGTGTCTTCTGTTTTTCATACTTGCACCAGAGTGATGCCACTCTTTAAGGAAGGTAATGATTCCTTTAAAAAGTAGCAAATGATTCCTTTGATTTTTTTTAAAAGCATAAAAAAAATCTTTTTTTCATCCTTATGTGTGCAAAAGCCTAAAAAAGTCAGTCTCCTTTAGTGAATTGCAGAGAAGTGTTTTCATGTAACATTTGAAATAATTTCAACTCATTTTCAAACTTATAAAATCCTTACAATTTTTTAGCTTATGAGACACTAGCCTGTGATAAATTACTGGCATTATCATGTCCAAAATACATTCTATGGGAACATAGTTCATTATATCTTCTTGTAGCATGTTATTTTACTTTTTTTCCTAAAATATTTTACCTTCATTAAGAAAAGGAAGGCAAAATTTCAAACAAGGTAAACATCTAATGATCAGGAACAATCTATAAATTATTTAAATTTCTTATATCTGCAACTTTCAACTGGGTGAAATGGTGCATCATAGGGCAAATCCTAGTCAACAAAGGTATTTCAAGCAGGCTAACTTACAAAATGATGGAACCATTACTCCTGATGGAATGAAATTTGGGGAAGTTGTGGCTGCATCAGAGCTGCAAGGCTGCTGATGCAGTCATGTTATTCACATTTTCAAAATCCTATGACATTTTCCCAGTCACTTATGCAATCCCTCAATTCTTCCCCACTCAGAAGTAGCCACAGCCTGCCTGGCTAGAAGGGAAGGGAGGAAAGGGATGAGAGAAAAAGGAAGGAAGGAAAAGATTTCTAATGCTCTCTGCCAGATTTCCACAAGGGAATTCAGTGGGGAAGCTGATAGGAAGTCAGAAGTAGGTCTCAATTCCACTGATTTTTTGTCTTCCAGTTATAATCCTGTTTCTCTATTTAAGTAAGCAAATATTTAAAATAATGACACTGATCCTTATTTGCAACAAGAGGAGATCAGCTTGACAACTTCCCACAAGTGAATTGGAACACTTGCAGGGAGAAAATTAGTGGGGATCATGTTATAGCAGCTGATGGTGGAAGCATGCCAATGCCTTTGGACTTGCAACTTCCTTCCTGAGAAACCTGCAGGAAAGGTTGCAAGTTGGAATTCTTACACAAATATACACAACAAAATGCTTAAAATGCAAATAAGATCCCTTTTCATGTATCCCATGTAAATCTGTGTATTATTACAGTTGGGAAAAGTCTCCCAGCCCCCACTTAAAAACTGCAATTATAAGCCCTCTATTGGAATTATAAGCCCTCTAATGTCCATACTTATCCCAGAAAAGTTGAACAATGATGTTCCATCTATTTCTGGAAAAATGAGAAGATTGCCTTTCAGTTTCAAACAAATATAGCTGATAAAGTACATGGATCCATTTCAATCTGGCTTTTGGCTACTGAATTGCAGCAAGGTAGGCGCTGCAAGTACTTCTGGGGGAGTAGTATTCCATTAAGAATTATTACTGAGAAGCCCTATCATATCATAGTTGCCTCACAAACTTTATGGAAGATACGAACTTAGGGCAGGCATCTTGATCAACACAGTATGTTCAATGCTTGCAAAATGCTGTCTAAAATATCCCAGTGCTGCACAATAAAGCTCTGTAACACAAATGGGAGAGTATAAGTTATTAATTACCCTAGACCTTTTGGCAATTTTTTGTATATATCATTCACAGTACTTCTGAATCATATGATACAATATTGTACAGTGGTGTCACATGGGGCTGCCATTCCCCAGTAATTTCAATCCTTTGTGCCCAAAACTGCTGCTGGGAGATTATTATTGATCGATATCTATCCAATTGACCCACTTATTCAGAATCTACACCAGGGTTCCCCAACCTTTTTGGTTCCATGAACAGACGACTTCAGCAGTGGAGGGTGAATAGTTTTGTGTGTGCAACATAAATCCCATGCATATGCTTCACATGCTCACCCACGGGTTCAGTGGCCCTGTTCTCAATGAGGTCCTGCTGTTGGGGACCCCTGATTTATATGAAAATGTTGGGGGAGATCATGTCAGAGCTATGCCAACATTATACTGATGATATTTCCATTTTTCATTTTTCCTCCTTTTCAAATTTCCTAAGTATGATAATAATTCTGAGTGAAAGTGAAAAAAAAGAGAAGACAAAAGTCCAAATAAGTAGGAAATTACAATTATTGACTGTTTAGTCAGTTTTGGACCCGATTCAATTTCTGAAAGAGCAAGTCCACACTCTGAGAGTGCTCCTTAATCCTCAGCTGTCACTGAATTCTTAGATGACAGCTGCAACAAGGAGTATTTTCACACAATTAAAGCCAGTATACCAACTATTAAACAGTCAAACCTAGTGAAGATTTCATCTATTCTATACCTTAGTTCCATCCTATCTTGGCTATGGGAACATGTTGAATGTAAGGCTATCCTTGAAAAGTGCCCAGAAATTCCAGTTGGTGCAAAATACAGCAGCTAAGCTTAATAACCAAAAGAAATTGGGATCACATTATGCCTTGAATGGCATTGGTTTTTAGTTGCTTTCTAAGCATAATTTAGCTTGGGACCTGATTATCTGAAGAATCATTTCTTGTTTTAAGTACTTCTATCTAATTGTTAGGATCTCTCTGAGAATACCTTTTGATAATCTTCCCCATCTCACTAAAAGAGGCTCTAGAGAAGAGGACTTTCTGCATTGCTCTGAAATAATGAAATGTAGTTCCTAAGATGTATTAGGACTTCTCTCTGTATTTAATTCTCTTTTGCCAGGGTTTAATGCATGATTTTAGCATTCATTTACATTTTTAATCTTTTACTGTGTTTTTTATTTAGCCACCTTCAATAGCTAAAACAGGAATTACAACAACTACATGAGGCAAATGTATTGCTAATTCTTCAAACCGTCATCTCACTGAAGAAGAAAGATCAAGCTTATCTCATTATTACCCTCTGCTAATCTATAGCACCTCAGAATGGTCAGATCTCATATGTGAAGGATGAGAAGATTAAGAGCTTAGGTATATAAATCTTGATACTTAGTTTTCTTCACCTGACTAGGCCAGAAGTTTCCACTTCAGTCTTCATATTGAAAGTCTTCTTAAAGACTGTTCTAGATAATCATAAATAGGTTCTTGAGTATTGCCCTATGTCCTTGTATTAAAATACACCCTAGGTGTTGACAAGATCTGCACCATGCCTTGCTATTTTAAGTGGCTATTAACCCATCCTCTCAATTAAACCCCTTCCTTGAAATAAATATTTAGGCAGATAAGTCTGTCAACTGTCAAAGAGAGCTCATCCCATGAACTTTATCCAGGTTACCCATTTCCTTTATATTATATTGAGAATAAAGAAAAATTCCAGTGTCTATTCTTCCAATTAAATGATCAAGAAGAAGGATTAATTAACACAAATACTGGTTCTGCAAGGACTTTCAAGGTTGTATCTCTGAAACAAAATGTTCCAAGTCTGTTGTTGTTAGTTGCAAAGTCGTGTCTGACCCATTGCGACGCCATGGACAACATTGCTCCAGGCCTTCCTGTTCTCTACCATCTTCTGGAGTCCATTTAAGTTCACACCTACTGCTTCAGTGACTCAATCCAGCCACCTCATTCTCTGTCGTCCCATTCTTCTATTGCCCTCAATCTTTCCCAGCATTAGGCTCTTCTCCAGTGAGTCCTTCCTTCCCATTAGGTGGCCAAAGTATTTGAGTTTCAATTTCACTGATTAAACAGACAAGTTAAATAATTCTATGTTAGAATCTGAAAAGCTTATATTTCAACCTTTAAAATGTGGATGACCAACAGAGTTGAATTTTAAACTAAAATTGAAACTAAATTAAATTAGTTAAATTAAATTGAATTTTTATTTAATTTAGCTCAGTTAAGGTTCTTTTTCTCACTAGAAGTTGCACTTTGATTTTTAAAGAAAGTTCATTCTCCATTGGATGCAAGAAGCATTCGGGTAGTCCTCAACTTATGAACAATTGGGCCTGTTGCTAAGTGAGACATTTGTTAAGTGAGTTTTGCCCCATTTTACAACTTCTCTTGCCACAGTTGTTAAGTGAATAATTGCAATTATTAAGTTAATAACCTAGTTGATAAGTGAGTCTGGATTCCTCATTGTCTTTGCTTGTCAAAAAGTCGCAAAAAGTGTTCACATGACTCTGGGACACCGCAATGGTCATAAATATGAACCAGCTGCTAAGCATCTGAATTTTGATCACACGACTATGATGATGCTACAATGGTCGTGTGAAAAACAGTCATAGCTCAGTATTTTTAGTGCACATTGTAACTTTGGTCACTAAATGAACTGATATAAGTTGAGGACTACCTATATATAGTGATAAGTGATGAAAACGATGAATTTTTTTTTGCCAAAAATTATGCTTCTCAATATGATGTTTTACCAAGTTTTGCCACTAAATTTTCGCATGCAGTTTAGAAGCTGAAAAAAACATGACCCAAGAGTCTGCTTGCCTCCCATTTAACTTAAATCAATTTAAACTTTAATTGGGCTCAATTTTCTTCAGTGGATGCAATTTTCCTTTGAAGAGGGAATAAAAATTATATCAATAACTTTTAAAAGCTAAATTATTTCTGATATTAATAGAGAATAAAAGTGATCATTGAAATAAATACTCCAACACAATGTTGTCAGTGTTATTTTCTCTAAGTTCTATTTGCATTCCAAAAACAGCCTATTACAATGCAGGTAATGAACTAAATATTACTGGATCTCTTGATAGCCCTGGATTACATCCAAATTAAGTCATACTTTAGTCTTTAGTCTTTCAGAAATGAATAGGTCTTAGTCATTGCTAGCTTACTCCATAAACATCTATGAAACTAAAGCATGACTTACTTTGGATCCAACTCAATATTCTTTATTATAGTTATAAAAATTGATCAATAAAGCCTTCAAATCAGGAGCCAAGCACAAAATTTGGATCATAGAAAATGTAATTTTTAACACAAATCTAATCCTAGCCAATATTCTTCCAAACTGTGAATGTTCATGAAGCTGTATCCTACCTCTTGCCTGAGTTTGTGGCAAGTTATTAAGAATGTATTTATCTCCAGAAGGAATCACAGTTTAGAAGCTTGAATATGTTCCCAGTCAGCATAGGATAAATTCAAGGACAAGGAAATGGAACCCGGAATGCTCAACAATATTTCTTTATACTATGGATTGATTGAACTTTATTCAATGTGTATGGCTGCCTATCTCAAACAAGTGACTCTGTTTGAATAGACAATTGGCAACTGAGATTTAAAAAAAAAAATAACAATTAGTGTAAAGAATAATTAAAATAGCTAATAAAACTGCACCTATTCCTGAAATGGATATTGGGCTGTGTATATTGGTGTCAAAGATTGAAGAAGAGAGAACAAATTACTCAAGGGACTCCTTATGTATTGCCAGTATTTATTTTGAGCCAATTCTATTTACATCCAGTAAGGTGGATGTCAGCTGTGCTGCATATTTGAGCTGCATGGAAAATGAGTGCAAATGAAAGGGCATAATTCTTTGTTGTTCAATAAGTTGCATGAATGGAAATGTGCTTCCCCAGTATTGTCTACATCAGCGGTTCTCAACCTTGGGGTCGTGACCCCATTTGGGGTCGCACGACCATTTCGCGGGGGTCGCCGGACACCGCGGGCCGCCATTTTGTTTTTTTATTTTTATTTATTTTTATTTATTTTTTTAAATTATTTTTTATTTTTTTTGGCACGCGCGCGCCGTGCATGCACAGATCCGCCCGTCGCACCGAAAAAAAAATTAAAAAAAAAATAAAAAAAATCAAAAAAATCAAAAAAACAAAAACAAAATGGCGGTGCGACGGGCGGATCCGCGCATGCGCGGCGCGTGCGACGGGTGGATCCACGCATGCGCGGATCCGCCCGTCGCGGCCGCCATTTTGTTTTGTTGGGTTTTTTTTAGTTTTTTTTTAAAAAAAATTTCGGCGCGTGCGTCGGGGTCACGGCGCGCATGGGCGGGGCAAGTGGGGTCTCAACCTGAGAAAGGTTGAGAACCACTGGTCTACATCTTATTATTTTACTTCTTAGACCTACTATACACAGATTGCAAAAATTTAATATGATCTTCTTAATCAGGGGTCTTCAAACTTGGCTCTTTTATGACTTGTGGACTTCAACTCCCAGAATTCTTCAGCCAGGCACGCAAGTTGACGTCTACAAGTCATAAAATGGCCAAGTTTGAAGACCCCTGTTCTTTTTTATTTTATAAATGTATTTTATTAGATTTTTATATGGATAGAGAAAGGTGGGGTTGGGAGGGGTACAGGGAAACCAGGATAAAGGGGACCGGGTGTGGATAATAACAATAGATATGTGATTTAACGAACAAGCTGTCATCCGGGTCTTCATATTGAATATTATTATTTATATAATACTAAACATTTATAATAGTAAATCGGTATAGTAACAACAAACTTTTGGTAAAGCAATAATATTCCTTTAAATAATTAGCCTAATTAATAACATAGCAACTATTTCTAAATATCAAGCTTAATACTTAATATACTAAATTCTAATATCTCTTCTTATTCTAACGTGTTTCAACCCACTGATAAAATTTTCCCCAAGTTTTATAAAAGATCGAATCCTCTTTCTCCTTCATCTCTAACATTAATCTGTCCATTTCTGCACAATCTAGAATTTTCAAAATTATAATCTGATCTGATGGTAAATTTTCATTTTTCCAAAACTGGGCGAAAACTATTCTTGCAGCTGTCAATACATGTAGTATTAAATAATCATTTTCTTTACCATAGTTAAGTCTTAGTACACCTAACAAGAACAGTTCTGGTTTAAATGCTATCTGAATTTTCATCATCTTTACTAACCATCTATGAATCTTAGACCAATATTTTTTTGCAATAGAACATGTCCACCAGGCGTGATAATAAGTACCCGGGTTTTGCTTACATTTCCAGCATGTATCTGATAAATTTTTAAACATTTTCACTAAATGAACTGGTGTCATATGCCACCTATAAAACATTTTATATAAGTTTTCTTTGTATGTTATTGCTTTAGTAAGTTTAATATTTTTATCCCACAATTTTTGTCAATCTTCTAATTCTATAGAATATTCAAAGTTCTTCGCTCATACTATCATTGTCTCTTTTACTTGTTCTTCTTCCATTTTCCAATTTAATAAATGTTTATAAAGTTTCTTAATCAAATGTTCATCTGTTGTTAAAAGTATTTTATCAAGTGGAGTCAGCTCTTTGTAAAATCCCATTGTTTTTATGTCTTTTTCATATCTTGTTTGAATTTGCAAATAGGACCACCATGTTAAATCAATACCTTGTTGTTGAAGGGTTTGCCTGTCTTTGAGTTTTCCATCCTTGTCCAAAATGTCTTTATAACTAACAAGTTTATCATAATCAAATTCGGATAAGCAAATGCTTCCATCGTTGAAAGCCACTCAGGAATTTTCATGTACATTTTATATCTAACTTTCCCCCATTCAAAGAGTAAAGCGTTTCTTATAGCATGGTTTTGAAAGTACTTGTGTATTTTAGCTTTCTCATACCATAAAAAGGCATGCCAGCCTAATTGAAGATCATATCCCTCTAAATAGAGAATTCGCTTATTTCTCAAAGTAATCCATTCTTTAATTCAAAGCAAAATAGCTGCTTGATGATAAAGTCTCCAATCCGGAAATCCAAAGCCCCCTCTCTCTTTCAAATCTTGTAGAAGTTTACATTTAATTCTTGCTTTCTTTCTTTGCCATATGAATCTTAATATCATTGCGTTTAAATCGTCAAAAAATTTCTTACCCAAGTTTACAGGAACTGTTTGAAATAAAAAAATTAGTTTTGGTAAAATGTTCATTTTAACAGTCGCTATTCTTCCTAACAATGATAATTGGAGATTTCCCCATTTTTCCAGGTCAATTTTTATTTGTTTTATTAGTCTCTCATAATTATCCTCTTTTAATGATGAATATTTCGCCATAAGATAGATACCTAAATATTTAACTTTTTTAGCTATTTGAAGATTTGTCTTTTTGGCGAGTTGAGTTTTTTGTTTATCAGTTAAATTTTTTGTTAACACTTTAGTTTTTTCCTTATTTATTTTTAATCCAGCCACTTCTCCAAATTTTTCAATTTTCAGCAAAAGTTTAGGGACTGTTTCCAAAGGGTCCTCTAAGATAAAGACCAGATCGTCCGCAAAAGCCTGTAGTTTATATTTCTGGTCTTTAATATCAAGTCCTTTAATTTCAATATCTTGCCTGATGTTTCTAGTCAATACCTCCAGAGTCAAAATAAATAGCAAGGGAGAGAGTGGACATCCCTGTCTCGTGCCTTTTTTAATATCAAAGCTCTCTGTATAATCTCCATGTATAAGTATCCTTGCTGATTGTTTCTTGTAGATTGCTTGAATTGCTTTAATAAAGTTTTCACCAAAGCCCATTTCCTGTAATTGTTGAAACATAAATTGCCAATTTAAATTACCAAATGCTTTTTGTGCATCAAGAAATATGAGTGCCATCTGGCTCCCTGGATGATTTTCATAATACTCCAAAACATTTAAAATAATCCTTAAGTTGTTCTTTATCTGTCTTTTAGGTAGAAAGCCATTTTGGTCTGGATAAATAAATTCTATTAAAAAGCTTTTCATTCTTTCTGCCAAAATTGCAGCGAAGATTTTATAATCCACATTTAGTAACGATATTGGCCTATAGTTTTTAATTTGTGTAGAATCTGTATCTTCTTTAGGTATCAAGGTAATATTAGCTTCAGTCCATGAATTTGGAATTTTTGTCTGTATAAAAGTTTCATTATACAAGTCCTTCAGAAAAGGAGTCACGGTATCTTGTAAAGCTGTGTAAAATTCTGAAGGTAGTCCGTCCGGCCCCGGTGTCTTATCTTTCTTTTGTCTTTTGATTGTCTCTATGATCTCATCATTGATATTTTCTCATTTAACCTCTGTCGCATATTTTCTGATATTTTTGGAAGATTTGCTTTTTTAAAATAATCCTGAATTGCCTCTTCAGAGATCGTCTCAGCCTTATAAAGTAGTTCATAAAAGGCCTTAACAATTTTTTTTGATACCATCATTATGACAGTGTGTTTCACCCTTTTCGTCCAATAATTTACTTATTGCTCTTTTTTCTCTTTCTTTTTTCAGTCTATATGCAAGCCATCTACCAGGTTTGTTAGCATTTTCAAAAAAGTTCTGTTTGGCTCATTTAATCTGTTGTGCCGTAATATCAGTCTCAAGTAGATTTAATTTATGTTTTATTAAGTCCATTTGTATCTTCACATTTTTCTTTTGTGGATCAGTTTGTAATTCCAGCTCCAACATACCAAGCTGTTTTTTTCAATTTGGATTGTGAAATTCTCTTTTCTTTATTCTTTTTAGCAATATAGGTTATAGCTAAACCTCTAAAGTATGCTTTTGCCGTGTCCCAAGCATTTTGGATAGAAGTATCTTCCTTTTTATTGATCTTTAAAAAAATTCCATTTCTTTTATTGCTAATTGTAAAAATTCTTTTTCCTTCAAAATGGCTTTATTCAGAGACCATCTCAATCTTTTCTTATATCCTTTCCATGTCATTTTAATTGGGTTATGATCTGCCCAAATATTTGGTTCGATTTCAACTTCCTGTATCATGGTCTTCAGATCATGGGAGATCCATATCATGTCTATTCTTGACCAAGAGTTATGCCTATTAGAGTAAAAGGTATATTGTATCTTTTCTAGATTCATCTCTCGCCATATATCCTGCAAGCATAGTTCATCTTTCATTTTTAAACAAGATTTAGATAAAACATTACTTCCTTTCTTCCCTTGTTTATGGCTTTTGTAGTCTCGAACTGCATCCACAGTTGCATTAAAGTCTCCCAATATACAAAGATTATGATAATTTAAATCCACAAGTTTGTCATATAGTTGTTGAAAGAATAGCTCTTGTTTCTCATTGGGGGCATATATTGCCACCAACAGTATTTGTTTTTGATTCCATGAAATCTCCACCATCACTATTCTTCCTTCCTCATCAGAATAAATTTGTTTTGGATTCAACTTTTCTTTTATATATACCACTATCCCTCTTTTCTTTTGTAATGCCGAAGAAAAATAGAATTTGCCTAATTTTGGCTGTTCTAAAATTCTAGAGTGTTGTCTCTTAATATGAGTCTCTTGTAAACAAATTATGTCCATTTTAAGTTTCTGTAGTCTATGAAATATTTTACTTCTTTTGGATGGCGAGTTGAGACCATTTATATTTATAGAGTATATTCAAATTTCCTCCATCATTTCAATTATTTCGAGATCTCAATCTTCTAGGTGAACTTATCTATCTCTGATCTTTAGGTTTAATGTCTTCTTCTGATTGCGTCTTTTTTGGTATCTCCTCCTCTGTTTGCTTGGAAGTCTCTGCAGTAGGTGTTCTCTCTGATCTCTTAAATTCCATATCACCTTTCTCCAAGAAGGCTTTGTGCTTGTTGAAAAATTCCTCTGCTTGGAATGGAGTGTCCAGTCTGTATCTTTTAGAATCCCAAAAAATCAGTAGCCCTTCTGGAATCAACCATTTAAAATTCACTCCTCTATCAATCAGTTTCCTTGTTAAAAATTGATAATCTCTCCGTGCTTCCCTTATTTTTCTAGGAATCTGTTTGAGAACTACCGGTACCAGCTCTTTATCTTTATACTTCATAGGTTGGTCCCTTACAATTCTCAAAATTTCATCTTGTCGATTTCTTTTAAGAAATCTGACATGGACCTCCCTGGGCACTCTGTTCCTTCTTGTGTAATTAGAATTAACTCTAAAAACCTGGTCCAGTTCCCTATTCATTTCGTCGTTTTCAATTCCAAGTAAATCCGCCAATAGTTCACTCATCAGGTGTAATAAGTTGTCATCTTTCTCTTCTATCACATTTTGAAATCTTAAGAAGTACGATGACCGTTCCATTTCTATGACCGCCATATTTCCTCCCAATTCTGTATTAGATTGTGCCAATCTCTGGTTTTCCTCTTGTAGAGCTACTAATTTCTCTTCTACCACTGCTGACTTGTCTTCTATTTTCTGCATTCTTTGTTGTGTATCTATCATCGCCTGTTGAAATGCATCCATTCTTTGGTCCATCTTATGGATATCGTTCTTCAGGTCTTCATAGTTTCTCTCTGAGTCCTTTTTCATATCCATTCTAGAATCTGCAATTGCCTGGAGTATGGCCTGTGTGTCTGTTTTTTGTTGGGTTTCCTGCTGTAAAAATGTAATAGATTTTTGGGGCGCTGGGCTCACCGAAGTTGAAGCAGGGGCTGAAGAGCCCTTTTTCACCCCTTTCGCCAAATTTAGTGTACTCATCTTCAAGTTATTATAGTTGTAATTTGTAATCCAATAATGGGCCCAATAGCCAATTTATTTGTAATCCAACATGGAGGCCCACTGGCCGATTATAATCCACCAAAATGCACAAAAAAGCAAAAAAAAAAAGGATAAAAAAAATAGTCCAGTGCCCTCCTAGTATCAGGAGACAAGGCCAAAGTATTTTTTTTAAAAAAGCGAAAAAATTAAAAACCAAAAAGAAAAAATGAAAATTATCCAAATAATAATAATAGTAGTAGTAGTAATATCAAGGAAAAAAGAAGATGTGAATAAAAAAGCATCCAAAATCTCTAGAAAAGAAGTAAAAAAGGGGGGGGAAAGGTTCCCCAACCTTTTTGGTTCCATGGACAGACAGCTTCAGCAGTGGAGGGTGAATAGTTTTGTGTGTGCAACATAAATCCCATGCATATGCTTCACATGCTTACCCACTGGTTCAGTGGCCCTGTTATCAATGAGGTCCTGGTGTTGGGGACCCCTGATTTATATGAAAATGGCCATTTTAAGTTTCTGTAGTCTATGAAATATTTTACTCCTTTTGGATGGGGAGTTGAGTCATAAAATGGCCAAGTTTGAAGACCCCTGTTCTTGATGGTAGTCAAAAGTGTTTTCCAAATCCTTTGGCTACTATCTAATGGTCATCTGGATTTTTGCAATCCAGATCTGATATACCTGCTTTCTAGTTTTCATTTTCTTGAAGCTTTGCTCACTAAAAATGTTGACTGCTATCTAAGAGGAAGATGACTTGGAGTCTGACTATAGTACAGGATTCAGTCCTCAACATGTAATGCCAAAATAACAAAGCAGTACAGGCAAAGAAGTACCCATGTGATCAAAATAGACGTAGTCTAATTGTTAAGGCCCTAGAGATTGTGAGTCCTAGTCTTGTTTTAGGCATGAAAGGTTGGATGACTTTGGGTCAGTCACACTTTCTCAGTCCAACACACCTCTTGGGGTTGTTGTTGTGGGGAATATTGGAAGATGAAGAAGTATTAGATATGTTTGTCACCTTGAGTTAGTTATAAAAAGAATAAAGGTGTGATTAAAAACAAAATCTAAAAAATAAAATCACTAATCTGTGCTGATAAAGTTTGTGTCACATTTTTTTCCATACATGAGCTCATTCACTGTTTCTCTGTGATATTTTTGAACTTCAATTTATTTTCTTTGCCAGTTGATTGGGAAGAAAATTAACTGATGGGCTATTTTTCTTACAAACAAAAGAAAGGATTTTAAAAAAAAAATTTGTGAAGAAGCATTCAGCTTGCTGCCCCTCTCTGCATTTTAAAGTAGGAAGCTTTTTAAGTTTGTTTTTCTCTGTGAAAAGAATAATTATTTTAGTGTCCTGAAAGCTAATCCACTTAAAGATAGAAAAATGGATATGGAAATTTTAAGTCAGATGGTGAGTAGTATGTTATTTGAGATGAGGAATGAATGTTGAAGCATGCCTTTATCTATTTTGTTACAAATAATTGAGTGATATATATATCAGGGAAATATGAAAGTAATATGAATGCAATGGGAGTTGTTGATCAAATGCAGGCATCAATGTGTAGCCTTTAGCCTAGAGCAGATATGTCAAACACAAGGCTCGGGGGCCGGATGCAGCCCGCGAAGTGGTTTCATGTGGCCCTTGAAGCCATCCTGGAAACAGTGAGGGAACGGCCCCCGCTGCCTTGGCCCTGGCCCAGGCCGGCCAGGAGCCAATGTACAATTTTGTGGTGGCCATCAATGCTGAAACACATTCAGTCTTAGCTCCACAAGGCTGTCTAGAAACAGCAAGGAACCAGCCCCTGCCGTGATCTACAAAAATGCTTTCCTTAATCTTGGCATCACTTATTCTTTGAAATCTCTGTCTCAAATAACAAAAACCCACACCTTCCCCATTCATTGCTTTCACAAACTTTTTCATCAATCTGAGTTTTATGTGAAGCAGAGGCAAAAACATCTTTGCCGAGTCAACAAGTGGTTCATGTGCAACATTTTTCTGTCCTGAAATGGTGGCCATTTCTTTTTAATGTAATGGGACTCTCTTGCACAGCTGTCCCATTTGCATAGTATTTGGTATATCTCAACTGCATTCCAAGCAGATCCATTACTTTTAGATTTCCACAGATATACCTGTTGTATTCGGTGTACTAGATGTGCTTCAACAACAGTGCCATATTTTCTTATGTTTCTTTCATGTGTGCAGCATAGCCAATGTAACTTTACAATACAGTAACATCAGCTAATCTGATTGTGATTCTTGTCTGATTAACTTAATCAGGGTGACAAAAATGCAGTTATTTAATTTATATGGCACCCATCTCCTTGATAAAATAACTCTGGGCAGTTTACAGATCGTAAAAAGATAAATAGAAAAGCAATTAAAAATTTAAAACTATGCAAATTAAAAGTATTACCTGTGAATTATATTACAAGTTATTACTTATCAATCCATCTGCAAATGTCTAAATATTTTATTAGTCTGGAGATCCAGTTGCTCCTACTCTTGATATTTAGAAATTTCTAGACATTTGGATTAATAGTTGATATGGCATGGTAAAAGAATTCAAATAGTAAATTATTATTGGATTAAAATTTCGGAACAAAATTTAATTTAAATAAACTTTATTTGTGTAGGCATAAAGTATGCTTATAATCATGCTTTAAATGTTGGGAGATGGAGTCTGAGTGGTGCTAATTACACAATTATTTAGAGGTTCACGTTTAGAATGGCACAATATTGTATAATTCCCAACCTGCTCTTTATTCGTTATTGTACTTTTAAAATACACTTCAGTGTTCTTTTAAACTTTGAGAGCGGTAGGCATGCGAGATTCCAATGTTAGCGAACGACAACTTTTAGCAACCCAAGGTGGGGAAGGGGTGGGATGGGTTTCCCTACCTGTTAATCCCCGTACCCCACATTTTATATAAACACCCCTAATCAACTGTTTGCTCTGATGAAACAATAACGAGTAAAGAGCAGCGATCAGCCCTTCGCTTTTCTGAACGCAGATGAAAGGAGGCTGTTCCTGGCAAAGGAGCGTCTCTTGCATGCTTCAGCCAGGAAAGATGCAACTACCTCCATTCCCACTAGAAACCGACGCCCTAGACAGGGGTAGGCAACCTTGGCTCTTTTATGACTGATGGACTTCAATTCCCAGAATTCCTGAGCCAGTCATAAAAGAGCCAAGGTTGCCTACCCCTGCGAAGTTCCCGCTCACGAGGAAGGAAAGACAGAGCCCCGAAACGGCTCCCGTCCTTCCGCTTCCCACGGGAAGGTGGGTAACTAGACAGGCTTTAATCATAGAGGTGTCGACGTCCAGAGAGGCCCTATAGGATTTCCTTTAAAAAAAGCAAATGAAATCACTCGTAGACTTCCGGTGTGTGCGAAGAGGACCGCAGTTGCTCCAAAGAGACTTGAACGGTGGTTTGTAATGCTTCTTCTCTCGGACCGGACGAGCTTGAGGAGGGGGAGGGGATCTAGCTGAAAGAAGTCCGAGTGGGTAGTCTTTGGGTAGGCCGCGCACTTTTGAGGTGACCTCTTAATCTTTTCGTTATCACTAGGTATTGGTCGGCCCTCCAGATGGCCCTCAACAAATCTATGCATGCGAGAAATAGGTACAAAAACAAACCTCCTGACTTCGCTTTTCTGGCATCCAAATATCCAGAATTTAAGCAGCACGTGCAAATTAACTTGTCAGGAAGAGTGAGGTAGGTCAGCATGCGCACTTGCTTATATTTTCTCTTTATATGAATACCTATCAGTGAAGACAGTGTTTCACCGGATAAGAAAAGGTTTTCTGTAAGAGGATTCACAGTACCAATAAAGGAAAATGTTTGTACCTCAGAGTTGAAATGATGGGTCTTTGGTGCTCTCTGAGCTTAGTTTTTTTCTTGCAACGTTTCATTACCCTAACTAGGTAACATAATCAATTCCAGACTGATGGGATAGGATTCACAGTCTAAACTCTCACTCCTGAGAGGGGGAAGTAGAGAGAGGGAAAGAAAGAAAAAATCTCTCCAGTTGTTCAGTTTAAAATACTGCAGATGTATAGTTTTTAACTGAAGAATTTAACATGTTATGGTATTGGACAAGGTGCTGTCAATATATATATGCATTACTAGGGCTGCAGGGCTTCATTAGTAGCCGAAATTAGAGGCCATTTTTATCTGGTGAGGCTATGGATTAGATGCACTAAGGATTAGATGTACTAATTGCCAAAGGGAATTGAAATTAGCATTTATTCTTTATAAGAACAGTGTAGATACAAAAATACAATTTCCATCTTATCAGGAAAGGGAAGAACCCCTTTAGAAGCCCCTAATTTGTTGTTCTTCAGATGTGTAGGATTATTGGAGTAGTGGTTCTAATTGCTCCAAAATCTTGATAAAGTTTGTTAGAATATTATAACAATTTTTATTTAGGGCTAAAAAGTTGAAATGGTCCAAACACAGTCTTTGAGCCTATTTTAATAAACCTGGAATATAAATAATTATGGTTTCTGTTGTAACATTTAAGAAAAGGAGCTGGAGAAGCGTATAAGTCCCACTACCATCTATTCCTTAACAAGGTAGTGGGTCAAGTACCAAAGCAAATTGGCTACCTGAAGACCACATGTAGCCCCACCCCCCAAAAAAATTCTGAGAATGTGCCTTCAGAAATCAGCGAAGTAATTAATTTTGGCAATTTATTATTCCTAAATGCTCTCACAGCATATATTAATAAATAAACCTGTTTATGAACAGTGAAAAAATGAGTCATTGACAAACTTCTGTCAGGATTATTGTTTCTCTGGCAGCTTTAAGCAAGGTAGTTTATTATGGTTATTGACTAGTATTATGCATCAGAAAAAGTTTTCCTTATTGCTTCACTTCCAGGCAAGATTTAGTTTCACTTGTTACACCCCTTGGTTGCAAAGCAGCTAAAATTGGTTTAGATACATTTGTACTTATGCACAATAGGTGCTTGGATGCACTGCCACCTTGGTGATCTTCAAGTCTCTTTACTATTAGTACCTCTACTGCCCATTTTTAGAGATTTCTATTTGATAGAAAATGCTCATTCAGCCTGTCTTAAAAGTTATTTCTGCTGCACTGTCTGCCAGATAATTATCCATAATAAAAAGGAATCATGAATGTCTTTTTGATAGTATTCGCAAGCTTATAGAATGTACGTGAGATTTTACTACCACTTTTTTCACATAGTGTGCACTTATCTTATGCCTGTTGAATGGAAATTAGTAGCCAGCTTTATATATTAAGATGGCTAATTAAAATGATTTGACTCAAACACCTTATGAATCCAAATGAGTTCTGACAGGTGCTTGTTTTTTTCTTAGCTATCTTGTGGTAGTTCCAGTGAGTACAATGTTGAGCACTTTAGGTTGTCTCTTTCTATTTGTGAGCTAGAACCTAAATGGTTTATTCAGGGGACAAAGAAAACTACCAGTGGTTATAATCCCTCTGTTTGAGAGGTAATGATTGCAGCAATTCTGAAAGAGACTATGGTACACCATCTCCTAAGGCAGTGATGGCGAACCTTTTAGAGACCGAGTGCCCAAACTGCAACCCAAAACCCACTTATGCATCGTCGGGTACCAGGTGGGTATGGCCCATTGGCTGGGTGTGGGCCAGGCTGCGGTGGTAACAGCAGACTGGGTGGGACTAAAAAGTTCAATCAGTCAATTCCAACTTTGCAAGATTTTTTTCCCCGCGAGAAGTTGAAATTGACTGATTGATTGATTGAACCTTTTTTTTTTACACACGGCGGCAGAAGCCTAAAGCAAAAAGGTTTTATAAAACCCAGCTGAAGGCCTAGGACTGGGGCAACGGTGCATGTGCCCACAGAGAGGGCTCTGAGTGCCGCCTCTGGTACCCGTCCCATAGGTTCGCCACCACTGTCCTAAGGGGTCCATCATGGATCCATCTACATTTGGCAACTATTACCCTCCCTAGACTCATACTAGATAAATACTGCTTTATCTTTGATCTCCCATTTTGGGAATATGATTGTAAAGCAACAGCAGATCACTCCATATATAGCAGATTATTTAAACCTGTTTTTATCTGTTTACTCATTCCACAGTTCTCTATTTGTTTCTTATATCTTCCAGTGTAAATTTCAAGGATCCACAAGCAGTGAGAGCCCTGACATGTACACTGCTGAAAGAAGATTTTGGACTTCAGATCGATATACCTTTAGAAAGGCTTATTCCAACTGTTCCCTTGAGACTTAATTATATCCACTGGGTTGAAGATCTAATTGCTCAGCAAGATACTGCTACTAAAGGTTCTGTTACATGGGGAATAGACATAGGTATTGTTCTGTCTGGCCCCTCTCAGCTCATTAAAATCCACATAAATATGTCTTTAAGAGGTTTATTTAACACATTTCAAAAGAATTCACTTCAAAGCACGCTGCTGGCATTTTGCTGGCAGAAACAGCCAAATCTCATGTATTTACATTTAGATTAACACATGCTCCTTCCACACCTTCCAATTAACTCACTCTTTCTTTATCACATTGTCCAAGGCCTCATTATTCTCCCGTAGATTTCCAAAACATCAGAAGACTGAAGTCAAACGCACGGCTCCAGATATCAGGCTACTCTTTGATTAACGTTGCTCGTGACAAAGGTGTAGTCTCTCTGTCCCCTTCTAATATAGTGTCCGATACGTCACTTCCCCTCATTACTTCCTTTTTCCACTTAACTGACACCGTCGCTTATCAAACCTTCGGAATCTCGGATCAAGCCATCTATCTTCTTGATCCAAATCTGACCCCTCACTTTGTGAATCTGATCCAGACTGCCTGTAAATCTCCTCCCTGTCTGGCTCAGCTGTCGGGAGGGGAAAATACCCAGAGGGGCCTGGCTGCTCTTCCTCGGCTGCCGGGAGGGGAAAACACCCAGAGGAGCCTGGCTGCTCATCCTCATACTCTGACACTTCCCAAGCTGGTCTAGGGACACTCACAACAGGTATGTTGTAGACTACATGGATGTGATCATGCAGTCAACCAGGAATTAAGCTAACCTCAAAGTAATCTATTTTTTTACTTGCTGTTTATGTCCTAAAGATAGCAAAAAAGATTCTCTTTTTCACGCAGAATTCATTTAGTAATTCATTGCTGCAATAGACTAATAGTGTGATTTCCTCGGAAAGGCATGAAAGTTAGTATGTTTTTCCTATTTTTCACTTTTATTTTTTTGCATATATTTTATTGATTTTTTTAAAAACATAAATCACTTAATAGCTGGTAAACTGTGTTTTCTGGGTTTACATTTGTAAAGAAAAATCATTAACAATTGGTTTCTGTAATCCATAATCCACATAGTATATTTAGTTGATTTCCCCCTTTCCCCAAAATGTCTTCTTTGCAAACCTTGAATTAATACAGTTTTTATTATTTTGATAAATAACAGTTACATATATGATTTTTCCCAATATTCCTAGAAATAATGATCATATCAATATAATATTTCTTTTCTATCTAATCATTCTGGGTGCCTCATCTTATATCCTGTTACAGTCCTTATTTAGATTTATTTCTCCCATAAAGTTCAAAGTATTCTTGCTGATTAAGATTTTCTCAACAGTTAATTACATTTAAAGATTTAAATCCATTTTTCCCATCTCAACACTTTTACATTTCTTAAAGAATAGGTAAAAATAGTGAACAAAAGGAAAAGAGAGCAAGAGTAAAGGAACATAAAAAGTAAAATACTATATTCCTCCTATATTAGCTTCCTCCTAAGCTAATATATATATTCATTCCCAAAATTTTTTATTCTTTTTAACCATAATTAAAAATATATTTAATCTTTAAATATTCCATTTAATGTGTCTAGTCATCTAATCCTTTAACTCTTATTTAAAACATTTTTTCTTTTTTATACATTATAATTTCCCTAAATTCAAACACATTTAATTATCTAAAACATCTCCTTCATCTAAGTCATTTGAACAGTATTATAGAACTTATATCAAGAAATAAAATAAAAGGGGGAAAAGCATACAGTATTATTTAAGGAATTTATCCCTACATATGTATTCAGAATCTTTTCTATTTCTTTAACCATATTCAAACAAATGTTTCTTTTTTATATATTCTCTCTGGTAGATCCCATCATCTATTTTCTTAATTTTCACTTTAATCTTTTTCCTTTGACCAGTATCTTTCTTGATCAATGTGTTTGCTGAATCAAAAAGTTTTTCCATATATTTATGACTGTTGCTGTAGATATAAGAAATAAATTGAATAAAGTGTCTTTATATGATATGAGGCTTTTGCCTTTCCATGTTTCTTGAAAATCTTTTTCTTTTTCTCCTTTGCTTCTCTTATCACTTCTTTTCTCTCTGATATTTTCAACATCTCTACATTCCATTTTATCCAATCTGTTTTTTTGTCCTCAGATTTATTTTGTAGTCTTTAAGGGATGAGTTGTTTTTTCCATTTTTTGTAAAAAAAAATCCCACTAGGATTAAATCATGTTTTCTTGCTTTGTTAAGTTCCATCTTTGAGTCTCTATTTTCAATTTTATGTCCATTTATTTGTTTTGTCTGCTCCTTCTCTGTTGTTGTTTACTGGAAGTTTTTTTGTTGTAGAGTTAGCTTAGAAATAGATCGATTTATCTTTTCAAATTTATTTTGGATTTCTAAATGATTTGAACTCAGTGTTATTTGAATTAATTGCAATATACTATATATCTCCTCCTGAGAGGTATTTATATTTTCTTGGTGTGTTCTGTCTACATGATGGCCAAAAGTTGATCCATGATGGCCAAAAGTTGAAGTTTTCCTTCTTATCTGCAAATAGCTTTAGAGACCCGGTTAAATAGATATTTGTAATTCAAAGAATTCAAAAAAGATTTTTCCCCCTAAAGTTTACAATTCTTTCTTTCTCTGCAGCCCAGATTGTTGTCTTTTTTTTTTTGGTCACATCTGTTCTTTGTTATTAAAGCTTTAAAGGTCACAAACACAGATTAGCTTTTCCCAGGTTTTGGCAAGTTCTCTATGGAAATCATAACTGTCATAATCTTCATCCACCACTAGGTGTCAGCATCTATTTAGTTTTCAATATGAACAATGGTCTTTAAAATGAGAGTCTTAACCATTCAACAATTTTAAACTTGTCCAAAGTTAAATTTTAGCTTTCAAGTTTATAAATGTATTTCACTACCATATATTTTGATCCTCCATGGAAATTTTAATTCGCCACTTCTGTTAGTATAAGGATGGGGCGGAAGTCCCCCTCCTTCACTTTTGGAGGTATTTTGCTTCTTGGGGATCTTTTCCAGGAAATTAAGTGTAGAATATAAAAGGGAAAATCAGATTCCTCACCCAGTTTCAAGCACACTGTTTACTGTTGTGCTAATTAGTTCTTTTGGACTTCGGTTGCAAGTAGCTTGGGCTGATCGGTGAAATACAGCCTTTCTCCTGTTGGGTTAGAAGGCTTTCCCCAAGACAAAAGGAACAACTACCGTCATTCCAGAGTCGCTGGGGCACTCTTCTTTCTTCGCCACTTCTCCAGGGCAGCTTAGAGTCTCCAGGCAGGACGAAAATTAGCCACAGGGGTGTGGCGGTCCGCAAGCCCACAACCAGTCACTACTTCACGGGACTGGAAGTCTCTCCTGTTTTTCACTTTTAATTAATCAGATTTCTCCTTGAATGTAATATAGGTACTGGTGCATCCTGTATTTACCCATTACTTGGCGCAACTTTGAATGGATGGTATTTTATTGCAACAGAAGTGGATGATGTGTGCTTCAGTTATGCCAAGAAAAATGTAGAGCAAAATAACTTATCTGATCTTATAAAAGGTAACACTTTGTTTCTCTTTTATAATGCCTAGGCAGAGTTCTTTATCTGCTGTTTAAAAACAAAATTATATATAAATTACATGATTTAGATTGGATGCACAGGGTTCTTTTTAAACTACTTTGTTAAAGATTAGTGGCAATGAATAGGAAATCAATTAACAAAACTTCTAGCTTTCCTTCCAGTCACTTCAGTCTATTAAAAACATATAATGACAAGAAGGTGTTAAAGGCTAATTATAATTTAATTTATTTGACTATATGAGTTTCCAGTGATCTCTTAATCGTTCTTCAGTTGTTGCACTGAAGTACCACTAGGTTTATAATAAAAATGTAGCTATTAAACTGAGAATTTAAGGTCTAGAGCAGTGGTTCTCAACCTTTTTCAGGCCTTGACCCCAACCTGCACCACGCATGTGCGGCGTGACAGCCCGCATCGCGCATGCGCAATGCAGCGGCGCGACGGCCCACATCGTGCATGCGCGGTGCTGCCCCCTGCGCCGGCCGAGGGGAAAAGGAAAAAATGGCAGACGGCATTGTTTGGCGACCCCCGTGAAATGGTCGTTCGACCCCAAATGGGGTCGCGACCCACAGGTTGAGAACCGCTGGTCTAGAGTGAGTTATATGCTTCACATGTTCTGAACGTGAAACTCAAAAAGGCTGTTTAATATTTTAAAATCTTTTTACTAATATAAACTATATAAATGTTTATTTTTCATTAGGAGTGATGTCTAATGTTTGAATGAAAGTCTGTCTACTACTTACTTCTCTTTATTTTTCTTCTAGTGGTTAAAGTACCACAAAAAACATTACTCCTGGATGCCTTAGAAGAAGAGTCTGAAGTTATTTATGATTTCTGTATGTGCAACCCTCCATTTTTTGCCAACCAACTAGAAGCAAAGGTTTGTTTATTATGATTTTATCAATGAGCGTTTTCTTCATTTGATGAATATTATTGTTGAAAGGACATTTCATGTTTATAATTCTTGAAGATGAAGGTGATTTGATAATTGAAACTAAATATGTCCAGCTTTTTGTTTCTCATACTAGCAAAAAATATTTCTTTGAGATGCTTACAAACAGGAGATGTACAGTCTTTTATCCTAGTTTCTGGTGAATAGATATATACCTACATTTTATTTCTTTCAGAACTATGAAAGTCTCACTTTTTTTTACTCTGCGACCTATATTGCTGTAGTTTCTTGGTGATTTCCTATCCCTGTTTATCTTTTTTTAAATCAACCAAGATTGGATAGTTGTTGCCACCTGCTGTGAAGCAAAATTAAACTCTTGTCTCAGTTGATTTTGGCTAATGTATAATTTCTTCAGTTCACAATGGACTTAAATTGAGAACTTATATTTTATGTTTCCATTGAATATGTGTCAGTCTATTTCATCTTATCACCTTTGGTAATGAACACCTTTATCTCATGCATTTATTATTATTTGTAGAGCGCAATAATACCAGCATTATTACTTATATTTCATAAATATTTGTTTGCTGCCAAACTCTACAGAGGTTTCTTAGTGTGAATAGTTAAAAATATAATGGACTTTTCTCATAAATTCCTCATCCGGGTGTTTTCTACATTATGGTATTTGAAATCAGGCATTTGGAGGCCATAAAATTGGAAAAAACTGCCACTGAGTATTTTTTTTCCTGAACAACTTTCTCCATTCTAAATACCAGTTTCACTTATGTATCTTGCATAATTATTTTAATACCTTTGATAATCTCTTTTGGCCTTTAATTAATGTATTTTTGTGAGTTAGCAAGAAAATTTTGAAGAATTTGCTGAAATATGGTCATAAAAAGCTGAATACTGTGCTATAAAGACCCTTATTATCCAATTTATTTTTGTAATAGTTATTTACTGTTATAATAGATTTTGGCCTCTTAGAGGAATGAAACAGAAACATAGATATCAAGGAAGTATGTCTTGGACCACGGATATTATTAGATTACAATATGCCAGTTATTCAGGAGTGCATTCATGTTTTTACATAACAATCTTTCCTCTTTTCCATTTTTTTGGAGGGGGAGATTAGAATTAAAACTAATATTTAAAATTATGAACTACATATATGTCTTATTATAACTAGGCATGGTTTTTATTGTTTTAATAAGAATTGTTAATTGTAAGGTCCAATAATTGTAAAATGAATCATTCAACTTGTTACAAGACAATATGCACTGACCCCATAATTTCAAATCTAAGAAAATTCTATTAATCAAAGTTGTTACCAGCCAGTTTTACTTTATTTATTTTTTAAAAAATCAAAACAGTGTTGCATTTTTCAATTTTGCTTTTGTGAAATATATATTTATTTACGCATGGTTGTGTGGGTGTGTATTTCCGATAATTATGACCTCATTTTAGTAGTAGCAAATATTGCTAAAGTTCTATAACAAATTTATTACCACACTATAATAATTTTAGATTTTTTTATTATATAAAAATATACTAATGAATTCTACCAGAATTAATTCAAGAGGGAAGTTGTCTGTAGTGCTTATATATGTAAATTGATAACAGTCAAAAGTATAAATCAAATGTTTCTAGCACATCTTCTGAAAAAGGGGCTGTCTGTTCTAGCAAAAATCTTTCCATCATAAAAAATAAAGAATTGTGAGACTAAAGCCATTATTAAACATATCTATTATATTAACTACTACAAATTGTTCTATAGTTCTTCACTACTTTTTTAAAAATTGAGATAATGTTTTCATCTTTGTTATTCTATCTGTTGAGCATTAGAATTGCAAATAGTAAATGATTCATTTTTAATTGTGAAATAGATACGATTCTGGTACATTTTGATGCTCTTGTTTTTATTATTAAAGTAAAACACTATGATTCCTTATATGAATTTTATGTTTTCTTATTTAGAGTAAATCTACAAAAATGGTGCATTGTATTATGTGCATTATAATACAAGTCCTGATACTACTATTGTAGTAGTGGAGAATACATGTAGCACAGGGTTGAGTGGTTAGGTTATTGATATCCTGGTTATTGGCACTAGAAAGTAATTTAAAAAGTCACCCAATTTTTTTAAAAGAAAATATGAAAATATAAGTTACTAGAATCTATTGTTAATCATTTTACCAACAGGTGTTCTGTTTTATTTGACCTTTATCCAATTGTTTATGATAAAGCAATTAATTTCATCTTTCTAGTGAATGGCACATTTTAGTTTAAGCTATTCCCATTTTTTATTTACTGGTTCCCGAAATTACTCCACTTCTATTATCTTTAACTGCTTTATTTGCTTATTTTGTTTTTTGAAGTGATATGGTAATGGCAGAAAAAATAGAATGTTAATCAAAGGAAAATAAGATATGACATAATTATCTCACAGGAAAAATCAATAATAGCTATTAGTTGTTTACATTTTAGTTTGCAACTAAATACTTTCTTTTCCAGGGAGTAAATTCTCGTAATCCTAGAAGGCCCCCTCCTAGTTCGGTCAATACAGGAGGCATAACTGAGATCATGGCTGAAGGAGGAGAGCTAGAATTTGTCAAGAGAATCATTCATGATAGCTTGCAACTTAAAAAAAGATTAAGGTAAGAAGTTACATTGAATTAAAAAGCACTGATATTTAGTATAAACTGTATGTATTTAAAGAAAAGCAAAAAAGATGGAAATATCACACACACACACACACACATGTCGTCCATTTGAAAAAGGTTGGTTCCAAGAAAGAGAGCCATCCCTATACATCCAGTCTATGGTTTCTTCTACTGATATAGAAATATATTTCCTTTACTCGAACTTTATTTCCCATTACTTGGTTCTGAAATTTTGTTTTCCTTATTAAAGGTGGTATAGTTGTATGTTGGGAAAGAAATGCAGTTTGGCACCATTGAAAGAAGAACTACGAATCCATGGAGTAAGTAGTTCTTTAAGGACACTAATGTTATCTGTTAGTTAAAATTTGTGACTAGACTGCCACTTAAATAAAGTTACATCTTTAAATTGTTCACTAGCTTTAGTTAAAACAATAAAAACTTCTAATAAGAAAAAACAGTAGCTCTGTTACTCTTATAAAGAAGCATTAAACCACTGTTTTCTTCAGTATAGATATATTGGAAGCAATATTATTTTGGGATGCGCACTTCAGAATTTGCTTTTGCAGTAAACTGTAGCTTGTTTGTTTTCCATATGGATTTTGCATAGACATCTGGAGCAGAAACAATGGTTTTTCTTCTGTTTATGTGAAATTGCTGATTCCATCCTATTTGACAGTCACTCCTCCTGTCCTCTTTCTCTTTTGAAGAAATTTTAAAGCTCGTGCTAAGAATTAGGGTGAAATTATTCTTAATGTCTCCCTGTTTGTTTATACAAAAAAAAATAACTACTTAAAGGGAATTATATGGGAGAATATGTAAATTGATCTAAATTCTGCAGTGTCAAATAACAAGTAATATAGTTTGCTTTTCTTAATGAATTCAAAGGACATCATACCACTAGCATGTACAAAAATTCCTTTCAAGACTATCATTAGCATTGCTTCAACATAGTGGCTGAATCACATGTAACATAAAGTTGTCATATTCAGATCATAGTAGTCTTCAGACCAGCTGTTATCTGTATATTTAGATACAGTCTTATTTCGCTCTATGCAAATTGGGCAAAAATGTCCCCTATAGAAACTTGTCTCTTATGTTTATATTTTCACTCACAAGTTTGTGTATATACAGTATCTCACATATATGCTCACCAATTTACATCATCTCAAATCCAGCCCTCCCCACCCCCATCCACACACAGCAAAATGAGAAAACAGCATGCAGAGTTTAGACTCCACATACCATCTCTCCTGCAAGACCTGTGCTTTCCCTTTAACCTGCCGAACTGCCAATCAGCACATTTGTGGAAGTGCATTTTGTGAGCTGGACACTGTATATTTCAAGACTTGTGTGGGCTATAACGTACCCATACTATTCCTTATTTTTAATTTTTATTTTTGTAACATGTTAATTATAAAAAAAGAATACAGTATCAATATGAGGTATTTCTTGATGTTATGTCAGATGTCTCTTAAATTGTCGTTAAGACAACTGCAGAATATATTAGGGCAATTTGGAAATAAACCTCCGTTTGGTTATCAACAACAGATACTTGCAGATACAGAGCTTTTATTATACACATTAGAAAACTACAACATTACATTATTTTTCAACATAATCACCATTCAAATTGAGGCACTTGTCATAAAATCTTACAAGGTTTTAAATTCCTTAGTAGTAGTTGCTCGGCACCAAATCTGGGCTATATGGGGGGGGGGGTGATCAAAAACATCCCAACTGCTTCAAAAGTTCTTGGGTGCATCTAGCAGTGTGCAAGTGAGCATTATCATGAGCCAACACCATATCAAAAGTCAGCATTCCCTCACGCTTGTTATGGATGGCTAATCAGAGTTTTCATAACATTTCACAGTAGATTTTTGAATTGATGGTCGAACCACACTCCATTAACTTCACTAGCTGTACTCCTTTGGCATGTTCACATTTGGCGGGATTTTCCATGGCACCAGTTCAGGTGTGTTGATTCACAATAATGCTCGCACACTGCTAGATGCACCCAAGAACTTTTGAAGCAGTTCTGTTGGGATGTTTTTGATCACCCCCCCCCCATAGTCCAGATTTGGCGCCGAGCGACTACTAAGAAATTTCAAACCTTGTAAGACGTTATGACACGTGCCTCAATTTGAATGGCGATTATGTTGAAAAGTAATGTAATGTTGTAGTTTTCTAATGTGTATAATAAAAGTTCTGTATCTGCGAGTGTCTTTCATTGATAACCAAATGGAGGTTTATTTCTGAATTGCCTCCATAGCTTTTGGAAAACTGAAAAAACTTAAGACTGGTTTTATTTTTCTGTGAAGGTTCCTAAAGTCACCCATACTGAATTCTGCCAAGGTCGTACTATGCGCTGGGCCCTGGCTTGGAGCTTCTATGAAAATGTCAAAGTTCCAGTAAGTGGTTCTCTTGCCCTCCTCTTTCAGTACCTACTTTGAATCTTCACGGGGAATCATTTACAGCAGCGGCTCCCAACCTTTTTTATACCCCTGACCCCTAGAACGCTTCTGATATATTCTCGCACCCCTTACAAAAGTTGACATAACAAATTATTCATATACACTATAATTTTGAAACTTCTAAACCCCCTGGAATATCATCTCGTACCCCCGGGGAGATAGCCTTTTGACTGTTGTCGTCAAAAAGTATCCATTGTTTCAGCAAACAATGAAGATATTAAAAATAATTCAACTACTTATTAGTAAATAATTGGAGGAGATAATAATTCTAGAATTGTTCCCTCAGATGTGATGTAACTATATGATTGCAGTTTCTAGAATACTTAGAATATATACTTAGCTTTAGGCTGGTTCAAAAAATACACAAGATGCATGCTAACGTGTGTAAGGAACATCACATTAGAAAAATTCACAGAAGGAAACTATCTCACTGTGACTTTCTTCTCTAGCAACATCTACCTCCCCAAGTTTATATCTGGAAAATGACAGAAGCTTTCTAAATAATGAGGCATTACTTTTTAAGGGGCTCTCTTTTGTGAATTTCTTTTGTCCAAAACCAGGTTTCTATCTTTATACATTCCATTTCCTTTCCCAATCCCACTGATAATCTCTTCTGTTATGTTTGCCATGTTCAGATGTGGCTTTCCAACGGTATCTTGTGGGGAAGAGGATGGCTGCATAGTGAAGAATGGGATAGCAGATCTTTCTGTGAACCCACTAAGTATATGCATCTTAGGATCAAAGTCCTTTCAATGTTCTCTTCATGTTTTTCAGGATATCATTTTGTTTTCTAATTACTTTATTCAACTTGAATATTGTACTTTCCCCCTCAGTCACCTCCTTCTAAGAAAAGGAAACTAGAAAAACCTCGGAAACCAATCACATTTCTTGTCTTGGCATCTACAGCCAAAGAGTTAGGTATGAAAGCTTCATCTGTAGGAATCAATGCTGTTGAAGGATTAGGAGTGGTTGCAGCATGGATTAGAAAACTCCTCACTGACCTGAAGGTATGTTAACTTTTAAAAATTCTGCTTCAGGCAACGGCTAGTAGCCAAAAAAAGAGCCACACTATAGTTTGATGTCTATTCCCTTCAATAGGTTCAGCATAAAACACTTCCGTGTGGAAAAGATGAGGTCAGCTTGTTTCTAACAGCTGTGGAAAATTCCTGGATTCACTTAAGGAGAAAAAAGAGGGACAGAGTTAGGCAATTACGTGAACTTCCTCGAGCATCTGAAGATTTTCCGCAATCAGCAGAAGAAAAGAATCAGAAAACATCCAGCAATGTCTCTGAGTGTGAAGGAAATGCAAATGGATCTACTGAAAAATCATCTGAAGTACTTTGTCTTGATGTGGAGTCATCAGAGGGCAATGGACTAAGTAATGCACCTGCAGTTCAGGAGGAAAATATCCAGGGATACACTGAGGAAAGCAGCAGCACAGAGGAACCATCCTTTATTTCAGAATCCAAAGATAATTCCAGTAATCAAAATGAAGGGACCAAGATCTTTGCTACTGATATCCTGTCTCTTGAAACTGGACAGAATGATAGTACTTCAGGGGGATGGTTCCTTTTCAAATGTGTATTAATTGTGAGGAAAGAAGGTCCTGATATTTTAATAGAAATGCACTGGATTGGTGGACAGAATAGAGACTTAATGAATCAACTGTGCACTTACCTAAAGAATCAGATGTTTCGTTTGATCACAACTTAAAGACATACGGATGTATGGAAGAATTATCCTTATTTTTGTAATCTTGCTTTTGTATTTAATAGCATTCACAATGGCACCTCTTGAAAGTAATAGTTTCTAAAAATGTCTGAAATTTGAGGTATTTATGATTAGTTAAAACAAAACATGATGTTAAAACACAAAATGAATTGTGCTTACTTTCCACTGGAATAATTCAGATTTATTTATTCAGATTTGTATGCCGCTCCTCTCCGAAGACTCCGAAGATTTATGTTATAACTGTCTTTTCTTACTGATTTCAGTGAGTCATAAATGTAACTAGCTTAATCTGAATTATTTCCCTATAATCATCACCTTTATAATCATCACCTTGTGTAATAGAGTTTTAGCATTTTTGTTTCAGTTTATCTATAAAAGAGCAGTTCTGTAATAGCATTAAAAATGTTGTGGAAAATAGTTGTCAGCTTTTCCAACTGCTCAGAAATTGTTTTATATCCATATCTTGGCTCATCTAATACAATACCCATTTCACTTTGAGACTCCTTCCCCCAATCAGGCCCATTTTAGATTCTGTCCTTTATTTCGGAGTGAAATCCTCAGATAACAGCACAAAGTCTGGTATAATTCTCAGGCTAAATGAAATTGTGCATTGAATTTTAGTTACCCATTTGTATGGCTCAAAAACAGAAACAGCGAGGTGCCTTGGAGTCCTAGTGGACGATTACTTAATTAATTGCCAGCAGTGTGCGGCGGCAGCCAAAAAAGCTAATAGAATCCTTAGTTGTATAAACAGAGGCATAGAATCAAAATCACTTGAAGTATTAGTACCGCTTTATAAAGCCTTAGTAAGGCCACACCTGGAATACTGCATTGGTCGCCACATTACTGTATTGGTCACCACATTACAAAAAAGATGTTGAGACTTCGGAAAAAGTGCAAAGAAGAGCAACCAAGATTAAAGACTTGGAGACTAAAACATTTTGAAGAATGGTTGCATGATTTGGGTTTGGCTAATCTAGAGAAAAGAAGGACTAGGGGGGACATCATAGCAGTATTCCAGTATTTGAGAGGTTGCCACAAAGAGGAGGGGGGTCAACTTATTTTCCAAAGCATCCGAGGGCAGGACAAGAAACGATGGAAACTAATCAAGGAGAGAAGCAACCTGGAATTAAGGAGAAACTTCCTAATAGTTAGGCCAATGAACCAATGGAACAGCTTGCCATTAGAAATTGTAGGTGCTTCATCACTGGAGGTTTTTAAGAAGAGACTGGACAGTCACTTTTGTGAAACAATATAGGGTCTCCTGTTGAGCAGGGGGTTGCATTAAGACCTATTCTGATTCTGAGATTCTGGTGTAAAACAAATCAGTTATATGGTTAGGAATAAAGACTAATAAGTTTATTGGCCTTATTGAGGGATCATGCTTCACTTAATATGTTAAAACATGAAAAATCATTTTATAGGCAGTTACCATACCAATATATAACGATCACAATCTGAGCCTCTTTTTTGTGTATTGTTTTTTTTTAAATTTCAGATACATTTTCTTCCTCCTCCCCATGAAGTCATGTGTTTGTGCTTTCTATTGCCATCTTGTGCACAAATTGTACTATTGTGACTTTAATTTCCTTGTTCGGTGATTGCCATCTGGTTATTAAAGTATATGCAACTTCGTGTTTGTTCCATCTGATAGTGATAATCTTGTCTTTTGACAACTTCAAAGAGCTGCACCACAAAGACATATTGAATGGAATTTTTTGAGAAATATGTCTACAAATATAACGTCTCCTTCAGTGCACCTGTTTCTCAGTGAATTAGGCCCTTTGCAGCCAATATTGTAGACCAACATACCAGGCACAAGAAATAGCTGTGAGAAGGAAGAGAGCCAAAGTTGTCATATGTAGTCTTGCTGGACCTTATGCCTCACCAAGCAGAGAGGGATTAATTAACATAATTCAAATGCTCCTCTTAGTTTGCAAAAGGTACTTGGAACATCAATACAAGAGTACTAGCCAGTTCCAAGAAGTTAACCCCAGCAGTAAGACTGTGCCAATATATTCCCAAATTACTTTTCCTGATTATTTTTGCTGGTTTGGTTTAGGGAGGAGTAGGGGGAAATTGAGGCATACCAAAAGTTTACATGTTCTTCAACCAGGGACCATACATTGCAGGGGCCATCAATAAGACTTCAGTCTTGTGCAAAGGTTGCCCTTCATGAATTATTTTCAGCAGCTCTTGGGCTCTCTTAAAAATCACTCTTGAGTGCCATTCTGCTTCCTGCAGAGAAGTGAGTTGTCTTCCTAGGGCAGGGGTTCTCAACCTTGGCAACTTTAAGACTTGTGGACTTCAACTCCCAGAATTCCTCAGCAAAGCTGGCTGAGGAATTCTGGGAGTTGAAGTCCACAAGTCTTAAAGTTGCCAAGGTTGAGAGCCCCTGCCCTAGGGGTTTGTCTTATGTCTTTTCTCATGGAAAAGTTAGTACGTGATGATGACAACTTTATGTTTCCTAGGGTTGTGCAAATTTTTCAAATAAGGTGCTTTGCAAGGTACAGGGAGCATGTACAGAGCACCTCTCTTCAACTCATTAAAGCAGGGCTTTTCGACCAGTGGTACGGGTACCGCCTGTGGTACATTGCACCTGGCAGGTGGTACATGACCATCCTAGAAAGAGGAGGGGAATGAGCTGAACCGACAACTGATTCATATTTCTGACGGTCACAGAGTCCCAGGATTATGTGAAGTGACCAAAACCTGCTGCAACCACCCAGCAGATGGGGGGGAATAAAAACCAAACACCCTCCCTACCCCACCCCCGCTGCCAATCCTCAACAGAAATGCTCACAACAATGAAAACTTCGGACAAGAGGAAGAGTGCGGCCGTGTGGGCAGGCAGGTGTCTTGCTTGGCTGTGTCTTGGGGGGCACTTTTTTCAATGCCATTGTAACTTCGAACAGTCACTAAACGAACTGTTGTAAGTTGAGGACTACCTGTACTTTATCACTTTTTTCCTTTTTTTTTTTTTGGTCATCAAGTTTTTGACACCTTGCTAGGCAACTGGTGGTACTCGGATATTGCCATATCCTAAAAGTGGCACAATGGGTGAAAAGGTTGAAAAGCCCTGCATTAAAGCAATACTTCTTTTTTCAGACTTGCAGTTTTTTGTAATTTGCATCAACTATCTCTATACACTCTATATCAGTGGTGGCGAACCTATGGGATGGGTGCCAGAGGCAGCACTCAGAGCCCTCTCTGTGGGCACACGCACCGTCGCCCCAGTCATAGGCCTTCAACTGGGTTTTATAAAACCTTTTCATTTTAGGCCTCCGCCACCATGTACAAAAAAAAAAAAAGGTTCAACCAATCAGTCAATTTCAACTTCTCACGGGAAAAAAAAGATCTTGCAAATTTGGAACTGATTGATTGAACTTTTTAGTCCCACCCAGTCTGCTGTTACCACCACAGCCACACACACACTATAGGCCACACCCACTCTATGGGCCACACCCACCCGGCACCCGACGATGCATAAGTGGGTTTTGGGTTGTAGTTTGGGCACCCGGTGTCTAAAAGGTTCGCCATCACTGGTCTATATAATGTATGCAGGAAAGCAGTCAGATTTAAGAACTGCCAACTTCTTCAAAGAGGGATTGGGCAATGTACAATAAAATATTAAAAGCATAAAAAAACAGTATATAAACTTTGAAAGAGGGATGGTAATAATTCCTTAAAAGGTGGGGAAGGGGCTCTTTCAGATCACCAATCAATCCCACATGCTCATCTGAGCCATGTTTTTATGCTTGTATAGAAGGCCAGGTGAGTGGGGCCCCGCCTCAATTCCAGGGTTCTTCCACAGTGGCCTCTTAATAATGATAAAACAGCAGAAAAGCATAGGAAATCTCTCCTGAACTCTCTCTCTCTCTCTCTCTCTCTCTCTCTCTCTCTCTCTCTCTCTCTCTCTCTCTCTCTCTCTCTCTCTCTCTCTCTCTGTGTGTGTGTGTGTGTGTGTGTGTGTGTGTGTGTGTGTGTGTGTGTGTGAAATGGATGCCCTTATTCCTTTCAGTCCTTTTAGCATATTTTTTCTTTGCATAGTACTAAAATATAATATTTTTCTGGATTTGTGTTCTAATCCTATGTTGCCAGTAAACAGAACTTTACATTCAAGTCTAGGGTCCTCAGTTAACAAGATTTAGTGAATGTGCTCCTAAGCATCTTGTGGATTAATTTCCACTTTCATGGGATGGTATATAGATAGCAATGCCTGATATGCTGACATCACTATTTAGCCCCAAAATGTCTGCTTTCTCCATGGCTTAACGATTGTGGCATTATTTTTTCACTATGGCTTATTGATTAACCTATAATCCCATAAATTCACAACAATCCACAAATCATAATGCACAAACCACAGTGCCACCTTGTGAACTCAGCCTCTGACTCCAGACCAGCCCTATGTACACATGCATACTTCAAAAGGAAAAAAAGGATAGAAAAGGAAAGAAAACATTAAAAAGGGGGGAAATATATCATGGAAAACCTAAACAGAGCTTTATCGTAGTAGAATGTTCATTCTATTCTTTTACATGATCTGTAAAAAGAAATGGGCTTTTCTGAGTCTCTTCTTCCCTAAATGAAATTGGGCACTGAATGTTTTACTGTTGCCTTTCAGAATCTTTTCTCCCTTCTCTGTTCTGGCAAAAGTCTGATCTTCACCAGCCTCTTCATTCCCTGGGTTCCTCCTGCATGAGAAATGAATTATTAATGGTGCATTAAACGGAAGCTGGCCCAGAGCCAGGGGATGGTGCTAATCACAAGCTAATTGAGGGAGAAATTAGATATTGTTCCCAGCTGCCTGAAAGATGAGGGGTAGGTGGCAGCCTGCTAGAAAAGGTGACCCCCCCCCACAACAAAAATCACAAAATTGCCAGCAGGACCATGGAGCACAGCTGGTTTGAATGTTTCTCTACACTCCCTCCTCTCTAGTCACATGACCACCCATTCTTTTCCATCTCCTAACCTCTTTCCTGTGCTGCTTATTTCCAAGGCCAGTTTGAGACAAGGTTGTGATCTCAGCCCTGTATTAGATGAGCACACAAATTATAATCGTAATAGTTCTGTGTGGGGTTGAATTCCTTTTATTGGACAGCACAAGAAAATCTGCCATCATGGCTGCAGAAATCAGAGATCAACTGCCTGGCCAATGGTTTGAGACTGGCAATCATTTGTCTAAAATGGTATAGGTTTCCTGCTTGAGGAGGGGGTTGACTAGAAGACCTCCAAGGTTCCTTCCAATTTTGTTATTCTGGTGAGGTGTAAGTCTGGCTTCCTAGGGTTCAGTCTACCCAAACTCTTATTTATTGGAGGAGATGTAATGGAAGCTTTTAATAGGAATCAAGGGGATTGAAGCCTCACTTGGTTCTCCCTCCCTTAATGAGTCCTGGAATGATATTTAAGAAAGATCTAGGCAGACAAGCAAGGAGATACTGTCTAGGAAAAAAGTAAGAAATAGCATAGCCCACAGCTGAATAATGGGGCTGGGCAAGAGGCTAACAAGGGACTCTCCTTATTTGTTGGGCTGTAAATGAGAATTGTACTTTCAGACTTACAAGATTCTATCAGTGTAGCTTTACAATAAAGTAGAATTAGTTCATGTGGTCGTGTTTCCTGCCTGATCTACCTGGTAAGGCTGACAGGTTCTGAGAGGAGCTGAGTGAAATTTATTAGGTGAAAAGAGTAGATTGATTTATTGACTCAGCTCTGCCTGCCTTATCTTATTTTCTGCATCTAGTGTCTTTGTGATGAAATCTATAGTTGCCTTGCACACCTCCCCACTTTGGCCTGCTTTGTTCACCCAACTGATTAAAAATATATCAGGTCAGTTCATGTCCCTGCCCTCCCTCTACATGCTATAAAGCCTTAATTCATGTTTCCAAAGCAAATTCTCCTTTCAGGTCATTCATGTCATTGACCTGCCCAATACCTCAGAAAAGTAGAGGAAGATGTGTCCATGCACTGCAGCAGCAGTTTCAAAGTCATGCTCTAAAATAAAATTAGGTTATTCTTCAGGGGGATGGTTATTTCTAGAGCAGGCGTGGAATCAGCCTGCCTGATATTTTCCTTAGCCCCAAAGGCAGAGGTAACCTTCAGGAAATCAAGAGCTGCCAGTGTAAAGGACACGCAAGAAAAAGAAAGACAGAAATTTCTATGGATACATAGAAATAGGCCCCACCCTAAAGATGCTTCTGGGGAGAACTTTGCTGTAACCCATTCCTCTTTGCCTTTATGCATATGTTCACCCATCTTTCCATCTCTCTTGGGATTTTTTTCTGATGAAAATAGCTCTTTATTATATGTGTGCGAATATTATAGTCATGGAAAGAAGTCTCATTTGCCAAAGTGCTGCTCAGTGGGAATTCCTGAAATACCTCTGAAGCACAGGTAATCCTCAACTTACGACCGGTTACTTATGGATCATTCAAAATTATGATGGACACTGAAAATGGGACATGACCTGAATTTGAATTCTGATTTTGCTCCCCATCCCCAGTTACATGACTGCATTTGGGGCATTCGGCAAACAGTGCATATTTACAGCCATTAGAAGCGCCTCACATGGTCACGATTTATGACATTTTTGCCAGAAACCAGTGTTTACTTCCAGTTTCTGGCAAAATCGGTCCCATGGCAAATAATGGGTTCACTTAACAACCACTGCATTCACTTTGCAACCTCAGTGTTTGCTTTATGACTACTGCAAAAGTCATAAAATTAGGTCTGGTCTCAAGATGTTCTATTTCACACCTTCACTACTTACGACAAAAATTCTGGGGTCAATTAAAATCATTGAAAATTAACTGTAATGGTAATAGCTCCCTAGATGCTCTGATTCTGGAAAAGCTGGAAGGAAAAAGACCAGCAGCATTAAAGTGGATAGACTCAGTTACAATGGCGATAAGTGTAGCATTGGGAGACCTGAAGACCAGATTAGGGATAGATCAAATAGAAAATCTATCAATTTCATCTCTAAGAGTTAAATGGCACATAGTGAATTCAATAATGATGATATAAGGGCATATAAATTCTGCTGTTGTTTTTCCATTGCACAAAATTCTCAGACACCATGTCTGAGCTCTGCAGAATCGCCGATCAGCTGGAACCTGATGCTGATCTGAGCGCTTCTGCAGAGCCCCAAAGAAGTGCCAATCAACTGGAATCCGGTGCTGACCTGGGCACTTCTGCAGAGCTCCAAAGAACCGCCGATCAGCTGGAACCCGGCACTGATCCTGGAGCTTCTGCTTAGCCCTGACAGCCCTGCAGAAGTGCCAATCAGCTGTCAGGGCTCAGTAGAAGTGCCAGGATCAGCACTGGAAGGAAGGAAGGAGATGGAATGAGAAGAAGGAAGGAAGGAAGGAAGGAAGGAAGGAAGGAAGGAAGGAAGGAAGGAAGGAAGGAAGGAAGGAAGGGGATGGGAGTGAGAAGGAGGGAGACAGGGAGAGAGGGAAAAAGGAAGGAAGGAACCCTCCTCGATGGTAACCACAATGCTAAATGAAATTGAGTTTGACACCCCTGGTATAAAAGGTTGTTAAGTGAATCTGGTTTCCCTATTGACTTTGCTTGTCAAAAGGTTGCAAAAGGGGATCACATGACCTTGAGACACTGCAGCCATCATAAATATGAATCAGTTGCCAAGCATCCGAATGTAAATCACATGACCCTGTAAATGCTAAAACGGTCATAAATGTGAAAAATGGTCATAAGTCACTTTTTTTAGTGCCATTGTAACTTTGAACAATCACTAAACGAACTGTTGTAAGACGAGGACTATCTCAACTTTATCACTTTTTTCCTTTTTTCTTCTTTTGGTCATCAAGTTTTTGGCACCTTGCTAGGCAACTGGTGGTTCTCGGATATTGCCATATCCTAAAAGTGGGTGAAAAGGTTGAAAAGCCCTGCTCTGTGAAACTCAAAGCATGCTTCAGCATGGATGAGAAAGGCATTTGGTAAACTAGCTTTCCTTACATGGAACCGCCACAGGTTCTCTCTCCAACTAAAGCTCCAAAACATCTTATCACAGGATCTGCCTGGAATTAATAGGCTTTGAAAAATAGCAGCAAGATGAAAAGAGAATTTGAATTCAACAGGAAACTGTGTTCCTGAACAGATCAGAAGGGCTAAAAGTGTTCTCTAGCAGCAGAAAATTCAAAGAAAATTGCTCCTAATATAGTTAACTTAGGTGCAGACTCAAGGCTTAGCCCAGTTATCACTGAACGCTAGCAGAGATTTATTATATTTGAGGTAAAATATAGGTTTATTAAGAAATTCTTTGGATAGGAAAGCCATGTTGCTACCTAAACTATAACTGAAAGTGGTGGGAACTTTCTTAACTACAGATTCGTTTTACTATAGTGACAATAGGCCAAGTGAGAGATAAATACAGAGCCAGGGTGCAAATATTCTTTCCTTCCTTTGATTCTGGCCATTTGTCCTAGTAGTCAAAAGACTCGCTGGTGCAAAGAGGTAATCAGCCTCCAACAGAGAAAGAATACTGTTCATCCCCGAATGGATTTGTAGCTTCACAGCGTGTTCAGTCAAACTGGAAAGGTTGGGAATGGAGGCCGCAGTAATATAGTCCTCTGGCATTATTGATTTTTATCATAGAGAGCCTAAGCTTGCCTGCTCACTGTACCCTTCAGATAACAACTCTGGTTAGCAGTAAAAAATGTCTTAGATGTGTGGGGTAGAAATTTGTGGGAGAAATCACAAGAGCCTGCCTACCTACCAGCCAGCCTTTTCTTGTTGTCTCTTACAAAATTTGTTGTAATTTTGTTTAATGGTACCCTTTTTTCTGCAGAAAAATAAGGAGAGAAGCTGTACAGGTGTCCTGTTATTACAAGAGGGAGAGCCAAAGCAGTGGCACTGAGAATAAGGATTTGTAAAAACAGAAATTGTGCAGAATTCTGCAATCTGTCCTATTATTCACCTTCTGTGACGTGCCCATTCATTTTCTAACTCTTTCCATGTTCTTCATCTTTTCATGAGCATCAGCTCATGAGAACATTATGAACATTTCAGTTGCCTGTATGCAATAGTCTGAGATTATCATATCTCTTTTTGATATAGTTTTCATAATCTATTATCTATTGAAAATAAGGACAATTGTTCCAGTATTTCTCTTCTCAGCATGGTTGGGGTAGTTGGACTTCAATGCCCAGAATTTCCCAGTCAGTATGCTGAGGTTGAGAAATATTGGTTTAAGTCTTTGCTTTGGTAAACTCTTGCTATTGGGATTCTACAGACTTAAACAATGGGAAAATCTCCACATCTATATCTGTCTCCCCACTACTACCTTCTTTTTCTGGCTTATTTTTCAGTTTGAGGATGGTCTGTTGCGTAATAAATGTATTAGGTGACATTCTTCCAAATGTAAATGTAAAGTTCTGTCCGCTATTTTTATTTCTGGAATAAGTGTAGATAATTTATTATTATTATTATTATTATTATTATTATTATTATTGTTGTTGTTGTTGTTGTTGTTGTTGTTGTTGTTGTTATTGTTAATAATAATAATAATAATAATAATAATAATAATAATAATAATAATAATAATAATAATAATAAAGTTGGAAGGGACCTTGGAGGTCATCGAGTCTAACCCCCGTTCAGGCAAGAAACTCTACATCATTTCGGACAGATGGCTGTCCAGTCTCTTCTTAAAAACTTCCAGTGTTAGAGCATTCACCGCTTCTGGAGGCAGATTGTTCCATTGGTTAATTGTTCTAACTGTCAGGAAGTTTCTCCTTAGTTCTAAGTTGCTTCTCTCCTTGACTAGTTTCCATCCGTTGCTTCTTGTCCTGCCTTCAGGTGCTTTGGAAAATAGCTTGACTCCCTCTTCTTTGTGGCAGCCCCTGAGATATTGGAACACTGCTATCATGTCCCCCCTCGTCCTTCTCTTCATTAAACTAGACATACCCAATTCCAGCAACCATTCCTCATATGTTTTAGCCTCCAGTCCCCTAATCATCTTTGTTGCTCTTTTCTGTACTCTTTCTAGAGTCTCAGCATCTTTTTTACATCGTGGTGACCAAAACTGGATATAATATTCGAAGCATGGCCTTACCAAGGCATTGCAAAGTGGTATTAATACTTCACGTGATCTTGATTCTATCCCTCTGTTAATGCAGCCCAGCATTGAGTTGGCTTTTTTGGCAGCTGCAGCACACTGCTGGCTCATATTTAAGTGATTGTCCACTAGGACTCTGAGATCCCTCTCACAGTTACTACTGTTGAGCAAGGTACCCCCTATACTATACCTGTATATTTGGTTTTTCTTGCCTAAATGTAGAACCTTACTTTTTTCACCACTGAATTTCATTTTGTTAGATAGCGCCCAGTGTTCAAGTCTGTCAAGATCCTTCTGTATCTTAAGCCTGTCTTCTGGAGTGTTGGCTATTCCTGCCAGCTTGGTGTCATCTGCAAATTTGATGAGTTCCCCATCTATCCCCTCATCCAAATCATTATAATTATAATGAATGATTTCTAGACCCACCTTTGCAAAGCCTAACTGAAAAGTGCAATAGCCTTTCAGAATCTAGATTTTTTAAAAATCTGTTTAGAAATCACCATGCCACAATTTACATCAAAACAATCAATACCATCAATAACAATTAAACACAGTACAGGGAAATGAATCTGGAAATAGTGGTGGTGCTGCTGTTGATGATGATTTCTCCTTTGTTTCTAGACTTATTTCACTGACATTTTCTTATTGCTTGCTGCAGTACAGTCTACAAAAAACAGACCTCGTTTATTTATAAACATCACTACTGAATTTGAAGAAGCACGGAGCAGCAGTGTTCAGATTTCTAGCAGATTGAGACTCCAGAATTGGGAAGCATCACTACAAATTATTATTGTTGATCAACTGTCAGCCAGATATTTAGACTGGATTTTGCATTTTTATCCACATATCAAGTCCTTCCCAAGGACCTGGGATAGGTTTTAAAGATGTAGGATGTAAACTGTTCCAAGTACAGCTGCCTTTTGTAATTGAATGATGGCTATTGCCATTGCTAATGCTGGTGGTGCTCCAGATGTTTTGGGATTGTATCCAAGGCATCTACTGTACTGCTATTGGTACTAGCTTTGCTTTCTTTTGCCACAGTCATTCTGCTTCTATTTGCAGGTTTTTCTTTATTGTAATTTTCTCTTAAGTTCTGCTGTTTTCAAGTACTGTAACATCTACTATCCAGACTTTTTTGTCTTTCTTATTGACAGTTATTAGGTCTGGGGTAGTATGTGATAGGTGCTATTATCATAGCTATATGCTTAGACTGGATTTGGCATTTTTATCACTTATCAAGTTATTTTATTATTATTAACCTTAGAAATTATGAAACTTCTTAACTTGCTGAATTTCAATATTTAGTAGCTTCAGCTAGTGTGGCCAATAAAGAGTATTGCTGGAATTTATAATTCAGCAATATCTGGTGACACAAATGTGGTACTATATATACCTACTTTGTACTATATATACTTACTTTAGAATATATGTAGCCCATTCTTGTACATTTGATGGACTTCCTGTTTATTTGCTGAGCAAGTCCTGGAATTTAGTTTCTCCATTTGTATCCCCCAGCTAAAATCTTTTTCAAGATAAACTTTGTTTTCATTCTACAGATTATGAGCTCAGCATCAAATCAGATTGTGTAGATTTTGCAATTGGATCTGGTCACCCTAAATCAGAAGTCTGAGTTGCAGTAAAATATGCAAAAAGTAGAATGTGTTATTCTGCAGAAACAGACAATAGATCTAGGCAGGACTTGTGAAGCAGAATTGGGGAACTAGACTCTAATTGAAGAACCATGATCTGGACCATCAATTTAATATTTACAGGTTGAGAGATTATGCATAGACCTGACTGTTCAAGCTAAACACTTAATGTACAGATTTAGAATATCAGTAAATAGCCAAATAGAAAATGGCCTACTCTCTTATTATGGCTAAATAGCCTTTCTTTGTTTGAAGTCTTGGGAAACAGGTTAAAATATTTAGACCAGGTGCATCCAATCCACAGCCCATAGGCTGCATGTGGCCTTGGACAGCTAGCAATGAGTCCCATAAGGTTTTTAAAAACAGATAAAAAAATAAAGGATTTTTTATTTATATACATTAACTCTGTGTGTGTGTGTGTGTGTGTGTGTGTGTGTGTGTGTTAAGTGCTTTTTTATGATGCACCATTATGATGCTGGCTGATGAGAGCTAAGTAGCTCGAAATAGCTATACCAGTCTCCCTTTAACTCTTTGTTAGCATTCCAAATTTAACATAAAAATGATTGTCGCAGTAGTGATTGTTACCTGGGAATAGCCCTAGATTGGGCTGATAAAGGCAAAAGATTTCTTCTTCCCATATTTGGGCCGACCAGGTGCATCATAAAAAAACACTTAAGACATACCTTCTCCCCGGGTCTCTTCCCTCCCTGATACAGCTGACAAAGTGAGAAAGAGTCTGTGACTCTTAGAGGTCAATACAGCTGCCTAACGTGCAAGCAGTCCAGGTTCGAATCTCAGAAAGGTATGGCTGGCTGATGAGAGCTAAGTAGCTCGAAATAGCTATACCAGTCTCCATTCAACACAGCCTAGGGAAGCCAACAGATTGGGCATGCCTGATTTAAGGTTTAGATTCTGATATATGGGAAAGGTTAGCAGTTCAAGCACTTACTGGCCAGTCCAGAAGTCTTTCACAGAAAGCCTGCATACTACCATATCTTTCCAGCTGTTCTGTTGTGCCATTCTAGGGAATCCTAATTTTTGAATTTGATTCTAGAAACCTTGACAACATTGTCTTGAGTTCCCCTACAAGATATTCTTGAATTGCCTCTGATTCTATTCATGAAAGATGGAGGAGGAAATTAAGGAAAACTGTTCTGTATTCATTCTGCTTTGCCTCATTAATGACAACTGCTTACCACAGCATTGTCTGTTAGAGAAGAAAGAACATTATGCAGATGGGTTTGAGAGCTCTTCCAGAGAGCTGCATTTCTGGAATCTGAATTTGACACTGAAAGAATATGGGGTAGAGGTTCAATTTAAAAAAGTCAAATAATCCAACTCTCATAATTGGTCATATTGTTAGGAGATGATGGAAATTATAATCCAAATGTAACTATAGATTGGGGAGGAGACTATAAAGGATATTCCATAGCTTTATACCCTATACCAGTGGTTCTCAACCTTTTTCAGGCCGAGACCCTGACCTGCGCCGCCCATGCGTGGTGCGACCCCGACCTGTGCCGCGCATGCGCGGCGCAACGGCCCAAATAGCGCATGTGTGGCACGCGCACGATGGGCTGAACCGTGCATGCGCGGTGCGATGGCCCGAATCGTGCATGCGTGGTGTGCGCGCGACAGCCTGAATCGCACATGCGCAGCGCAACGGCCCAAATCGCGCATGTGCAACGCGCACGCAACGGCCCGAATCGCACATGCGATTAGAATTGATTGATTGAACTTTTTAGTCCCACCCAGTCTGCCGTTACCACTGCAGCCATGCCCACTCAATAGGCCATGCCCACCTGGCACCCAATGATATATAAGTAGGTTTTGGGTTGCAGTTTGGGCACTTGGTCTCTAAAAGGTTCGCCATCACTGGTCTAGATCTTCTAGAGCCAGCAAAGGTTAGCAAATTAGGAGCGAGGGAGATGGTTTAATTTTTTTCCAGAAAAAAGCTTAAAATGATTATTTTGTTGATTCTATGTTTTGTGTTTGTTGTTAATGTGAGGAAAGAAGAGCTAATTTTTTCTCTTGGTTCGTAATCAGCAAGTTCATTCATTAATAAAAACTTTTGGGCTTTTGAAAGTTTCCTTCATGGGAATTACCTGATTGTAAGATTTTAGGGACTGAATATGCCTGTGAGTCCAACTATTATGTTTTATAAATGACAGTTTATGATTTAATGTATTGTGTAAACACAGCCAGTTGTGATTTACTTCAGAAATCATGGTTAATCAAACTAATCACTGAACTGTACTTCTGAGAATACTTCCATGAAGTTTCACTTAGTGATACAGACCTTTATGAAGAAGATATTAAACCTTATTTTTCAGCAGCTGCTGGGCTTTGTATCATATTTTGCTTCTAACAGCAGCAGGAACAGATTCTTGTGAGTGAGTGAATGAATAGTACAGCTGTTCTTCTTAAACTAGCCCTTCAAGGTGTGCTGGATTCAGTTCCTACCATATCTAGAGAGGAAACATCTGCAGTGTTACATTTTCAGAAATGTCAGAATTTGGCTCCCAAAATGCTTGGTATCCTCAGAAAAATATGATTAGGTGCATATTCACCTTTCCTTTTTAAGGGAAAATCCCAGAGATTCACCAAAAGTCCTTCATGCCAAATATTTTGCAAAATATCTATATTGACACCATACACAGTTATTTCCTTCTGTTTCTTTATTGTTGGTTATAACATGTCCTATAAATTTGCCAAAAAATAGAAAAAAAAACCATAATGAGTAATTCAGTCCTACAGTTTTCAGCAAAGACAACAGACTCTTTTGCCATATTAAAGACTGAACTATTTATTCAACATGTCAATGTGAAAGATAGCACACATCATCAGATGCATGGAATATTATCTTGAGAAAAGAATAAATATACAGTACATCTTGTGGAAGATGTTAAAAATAATAAGATGAGCAGGAAATTAAACTACAGGAAATACAGTGATCATTATTTATTGATACTAGCCATTCACAAAACAATTCCTGAAAATGATACAGATATACGATGACACTATCATTAACACATGCATAATGTTAAGAATCCCTTGAGTGTATTCTGTCCACATGGAACATTTCAATGAAGTTTTGCAACAGTTATGTCAAATGCTTACGTTCTTCTTTAAACAAATGTGTTACCAGTATTTTAGTATCATTTTTCTGCAAGTGACTAACCTGGGTTTGAATTCTAGATCTAATGAAGCAAATATTTATTTAATTAGATTTAGATGCTACCCAACTCCTGATGGAAGAAATAGTATAGATTGGATTCACTCATACCAAGCTGTTTTTTTAAAAAAATAATTGCATGTATAAGGATTCTTTTGGGTTCACATGTTCTGAGTCATGTTTTAGTGTGCTAAATCCATTTCATACCTTTTTTTACAAATTGGAAGGAATTCTGCTGGCATAGTCCTTCTTGCATGAATTCCTCATTGAAAGATAATCATAACTTGCTGTCACCAATCAATTTCAATTTTTTGACTTCTCAAGTCTGTGCAGCTGTGAAATTTTCAGTGAAGGGTTTCTTCCTTCAGCTGAATCCTGGAAACATGAGAATAGAAGATACCTTGCATCTTCCATCTAAAACCCAGGAATGCAGAATCTTTTTTTTTCAGTTTCAAGTTTTTTATTAATTTTACAATATTACATTTACATATTTGAAAAGTAGCGTGGCAGCTGAGCACAGTAATTCCGTTACATTTGAATATCATCAGTACAAATCTCAAATTATTACAACAAACTAATTCCCTCTCTTTCCCTCATGATATCTACTGTCATGTTCAAATGATCCGAATTTCTAAGTCTCCTATCTCACATTTGGAGCTAATAATTTTTTTTCTTTTCTTCCTTTCACTTCCTTCCTTCCTTCCTTTCCAAAAAGAGAAAAAAATGAAAATAAACCACCAACATTTATATCACAAACCCATATACAAATTTAATTATTAGTATTTATACTTTTAAGTTTTTCTTAACCTTTGTCTCAACTCATAACAATATCTTAAATTCAAATCTTAATTATTTGTAGACGTTTAGATTACATTTAATATTTAATTTTTCCAAATTTTAATTAAACACAATTCCTTTATCCCAATTGCTCATACATTCTAATATTTAAAATACACACCTTATATATAACTTCTACCCTCTATCTTACCCATCTAATGACAATATAATATTCTTATTTCAACATATTTCTAGATTTTATATGACCAAAATTTTCTTTATCTCAAAGAAATATCTTGTGTTCAGAATACATATTCTATCTATTTAGATATATTCTATTTTAGATCTCATATATAGATCAGAACCCCAATCTTTTTCAATATTATTCTAGTTTTTTTCCTCGTATTTTTGCCTTTAAATCGTCAAAAAAAATCTCCATGTATTGTTGTGGCTATTGTTTGATATTGATAAGAACGTCCAGTTGATGTTTTTTAAGAGGACTTGATTTAGCCGGTAGTCTCTTTATTTTTCCAGTTGGAAGCAGTTGTCCCAAAGTATTTATCTTCTCTTTCATCTGTTTTTCTTGTTTATCTTCAAATTCCTTCTGGTTTATAAGAAACGCCCTTTCCTTATTCTCTATTATCAATTTCTTTTTTGTGTTTTCTATTGTCTGTATTAGTTGAGTATCTTTTGTCATAACATTTGGTTGTTTCACTTTCTCTATAGAATTCTGGATAGATAATTCTTTGGTTGAAGTCATAGTTTGAGTTTGTATATCCAGAGCTTGCATATGTAAAGTTTGGATCATCACTTTTAACATACAAAGAATTTGTTCCTGTACTTCCTCTGTAGAAGAAATCCTTTCCTGTTCTCCTTCCATTGTAATATATTAAACTCAAGAGAAAAAAACTGACAGTCAGAAAGTCCACCAAATAGGGAGCTGAGCTGAATTTTGCAAATAGTGTTTCAAGGTTATTTTTTATCTTGTTTATTTTCAAAGCTGTCAACAAGTCTCTTAGAGAATAGCAGGTTATGTCTTAGAGTTAGTTGGATCTTTTTAGGGTTTTTTTCCCACTCTATTTTAAGGGGGGGACCCAAATCTTCAATAGTAATTAGAATAAAAATCAAGGAAGAAATATATATACAGAGAGCAGAAAGTTGCAAATCTTATAATCCACCAATTTTAGGAAATAGGATTCCAATTAAGATCTCAGTATTTTTCCAGCATTTTAAACTCCCAAGTGGTTGATAGCTGCTGTTTCTGGAGGGAGGGCTAGAATCCCCCTTCCCTCACCACAGAGGGGGAAAAGTACTTTAGCAGCTTATGTAGGTAATTAAGTAGTTAGGATGTAAGAGAGGCAAACCTCACCCAGTCCTGCCCACGCTGCTTTGAAATTGCCAGATGGTAGTGTGACTTCGGCTGTTTGCAGCCTAGGGACAAGCCATATTTCTATGGCTGGTCCTTTCGTTCGCCAATTTGGAGAGATTGCATGGTCTGACGGAAGAGTTGCTGCTCTCCCGGGAGCCAGCGAAAGCCCCTCCTTGCTGGTCGCCTCTTCGGGGCAACTTTTGGCCCTTTTCAGGGCCCCCCAGCGATGCAAAACTGAATGGGGGAGAGAGAGCAAGTCTCCCAACCATCCATGGTGGCTGTGTGACGAACCAGAAGTCAGGAATGTAGGATCTCCTTGTTATCTTGAAATACAAAAAGTGGCAGCATAATTGTGCAGCCTTGCACATGGAGAAGTTTTGAATGAAAAATGTGCTTATTAAATCATATGTTTAGAAAAATAGTTATAGTTTTTACACACCTCTGTGTATTCTCTGTGTGGGTATGTAATGGTTTATTGCACAGTTAGTCAGATGTTTATACTGGATTTGGTATTTTTATCCACCTAAGGACATGGTATAGGCAGATGTTGATGGTGTAAAGGTATTGTTACAGGATGTAAGCTGGTCCAAGCAAAGCTGTCTTTTGCAATTGACTAATGGTGATTTTGTCAACGCTGATGATATTCAAGTGGCACTTTGGGATTGCACCTAAGCCACTTATTATTGGTACTACCTTTTCTTTTTTTGTCACATATAATGTATCAAAATACTTTCTTTTGTTCTTATGTAATAACATTATTTATATTGTTATAGTTATTCTTTTCTTGAATATATTCTTGGATTTCAGCACATATTCAGGTTCAGTGCAGAGGGGATATTTGCAGAAATAATTTCTGAGCCTCTTGTTTGGTGTTAGGTTGACTTTCTTTGTGGCATTATTTTTAATTTGGCAGAATATGGAGGATGCTTGCAAACTAGCCTTCTTAGGAGTGCATCTTATTACACCGTATGTCTTTTCTAATGCTCTGGATCTAACCAACCGATCAGAAATTATTGAGTGCCTTGGCATCTTGATGTGAACCTTTAAAAAGGTATACAGTCTCATTATCTGCCAGCTATGCCAATGTATAAGTGGGATTATCTGGGAAAGGTTCTTTGTGGAAACAAAGTCTTAGTTTCATATATGCATGTCTCTCAGCTTGGGTCAACTACCAGATGCTTTAGAGGGCACTATTGTGCCATACAAGAACTAGAGTTGAACTACCGGTATCTTTTCAAGATAGTTTTCCTCTTTTGAAGGAAAGAGAATAGAGTTTAAGTTATATATCATGTTTGATATATAACTTTCCAAGATTATCCAAAAGTACTTGCTATCTACTATCCAGCAGTTTTGTTAGAAGTCATACAGGACTTCTTTGAGTGAGATACAAAAAAGAGACAAAGGTCTTGTAATTTTTTTTAAAGTATAGTGGGAAACAGATGGGTATTATACTACATGACACATATTGTCAAGAATCACAAAATCCAAAGTTCCTATGCTTGTTGTAATTAGCAAACTTGTCCCAACACAGTACACTGATGGTATATTGGGAATATACTTCCCAGAACAATACTGACTGGTGACTTTGGAAGAAACAGTTCCAAATTTTGTGACAAGATGATTATGTTAACTTCCTATGCTATGGGCTGCTGATAAGGCTACAGTTTTGAAAACTGCTCTTTTAAGAGCAGAGTAGTTAAGGCTTTCAAAGAAACCAATGTGAATAACAGGTTTAGCTAAGGCAATTGGTTTGTCTCCAGTCTGTGGGTGGGTAACAGCAGAATGAACCTTTGATCAACAGCTTGAACTTCAATTTTGTGCTTAGGAAATATCAGTAAGAATTTACTTCTACTAGTTAAGGGTCAATAAGAATGGCAAGACCAAAGCTTTCTCAGTGACCACCCTTAGCTCTAGGATCAAAGGCTTTCAAAGAAAAAGGACATAAGGAAAACAGAAGCTGTCATATGTAATTTAGTTCTTGAAAAAAAGCATTGCCAGCACAGGAAAGGTCAAATCAAAGTCTTTTGGTTATCAGCCAGAAATGTAGATATATACACTACTTTCCTATGATATTTACAGACACCCATCTTCTCTTTTATTAAAGTGTCAGGTCAAATCAGCTAAGTTAAAAGAGCACAGTAATGAACAATAATCTTTTGCCAATTTTCAGCTACCTACTAAAGAGTGTATGTTTGTGTGTATGTTTGTTGGATGACTGGTTTTTTTAATTTAGGGGTTCTTTTTATATATGTATTTTTATGTAGATTTCTATTTATGCTGTGAGCCACCCTGAGTTTCCGGAATAGGGCAGCATAGAAATCCAATAAATAAATTAAATAAATAAATAAATAAACTCCACCACAGTCTGTCTTGATGCATTGTCCTTGCTTGTCCTTGCTTGAATCACCCACCTGGAGAATGAGAGAACAGGTAAGTCCTTGACTTAACAATCATTTGTTTAACAAGCATTCTAAAATTATGATCTTCTTCGTCTTCTTGTGCCATATCCGTTATCGGACGTTGGCGATCATGTTGGCTAACCTGTTTTTATCAGCAGCCGAAAAAGTGCTGCTGAATTTTGTTCAAACCAGTCCCTTAGATTTTGAAGCCATTATGTTCTTCTTCCCCCTGGACCTCGTTTATGATAGTGCTGAAAAAAGTGGCTTACAACTCACACTTATTGACTATTGCAGTTCCCCTAGAGTCATATGAGCTAAATTTGGGCACTTGGTAAACCGCATGTATTTACAGTGGTTGCAACATTGTAAGGTCATATGATCATCATCTGTGATCTTCCCAGCTAGGTTCAACAAGCAAAGTTAATGGGGGAAGCTGGATTCACTTAACAAATGTGGGGTTCACTTAATGATCATGTGATTTGCTTAATAATGTTTGCCAAAAAGGGACTTCCGTTTTGCCATCGCAGCAGTGCGGACACAGGAAGGCGAGCTCTATTTTCCGCGTCCGAATTCGTTCTGCTGGGGGACCCTGGAAAGGGTCGAAAGTCACTTTGCAGGGGCAATGAGCAAGGAGGGGACCCCCATTTGATTGCAGGAGGGTGGCAGCCCTTCTGTTTGATCTGGGGAAGCCCTCCAAACTGGCGGGGGAACGACCAGCCATACCAATATGGCTTGTCACTAAACTGCTGACAGCTGAAGTCAAAATCACCACCAAGCAACTTTAAAGCAACACGGATGAAACTGGGTGAGACCTGATCCTCTCTTTAAGATTTTAAGTATTTTTTCCTGTAAAAGCTGTCCAAAGTATTTTTCCCCTCTGAGGAGAGAGAGAAGGAAATTTTTACCCCACTCTCTAAGAAAAGTGGTGACTAACTACCCAGGAGAAACAGAGCAACTATAAGAACAATTTTAATCTAATTGGATGTATATTCTTTTGAAACTTGGGGACTAAAAGTGTTCCTTTTCTCATTGGAGACGTTTGTTTTTATTTTTTAAAAAAAATAAGACTTGAAAAACCACCATATAAATTTTGGATTTAAAAAGCTTAAAATGGTATCAGTGACATCTTGTGGCAAAGTATGGTATTACAATTTGTTATTGCTTAAAAGAGACTTGGCTTGAAGTCCAGACTTTAGATAAAATTTCTTTGACCTTGACAGCTACCACCTGTGAAATACCCATCTGCAAAGAAGGAACTTCTGAGTGGCATATCTAGCTTGCTGGAACTATGAATGTAAACTTTTACTGATTCTCAGAGCTATACTTAGGGAAATGCTTTCCAATTACTTTACACGAGAAGCATATGTTATTATATGAGATGATGGAACACCTTGGACAATAAACTTTTATTTGACAAACAACTTCTACTATAAAGACCACCTATAACACGTGAAATAAATGTCCCTTACCCAGCTACAAAAGACAAAAAATTATTTTTAACATTTGATTCTAAAGTCTGCAACTTCACATATTATTAAGATAATATGGTTGAAGATCAGGAAAAAAATCCTTTCCATGTTGAAATCAATACATGAAACCAACCTTTTAGCTTGTGACGAAATAAGAAGCAACATAAAGGAACAAGATGCCAGCTTAAATATACAAACCCAGATCTTGACTACAACCAAAGAACTAACAATGCAGGGAATAACAGGAAAATTGGAACAACTAAACACCAAGACAAAGGACCAAATTGATCAACAGATCCAGCCAAGGGAAAAATCAGAAAAGGAAGTGACAACATTGAAACTGGAAAAGACTTTTTACAAAAAGCAGAAGAAATTTGAGGAAACGGAAAAAGAACAGACTGAATGGAACATAAACCTATCAGGACAATGGTGGGAAATTGGAGTAATAGAGAGGCGATCTAACGAATACAAATGGACTCGTTCCTCAAAAAAAACTTCAATCAAATGGTCTTTCTTATTCCAAATAATATATATAATAATAGAGGGAGAACTATTTGATGATTCAAAGGTACTGACATGGAAAGTTATCTGGCAAAGGAAGAAAGTCAGAGTAAGGATGAAGAAAATAATGGCTTTGATTTATTAGAGGGGATATTATATTACTAATTAGAGGGTTGAATATGGTGGAAAATAGATAACTTTTAGAAAATAAAGTAACATTATAATTGAATAGCTAAGATTTGTAACAAGACTATTAGGCTTTGGTATGAAAAGGGGAAAAGGGAGAAGTTGAGATAAGGGAAATTTTGATCACCTAACATAAAATATTTGGAAATCATAAATAACAGTGTTTTTTTCTTTGAATATTGATGGGAAATTAAAGTTTATGTATAGACTAAAAAGTATTGATAAATGTAACAAAATGTTTTTACTTAGTTGAAAATAAGAGTTTTGTTTGTCCACTATGATATATTTATGTATATTACTGAATTATTGGTTAACCCAGATAACATATATAATGGTTTTGACTTATTAGAGGAGATACAGTATTATTAATTAGATGGTTTAATATGGGGGGAAATAGATAACTTTTAGAAAGCAGAACAAGACTATAATCAAAATCGGCTTCCGGTGGCTCCGCCGGCGTCGATGGAGCCTCTAACGTGAGGCTCCGGTCTCTGAATCAGTATAGCCGTCAACAACAGCGCTCACCAGCTGTTTGTTGCGGCGAAAAAACTCCCCTTCGGGCAAAGAAGGGGAGTAGAGCATCAAGAGCCGGGTTGAGCCCTTCCAAGACCCCTGGAATAAATTTTCAGGGGCAGAGAAGGTGTGCTCCCCAGGCACTTGAAAAGCTCCTGTTCAGAAACGCTTCTGTCGGCTGACAGAATTAGACGTCGCGACCGCCTCTGTTCTTTCAGGAAGAATAATAAGGACTTTATTCAGACGGAATGGATACAGGAGTCTTTTGAGTATCGCAAGTATATTGTTACTTTGTTTCTGCCTTTGTATCTACAAACTTTTTTGAATCAATATAACCTTTTTAAGATGGCGTTTGCTTTCTCTGCTGAGTGAAAGTGAAAGATGAAAGTGTTTATTCTGCTGAGAAATTGAAACGGAACTTTTTTTCTTTTTTTTTGAAGACCTGTTTGAGAGACTATTTGGACTTGATTCATTTATTGATTTATTTACTAAACTATAAAATAATTGGATTTTTAAAAGAACTTGAGAAGGGCGGAAGTGGAAAAATTTTTCTTTTTTTTTTAGTTTCCCTTTCTTTGTTTCAATTATGACTACAAGACAAAAGGCAGCTGCTAAGGCGGCTATGCCCTCTCCAGGACAGCTTGTTAAATCACAGTCTGCTCCTTTAGAATCTCAAGAGCCTGCACAGTCCTCACAAATGCTTACAATGAAAGATCTACAGTCTGCTTTAACAGATGTAATATCCTTTTTTAATGATAGGTTTGATAAATTGGAAGATAAATTTGATGTGAAAATAGAGGAAAAGATGGTAGAGCAGAAAAAAGACTTTAAAGCTATGATAGAAGCCTCTAATCAGGAGATGAGAGAAGATATTGTAGATGCTATTAAAGGTGTCTGGGACTATACTATTGTTGTTGAAGAGAAATTAGAGAATGCTGAGCAACATTTTGAAGAAAAATTAGAAGAAATTAGAAGCGATGTACAAGATCAAGCTACTTTGACACAATATCATCAGATGCAGTTTGCGGTTAGAATTAGGGGATTTAGAGATGTATTAAATGAGAATCAAGAAGATTTAAGAAAAAAATTTTCTGAAGCTTTAGCAAAATTTTTGGATGATTCAGTTGAGAATGTGGCCTGGCAGATTGAACGATTGTTCAGAGTGAACTCACGTATTGCAGCACAAAGGAATTTGCCTAGAGATATTGTGATATATTTTAATACAAGAAAATATAGAAATTGGGTTCTATCTATAGCCTATAATAAACAATTGAGTGTTGCTGGTCAAGATGTACAGGTTTTGAAAGAGATACCTCCTAAGATGTTGAGATCAAGGAAAGATTATGCCTTTTTGACGGAGGAGCTTAAAAGAAGAGAAATACAATATAGATGGGAGGTACCAACTGGACTTTCTTTACTTTTCAAAAATAAAAGATACCGTTTGTTTACTGTAGCTAAAGCGAAAGATTTTTTTGAGAATATATTGATGGCTGATAGATCTACTTCCCCAAAACCTAAGGGGGCAATGTTGGTTAAAGATTTAGAATTATTGCAATCTGCGGAACTTCAACAACCTCGACTAATTTCATTGGTTCTTTTGGATAAAGCAGTTGAACAACCAGTGCAGTCAATTGATATTTTTCAACCTTTGGCAGTAGACAAGCCTAAAGATCCAAGGCGTGTACGTGAATCTACTAAGGCTACTGAACAAAGAGAAAAAATACAACCAACTCAAACCAAGCAAACTGATCTGACATCTATGGAAGCCATGGGAGCAAGACCCAAGAGGCAGGAAGAAGTGGAATGGTCTTTGCAGAAGCTTTCACGTAAAGGCCATGTCAAATAAGTATTTGACGTGGAATGTCAACGGTTTAAATTCTCCACAAAAAAGGAAGAAGATATTTCATTATTTGAAGCAATGTAAAAATGATGTAATCTGTCTACAAGAAACTCACATTAGATTTTCAGACCAGAAATATTTGATTAATAATAAGCTGGGTACACACTTTGTGGCATCATCTTTAGATAAAAAAAATGGAATTGTTATTTATGTTAAAAATAACATAAAAGCTAAGTTAATAGAAGCAGATAATCAAGGTAGATTTTTAGCTATAGAAATTTTACTGGATGGGAAGAAAGTTCTCTTGATGGGTATATATGCTCCAAACCAAAAACAAGGCATGTTTTATAAATCATTACACAAAAAGTTATTAGAGTTGGACTATAGATCTTGTATTTTAATGGGAGACTGGAATGGAATCCTTGATGCTGGTTTGGACAAGAAAAAGATTTCATTAGTTTCTCAATCGCGTTCAATTTTACCTAAATCTTTCTTTGATATTAAAGATGATTTTAATTTGTTAGATATTTGGAGAGAAAGACATGGTAGGGATCAAGAGTTTACTTTTTTCTCTGACAGACATCAATCATTTTCTAGAATTGATTTTATTTTAACTACTAGTGATTTTATGTTAAATTTAAAGAAAGTTAAAATCTTACCTAATGTATTGTCTGACCACAATCCAGTTATGATGGAATTAAGGTCTGGCCAATTTTTAAGCAGATCCTGGAGACTTAATGAAAATTTGTTTAACTATGAAATGTATGTGCAAGAATGTAAAAAGGCTATCAAGGAATTTTTTAGGTTAAATAAGAATGTAGGTTTACCAATAGAAGTGGTGTGGGACTCTAGTAAGGCCCACATGCGTGGAATATTAATTGAACTGAATGTTAGGCATAGACGTAAACAGAGGAAAAGAGGCGAGTTTTAGAAGCGGAAATAAGAAAGAAAGAGTTATTATTAATAGATAAACCAGATGATAGTAATATTAAAGAAGGGATAAAGGTTTTACGGAAACAATTTGATATTTTGATGACCGATCAGGTTGCCAGGAATATACAATATGCTAAACATAATACTTTTTTTAATGCTAATAAACCTGGCAGATGGCTGGCTTATACATTAAGGAAAAAACAAAAATCCCGTTTAATTGAGAAGGTTGAATATAAAGGGCAAGAAGTATTTCATCAAGAAACTATTAAGAAGGCTTTTCTAGAGTTCTACACCAAATTGTATGCTGAAGAAAAAGTTCAAGAGAAAGAGATAGATGCCTTTTTACAAAATCAAAATGTTTTGGAAATTACTTTGGAACAAAGAGATAGATTAAATGCTTTGATTAAGTCAGAAGAAATTATTGATGCAATTAAGCAATTGAAATTGGGAAAATCTCCAGGAACTGATGGTTTTACCACGATTTATTATAGGTGTTTACAGGAGGAAATGGTGGAACATATGAGGGAGTTATTTGTGAATATACAAGAGGGTGGTCGGGTCCCACCCTCTTGGAAAACGGCTAATGTATGCTTGATTCCTAAAGAGGGCAAAGATAATGTTCAAGTAGAAAATTTTAGACCTATTTCCTTGTTGAATACGGATTATAAGATTTTTGCAAAAATTTTGGCTAATAGATTAATGACAGTTTTGACACAGAGGATTCACCCGGATCAAACTGGTTTTTTACAAGGGAGACAGATGAAAACCAATGTTAGATAACTTGTTAATATATTGGAATATTTGGATAAACATATCCAAGTACCGGCTGTTTTAATGTTTTTAGATGCAGAAAAAGCTTTTGATAGACTGAATTGGACATTTCTGCAAAGGCTTGTGGTAAGGATGGGAATGGGGGACCAGTTTATTAATTCTATATCAGCTATATATCAGAAACAAACAGGACAGATTATAGTGAATGGACAATTAACAGATTCATTTAATATAGAAAAGGGTACTAGGCAGGGTTGTCCCTTATCCCCCTTATTGTTTGTTTTAACTCTAGAGGTACTATTGAATAGGATTAGAGCATCAGAGGAATTAAGGGGGGTACAAATTAGACAACATGATTATAGACTATGTGCCTTTGCAGACGATTTACTTGTGACGCTAACTCAGCCAATACAATCGGCTCAGAGTTTGATGGAAATTATTCGAAATTATGGAAAAGTTTCAGGTTTCAAACTAAATTTATCCAAGACAAAGATGTTGGTTAAAAATTTTGATAATAAATTAAAACAAGATTTGGAAAGAATAACGGGATGCGAGATAGTTAAAAAAGTTAAATATTTAGGAATTTATATAGAAGCTTCAAATGGTAAATTATATAAGAATAATTATGAACTCTTATGGTGTAAAGTACAAAAAGAATTGGAGAATTGGAAAAAATTACAATTATCTATGTTGGGCAGAATAGCCGCTATCAAAATGAATGTATTGCCGAAATTCTTATTTTTATTTCAAATGTTACCAATACTTAAAAAGGATGGAAATCTTGAAGAATGGCAGAAAGGTATAAACAAATTCATTTGGGATGGCAAGAAACCAAGGGTCAAATTTAAAATTATTCAAGACACAAGAGAGAGAGGTGGTTTGAAAGTGCCTAATTTTAAATTATATTACTATGCAGCAGTTCTAGTGGCTATAAGTGATTGGATTAATCTAACAAATGAAAGAATATTAAATATAGAAGGATATGGGTTAGTATACGGGCTCCACGCGTATTTAGTTTATGATAAAAAATTGGATAGGGGTTTTAAAGAGCATATAATAAGAAACTCTGTCTTGCGTGTCTGGAAAAAGTATTATTATAAGTTAAATGGTAAAATTCCTTTATGGACAGTTCCCAGACACGCAATACAGAGCGTAGGTATACAACAAATTCAAGACGTGGTGCCCTATGATAAACTTTTAAATAAAGAAGGGAATAGCCTAGAACTGAAATCATTAGATAGATTAAGGGAGGAAGGTATAGCTCATAATTGGTTTTATCACGCACAACTTCAAGCCAGATGGCAAAAAGATGTCAAGATGGGTTTTTCTTTAAAGGATGATGAAAAATTAATTATACAAATTAGAGATCAAAGAATGATGCATATTAAAAGAATATATGATGCTTTAATTGAAATTGATTCTGGAACTGAATTAATTAAAGATTGTATGATTAAGTGGGAAGGTAACTTTGGTCACCCAATTACGATGGAAACTTGGAAAAGAATATGGGTGAAAAATGTTAAATTTACACAAGCTCAGCATCTAAGAGAAAATTTTTATAAAATGTTTTACAGATGGCACTTAGATCCAAAAAAATTATCGTTTATGTATCCAAATTTGCAACCCAAATGTTGGAGATGTGATTCTATGGACGCTACTTACTTTCACATTTGGTGGTCTTGTAAAAAAATTAAGGCTTTTTGGATAAAAATATGGTGGATTCTTCAAAATATCTTGAAAAAGCGTATTGAGTTTGTACCACAGTTGTTTTTGTTGGGTATTACAAAGGACTGTTCCACCATAGAGACTAAGTTGATTTTGAACTTGACTACTGCTGCAAGACTGTTGGTGGGACAATATTGGAAGTCATCTGAAATACCATCTATTGAAGAATGGACATTAAAAGTTACCCATCTTGTGGAGATGGCCAAGATTTCGGTATACCTGAAGAACCACTCAAATGAAACGTTTTTGATGGACTGGAAGAAATGGATTGATTATATGCAAAAGAAATATCAGTTGAAAGAATTAGATTTGATATATAGTTAAATAGTTTAACATAGTAGTTTAGTGGGGTTTCTTGTGTTTTTACCCTGTATTCATTCTGGGAAGCCTGGGGGGGGAGGGGGGAGGGAGATAATATACATTAGTTTATGTTTCTCAACTGTAGTTGGGGGCTTAGGGATTAGATAACTTTTGTAGGATGCTCGGTAGAATTTTAGTTAGCGTTTTGGATGGCGAGGAGGAGGAGCGAAAATACAAGAGGAGTGGGCTGATGGAGGGTGTTGTGGAGGGGGGTTCCGAGCAGCTCTTTGTATTGTTTATTTTTATTATGTAATTTGTTTGTTTTCAGTTGAGTTAATAGGTTACTATGTTATAATTGTTAAAAGTTTTTAAAAAATTTAATAAAAAAATTATTAAAAAAAAAAAGACTATAATCAAATAGATAAGGTGTGTATTTAGAATATTAGACTTAGTTATGAAAAGGGAAAAAGGAAGAAGTTGAGATAAGGGAAACTTTGGTCACCTAAATATAAAACACTTGGAAATCATAAATCATAAATATTAATTTGAATATTGATGGGAAATTAAAGCTTGGGGGGAAGCAATAACAGGACATTGATTGTATATAAGGATTGAATGCAAACTCAATTAAGATATGTATAAGCTAAATACTATTGATAATTGTAATAAAGATGTTTTTATTTAGTTGATAATAATAAGAACTGTATTAGCTTAATATGAAATAGTAGATATTAAGGGAAAAAGAGAGGAAATACCTGATGTTGTTACATGAGGTTTATACTAAAGTTTTATGTATGCTATTGAACTATTGATTAACCCAGTCATCACATTGCTTTAAGATACTCAATTGTAAAATGAGAAAATTAATAAAATATTATAAATAATAATAATAACGTTTGCCAAAAAAGTAATAAAATCAGGTGCACTTATCAACCATATCTCTTAGCAATAGAAATGTCTGGTCTCAGTCATGGTCTTAAGTCAAAGATTTACCTGTATTTCTGTTCCAATATCTCTATTTTATTCATTTACCAACCTCCATTTCCTTTCTCTATACACAGGAGACAAAACAAGAGAATGCAAAGCTATTCCCCCCTAACAAACAAATGAGGAAACAGCTCCAGATTTTCTGGGTTTTATTTTGTTTGCTATTTTCATCTCCAGATGATTATGCTTTTCATCTTGTTCTACTTGCCTGGCGTTATCTACTTGGAGAATAGTTTGGGAGGGGAGAGAGAGAAGAGGCATTGAGCATTGTACAGATTGCCTGCAGTGGGGCTCAGTATTCAGCCACCATCCCCTTACAAAAAAAGAGGATGTTTTTCTAACTTACTAACTCCCCCCCCCTTTTTTTTTTTTTTGCAAGGGGATGGTGGCTGAGTACTGAACCCCACTGCAGGCAATCTGTATAATGCTCAATGCCTCTTCTCTATTCCCCCTCCAAACTATTAGAATTAACTGTAGGAGGAACATTCTCATGGTATGAGGTATTCAAGAGTGGGACAGTGCCTTGGAAAGTCATAATAACTTCATTATTGCTTTTAAAAGCAGAAACATCAGGCTACTCTAATGACATATGTCCTTTATTGCCAAGAGATTGGAGTAGATAATCTTCAAGTTGGTTCTAGTTCTAGGATTCTACAATTGGTCAAAGAAGAGGCATTCCTTTTTGAAGGAGAATGCCTCTTCAGAACTGGGGTGTCCAGTAGCAATAACCTCTAAAGGAAGAAAGAAGGCTTCCCACCTCTACAGCTATGGAATTGTAATTAGCTTGTCTCCAAATAGTTATAATTTACTAATCTCATAACTCATACAATTACATCTCTTTAATAGGATGACAAGAGTTCAATTTATGAATGCTCTACCTAACTCTTGTCAACTTGAATAAGAAAAACGAAGTTCCAGCAGTCATTTATACTGATGTGGGATTTCAAATCAAAGTACAATATTGATCCTTTTATACAGTAGCAACCAATGTGTCTATGTTAGAGCCACGAAAACACAAAGGGCAAAATGGGTGGTAGTAGCATTTAGTTGTCTGCAAAAAACATTGGAATATTTTCCTTCAAATGTGGACTCAAGGACCCTGGTATCACCAATATCCTTTCTGATGAATCTGGATGGAACGGATTTCTATTGTTTCCTGTTTTTAAAGGCATTATAAAGTTTATTGAGCCCCTGAGAGCAGTCAATTTCAGTAAAATATATGAGTCAACCAGAAATTAGGGGCTTAGTGGCACATAGAGGGTAAGAAAAGCAGCTGACTTAACATTCAGCCGTAATGCTAGAAGAATTAATACTAAAATAGAGGGAATACTGCCTGATGTGAAATTTCACCATAAAGAAAAGGAAAAAAAATGCTAGGAGCTGTGGTTCACACTGCACGCTAATCCATAGTCTGTTTATTGAAGAAACCATAATACTGGATAATTACACTAGCTGGATTAACACACAGCATTAAGCTATGATTTAAAACCATGGTCTATTAATAGCTAAGTGACTAGCTTCAGATACAAACTAAACTATGAGCTGTAGTTTATAAGCTGAATGGCTAGGTTGATATATTATGTATATTATGGTTTAGGATGATGCATGAATACAAGTGTTGCAATCCATAACTGATTCAGTACTATGTGTAGTTTATGGTTTGCTGAACAATTCGTTCTAAAATGAATTCTGGACTAGCACAATGGTCACATCCAGAAATGGCAAATCATAGATTCTGATGATCTCAATTTATTTACATGAGAATGCTATAATTACTTTGGCTTTCAAAGTTCTGTATAGAAAACCTAGCTTTCATATTTGTATGTCACACTGCTTTTTAAGCTATGTGCGCATTTGATTCGGAAAACCCAATCAGAAAAAACAGGCTTCACCTGGTGAAGGAAAGAAAAGGTGATTAAAGAGAAAAAAACCTGCCCCTTATCTGTCCCATAACCTAATTCTTTAGTTTATATAACTAATACAATTGTCTTGTGATTGTTATATTGCATTATGTCTGAGCTCTCCCTTGGCCATTGGGATGGAACATTTGACAGGGAGCAGCAATCTTTTTTTCTCCCACTCTGACATCAGTTTTAGGAAAATTAAAGAGTAAGCAAAGGTGTAACAAGATACATAAACAAGATATGTTTATGTTCAAAGAGTATTGTTCTCTGTAATCAAGTTAATTGCATTTTTAAACAAATGATGATTAATTCAACAAATAAATTGAACCACTGAGTTAAATTTTCTCAGGATTTTTTTTTCCCGAACAAGCCCACATCCTGAAACAATTGATAAAGATACAAAGGCTCTCCAAATTCCATTTTCAGGTTTTTTAAAAATCAGCTAAAGCATCTTATTAAAGAAGCTGTCATGGTCCTGTATTGCTTGCCTGCTTATTATTTTGTAAGGCTGGACAGCAGCTGTGCAAATTGCTGTTTGTAATGGCAGATTAATATACTTACTTGTGAGTAAAATTGCTTAGAATTGAAGTGCACCTGCTTTTCTAGTAGCAATTTACAGCTTTTCATGCCAGCAAATCTGCTCATAAAGAAAGACTCCAGCTGCTATATTAATAAGTGGTAGAATAATTCTTTCCCTGCCTCTAGATTTATTCATGGAGAAGTGTCCTGGACAGTTACTTGTTTGCCACTTCTGCTCTTGTTTTTCATTTTTCTATGAAAAATGAAGAATCTGAACTAAAATAAGCATAGATAGAATCAAGCAACATAGATCAGCAAAAGAGAAAACAAAGCAACTGTTTGTGGCTTCATTATCTTTTATGCTCTCTAGCATTAGGAAATTTATTTCGTATTATATTAATTTTCATCAGGAAAATGAGACCCAATTTGGTCTAATGGTTAAGACACCAGGCTGGAAACTAGGAGACTATGAGTTCTCGTTCCAGAGAGGTAACTTTGGGTCAATCATTTTCTCTCAGCCCAATCCACCTCACATAGTTACTTATGGGACCAGGTTACTTACGGGACCGTCTGCTGCCCCATGAATCCCAGCGGCCGGTTAGGGCCCACAGAGTCGGCCTTCTCCAGGACCCGTCAGCCAGACAGTGTCGCCTGGCGGGGCCTAGGGGAAGAGCCTTCTCTGTTGCGGCCCCGGCCCTCTGGAACCAACTTCCCCCAGAGATCCGTGTCGCCCCCACCCTCTCCGCCTTTCGTAAATTACTTAAAATACACCTCTGCCGGCAGGCTTGGGGCAGTTAACATCTTGCCCCTAGCCAGTGTATGTCTGTGTGTATGTTGAATGATTGGTTTTTCTTTTAAATTAGGGGTTTTTATATATATGTATTTCTAATTGTTGATTTCTATTATGTTGTGAGCCGCCCTGAGTTCTCCGGAATAGGGCGGCATAGAAGTCAAATTAATAATAATAATAATAATTAATAATAATAATAGTTGTGAGGAAAATAGGAGGAAAGAGTGTTATGTTTGCCACCTTGAGTTATTTATGAAAGTAATAAAGGAATAAAAATAAATACACCTTTTGTCCTCTACATGCCCTCTTCATTTAAAAGCATGATTGTGTTGATGGGAGTTATAATTCAACAAATCTGTGGGACAGTGAATTGCCTGCCCCCAAGATCTGCAAATATTAGCATTCTTATAAATGATAACAAAAGTCAGAGAAGATGCACTTCATGATAGGATCATAGATATGCAGATTTTCATATCTACTACAGAAGGGCTTGCATGATTGTCAGTAATACAGTGGTTAGAGTGCTAGAATAGGGAGACTCCAGCCTTAGCTCCCATTCTGCCTTGGAATTCACCATGTGACTTGAGTCATTTGATATTTCTCAGGCAAATGCTTATTATACGGATAAAACAGTGGATATAGAGAACCTTGAACCTCTTACCTTGGACTTCTAAAAATACAAACTATAAATGGAAATAATGCCAACAATAATAAAATGCTATATAAGAGAAATTAGGATAGAATCTGCAGCTGAGAAATGCACATCTTTCACTTGGTTGCAAAGTGCAATCAGCACAGTTAGCCCACATACAGAATGCATGCTTTTTCATATTTTAAAAGTCAGATGAGACAAAGAAATATTGTCTGTTCATATGAAACAACTAAATCTCAGAAATTTCAGAGACACGTTTCCATATTCCCTGATTAGTGAACATTCAGTAGGCATAAACACACTTGATGGAGAAAAGCAAGCAACTAAGATTATTAGTTCGCTTGCCTCTGCTGAATGTCTCTGCTGCTCCTCAATACATTTGTATCAAATTATCTCCTCTAATTTCCTCCCCTAACTGGAACCTAATGAAGGAAAACTGTAGATATATAAATATACAGTGAGGCTAATGGCTTATCTTGTCAGAAGTTCCCAAAAACAATAAAATTAACAGCTGCAAATAATTACATGTACATCAGGTGGCATGAGTTAGTGGGCTAAACTGATGAAAGCCCTGTATATATTAAATGTATCTTTTATTAGGTGTTAAGAATGGCTGCTCTGGGAAGAGAAACCATCTTAAATATTCTTAGAGTAGAAAAAGAATTTAACTCATACATTACATTATTACTAAACCAGTTTAACATCAAGGTAAAGAGATTCAGTTTTTAGGTTGAGTCATATGAGACACAATGCCATTGTCTGTAAATATTTACGCATAACCAGTGCTTTTTTGTTTTTTTTTTTTAAAAAAGGTGCCGGAACTCACACATATTATACAACCTGCCTTGCCTACCCTACAAGGTTCCATCCAAAAAAGGTGCCGGAACTCCATTCTGGGCGTTCTATGACAAAAAAAAGCCCTGCACATAACACACTTGATGGGACTACAAGTTTTGTTATCCCAAAAGACATGGCTAAAGAGGCATAGCTTTTAGCCTTAAAAGCGCTGTGCTTATTTGTTTATGATTTTGCTTAGCTGTCAAATAAAACTCAGTTAATTTAACTGGTTTTTAGTTACATCTGTTGTAAGTATCCCTACTGGAGGGTCTTCCTTCCCCACTCTGATGCCCTCTAAATGTCATTGTTATCAGTTTCCATAGTCATAACATGAATTATCTTTCTATTTTAATGTTTGGTTTACTAAAAATGTTAATTTAGCATGATTGTGATCAAAATGGAGCAGAAATACTCACAAGTAGCTAGTAATGGTCAAAAGAATTTTCCTATTTCCTAAATACTGAAATCTGAATTTTTATACTCTCCAGATTACTTAAGTGCTTAATACGCTAATTTCAAAGTAATCCATCAGAGCTTTTGCAAGAGGCAAATTTTGCTAGTCATTAACCTGAGAAAGTAAATATCCATATGGTAAATCTGGAAAATTAAAATATCCTTTTCTGACAAAGGATACTTTTTGAGGGAAAAATAAGAAAAATATGCCCAAATAACCTCCTCCCCAATGGATTCAATTTCTGAAAATAGATTTTAAACCTCTATAAAGTTTTGTAAATTACCTATTACAAAGCATTCATTATTAATTAATTTTACTCAGATATTCAGCTCAGGTAAGGCCCATATATCCAAATCATTTTAAGAACATCATATTTAAATTTATTTAGATCATCTAAGAGTTATAGATATTTTCAATCTAAGGAAAATGCTGCCTTTAGACATTATTGAATTATCCAGAAAAAATGATTTCAAAAACTAGTAGGCACCCCTCCCCCAATGCATCAATTCAGATTTACATTACTTAATATTATATCCAGAATGATCCTAAATTTTATTAATTTTACTGTGGAAGATTCAGGTTGGCCCGTTGACTATTGTAGGCAGTTTGCAGGATTTTGCAGATAAAATAGTTCCTATCTATTCAGAGTGAATGACAATTTGGCAGATTCTCATAAAATGAGAGACGAAACAAGACTTTGCAAGATTTTTGAGCCTTTGGCACCTGAAGAAGTGGACAGACCCTCTGTGGGATGAACTCAGCTGACTGTAAATTTTTTATCTTTCCCGACTTCCACATGTGGCCAGAAAGAGAATGACAACATGTAGATTAGAGGCGGTAAATGTGTCCTTAAAGGAGAAGGATATAGTGCTACAGCACTTATGTACCCCTCTTAAATTTAGTCATAACTATATCCAGTGTCTTAGTCAATGATTGAATAGTCTGCAACCTACCCTTCTTCTGTCAGATTGTAGAAAAGGTGTTTGGATCCAACTATAGAGATGAAACAAATTTTCTGAAAATCACAGTTTATATCAGAGCATGGGACAGAATGGCATTAATCACTCTTGTTGATATCTACCAGTGGGACATGGATGATGCACCATTCCTGGTCCTATTTCAAAACTGTCAGTGGCATCATCACCCATGATAACCTTTGGTGTACATAATAATAATAATAATAATAATAATAATAATAATAATGATGATGATGATGATGATGATGATGATGATGATGATGATGATGATGATGATGTTGGAAGGGACCTTGGAGGTCATCAAGTCCAACCCCCTGTTCCGGCAGGAAACCCTACACCATTTCGGACAGATGGCTGTCCAGTCTCTTCTTAAAAACTTCCAGTGTTGGAGCATTCACCGCTTCTGGAGGCAGGTTGTTCCATTGGTTAATTGTTCTAACTGTCAGGAAATTTCTCCTTAGTTCTAGGTTGCTTCTCTCCTTGATTAGTTTCCTTTGATTGCTTCTTGTCCTGCCCTCAGGTGCTTTGGAGAATAGCTTGACTCCCTCTTCTTTGTGGTAGCCCCTGAGATATTGGAACACTGCTATCATGTCCCCCCTCGTCCTTCTCTTCATTAAACTAGACATACCCAATTCCAGCAACCGTTCCTCATATGTTTTAGCCTCCAGTCCCCTAATCATTTTTGTTGCTCTTCTCTGTACTCTTTCTAGAGTCTCAACATCTTTTTTATATCATGGTGACCAAAACTGGATGCAGTATTCCAAGTGTGGCCTTACCAAGGCATTGTAAAGTGGTATTAATACTTCAGGTGATCTTGATTCTATCACTCTGTTAATGCAGCCCAGCACTGAGTTGGCTTTTTTGGCAGCTGCAGCACACTGCTGGCTCATATTTAAGTGATTGTCCACTAGGACTCCGAGATCCCTCTCACGGTTACTACTATTGAGCAAGGTACCCCTATATTATAACTTTATACTTGGTTTTTCTTGCCTAAATGTAGAACCTTACTTTTTTCACCATTGAATTTCATTTTGTTAGATAGCGCCCAGTGTTCAAGTCTGTCCAGGTCCTCCTGTATCTTGAGCCTGTCTTCTGTTGGCTATTCCTGCCAGCTTGGTGTCATCCGCAAATTCGATGAATTACCCATCTATCCCCTCGTTCAAATCATTGATGAAGATGTTGAAGAGCACTGGGCCTAGAACAGAGCCCTGGGGCACCCCACTACACACTTCCCTCCATGTAGATGCAGTTCCATTGAGGACCACATGCTGAGTACGGCTGGTCAGCCAGCTACGAATCCATCTGGTGGTGATGCCTTCTAACCCACTTTTTTCTATCTTATCGAGTAGTAGGTTGTGATCTACTTTATCAAATGCCTTACTGAAGTCCAAGTAAATTGTATCCACAGCATTCCTCTGATCCACTAATTTTGTCACTTGGTCAAAGAATGCAATAAGGTTTGTCTGGCATGATCTGTTTTTGACAAACCTGTATTGGCTTTTAGTAGTGATTTTGTTTGCCTCTAGGTGTTCGCTGATTCATTGTTTGATTATCTTTTCCAGAATCTTCCCAGGTATTGAGGTCAGGCTAATAGGTCTGTAATTTCCTGGATCCATTTTTTTCCTTTTTTGAAGATCATCAGCTCTTTTCCAGTCCTCTGGTAGTTCCCCAGTGCTCCAGGATCTTTAAAAAATATAGTTCAGTGGTTCTGAGATCACATCTGCCAGTTCTTTGAGAACCTTGGGGTATAATCCATCTGGTCCTGGTGATTTGAACTCGTCTAGGCTGGACAGGTGCTCACTTATCATTTTCTTGCCTATCTTAACTTGTGTTTCTATACTGTTTTTTATGGCACTATTTTTAATAGGTTGGTCTGTTTTTTCCCTTTGTATAAAGACAAATGCAAAAAACGAGTTAAATAGTTCTGCTTTCTCCCCATTGCTTATCAACTTCTTACCATTTTCGCCTACTAATGGACCAATCATTTCCTTCACTTTTTTCTTGTTTTTTACATGTTGAAAGAAGCTTTTTTTAATTTTATTTTTGACTTTGGTTGCAAGCCTTAGTTCATTATGAGCCTTAGCTTTCCTCACTTCATCTTTGCAGGCTCAGGCTATTTGTTGATATTCTGATTTAGTTATGTGCCCCTCTTTCCACTTTCTATACTTGTCTTTTTTATCTTTCAATTTATCAGAGAGTTCTTTAGGCAGCCATGCTGGTTTCTTTTGAGAGCTGTTATTTTTCCTCTTTGTTGCTTTTGTGCTAGACTGGGCTTCTATTATCTTGCTTTTCAGAATTTCCCAAGCTTCTTGAGCTGTTTTCCCCTAGAGGATTCTCATCCATGGAATCCTTCCCAAGCCCTCTCTAAGTTTATTGAAATTAGCTCTCTTGAAGTCCAAGACTCTAGTTTGACTGTGTTCTATTGCTTGTGCTTCCATAATGTTGAATTCCAATATTGCATGATCACTACCTCCTAAGGTTCCTGTGGCTTCAACACCTTCTGTCATTTCATCTCTGTTAGTGAGAATTAGATCCAAAATGGCTAATCCCCTAGTTCCCTTCTCTACTTTTTGAGAGACAAAGATGTCTGCTAGGTTTGTCAGGAACCTGTTTGATCTTCCACTTGGTGCAGAGTTTGTCTCCCAGTTGATGTCAGGGTAGTTAAAATCCCCCATTACTATTGTGATTTGCTTCCTACATACCTTAGTTAGCTGACTAGCAAAAAGTTCATCTATTTCCTCTGTTTGATTGGGTGGCCTATAGTATACACCTATGGCAATGTCATTTTTTCTCCCTTTTATATTGACCCAAATGCATTCAAGATAGTTTTCATCATTGTTGTGCTCTATTTCTGTAAAGAAGTAGTTATTTCGTATATAGAGAGCAACTCCATCTCGTCTTTTATTTGGTCCATTTCTTTTAAATAATTTAAATCACTCTAGCTGTGTGTTCCATTTGTGGGTTTCATCCCTTGCATAGGTTAGGGTCTGCACTATCTTGCAGAGGATCCGTTTTAGAATGGTAATGCCAGCTGGAGTTAATTGAGAAGACGCAATTGAACTCTTGTCAGTTCTCATTGAAGTAAGTGCCCCAAGATTCAGTCCTCTTCCTCATTTCATTTAATATTATGAGGGAGGTCATCCACTTGAGGTATGGAACCCTTAGGGCAGGGGTGTCAAACTGCCGGCCCATGGGCCGGTTTCATCATACCAAAGCCGCACCCACCCCATTGCCGGCAATGCAAAAAGAGTTGCAATATGTCGCGACATGTCGTGTGACACAGCGAGTGTGACACCCATGCCTTAGGAAGTCAACTAATGAACTGATCAGGAAATTCAATGGAAGTTCTGCCGTAGTGTTGGAAGCTGTCAAGGACTGGATGAGATGGAACAGACTCTGAATTATGGCAAGATGAATTGCACATTATTTATACTTTCATGGATGTTTCAGCTATTGCTTTTGAAGAGGGTGCATCTCAACTGAAGTGCACAATCTGAACATTCTGATGGACACATACCTCCTAATAAGACAGCAACAAAATTAACATTTTAACAAAGCTAAGAATAGGATAGGATAGGATAGGATAGAATAGGATAGGATAGGATAGGATAGGATAGGATAGGATAGGATAGTTGGAAGGGATCTTGGAGTTCTTCTAGTCCAACCTCTGCTCAGGCAGGAAACCCGATACCATTTCAGACAAATGGTTGTCCAATCTCTTCTTTAAAACTTCCAGTGTTGGAGCATTCACACCTTCTGGAGGCAAGTTGTACCACTGATTAATTGTTCTAACTGTCAGAAAATTTCTCCTTAGTTCTAGGTTGCTTCTCTTCTTGATTAGTTTCCATCCACTGCATCTTGTCCTGTCCTCAGGTGCTTTGGAGAATAGCTTGACTCCCTCTTCTTTGGGGCAGCCCCTGAGATATTGGAACACTGCTATCATGTCCCCCCACGTCCTTCTCTTCATTAAACTAGACATACCCAATTCCAGCAACCGTTCTTTATATGTTTTAGCCTCCTGTCCCCTAATCATCTTTGTTACTCTTCTCTGTACTCTTTCTAGAGTCTCAACATTTTTTTTACATCATGGTGACCAGAACTGGATGCAGTATTCCAAATGTGGTCTTACCAAGGTGTTATAAAGTGGTATTAACACTTCACGTGATCTTGATTCTCCCTTTGTTAACTCAGCCTAGAACCATGTTAGCTTTTTTGGCAACTGCAGTGCAATGTTGGTTTATATTTAAGTGATTGTCCACCAGGATTCCAAAATCCCTCTCACAGTTAGTACTACTGAGTCAGGTACTACCTATACCAGTGGTTCTCAACCTTTCTAATGCCACGACCCCTTAATACAGTTCCTCATGTTGTGGTGACCCTCAACCATAAAATTATTTTCGTTGCTATTTCATAACTGTAATTTTGCTACTGTTATGAATCGCAATGTAAATATCTGATATGCAGGATGTATTTTCATTGTTACAAATTGAACATAATTAAAGCATAGTGATTATATTTTCCTCTCTCCCTCTCTTTCCCTCTTTCCTTTTTTTCTCTCTTTTCCCTCTCTTTCTCTCTTTCCTCTCTCTCTCTTTCTTTCCTTTCCCTCTCTCTTTCTCTCTTTCTCTTTCCTCTCCCTCTTTCTCTCTTCCCTCTTTCTCTTCCCTCTCTTTCTCTTTCTATCTTTCCTCTCCCTCTCCCTCTTTCTCTCTTTCCTCTCTCTCTTTCTCTTTCCTCTCTCCCTCCTCTTCCTATCTTTCCCTCTCTCTTTCTCTCTCTTTCCTCTCCCCCTCTCTTTCCTCTCTCTCTCTTTCTCTTTCCTCTTTCCTCTCCCCCTCTCTCTTTCATTTCTCCCTTTCTCTTTCCTTCTCTTTTTCTCTCTGTCCTCTCTCTCTCTCTTTCTTTCCCCCCCTCTCTCTCTCCCCCCTCAATATCTCTGATTTCTCTTTTCAGTGACTCTGGGCCAGTTAGAGTTCAAAGATATATTACAATTAAAAATACTAAAAACTTTTAAAAAGAGTAATGACAGCAACACCAATAAAAACAACAGAAGCATCCAAATTAAGAGACCACACTGGAATAATGCCCATAATTGGGCCATGAGGTGCAACTTCCCCCCAGGAGGCAGAAAGAATTCAGGCAAGCAGCATTTCGGAGCCGCGCAAGTCAGCCCGGGGCTTGGTTGGGCCCTCCCGGGCACAATTAGGGGCGGCTTCACAGAATCCCAGGTGCCTGACTCATGGAGGAAGCCGGCTGGGAGCTCACAATTAGTGGGCCCACCAGGAGGCGGCTGACGTGGACATCCCCACGGTGGTCAGGCGGCCCCTGAGCCGGATGAGATTCCTGGCCAGCCGGCCACGGGGCGGGAACGGTCCCTCACTGGGGTTGCTCAGCCTTCCCGGCTGGCCAGAGAAGGGCGAGCCGGGCCAGGTTGGGCAGCGGGAAAGGAGGCTCGCTGCAAATTGCACAACCCCAGTCCTGGTGCAGAGGAATGCCCCTGCCCAGGTGGATGGGGGGCTGGGAGAGGGAAGCCCCTTCCCATGCCCAGAAAGCAGCACTTCCTCTCCTGCTCCGGGCATGGGAAAATGGGCAGCGGTCCCAGGAAGGCCAAGCTTGGGAGGGCAGGAAGCAGCAGAAGGCCCCGCAGCTCCCACAGTGCCACCCGCACACCACACCAATGGTGCAGAGCTTGCAGTTGCTGAGCCAGACGCCAGTGCGGGGCAGTAGGAAGGTGCAGACGGCAGGTAGGCTGAGGTGGCAGCAGGCATTGCAGGCCAGGCACTCCAGGGCGGCCATGTAGGCACAGGATGAGGCAGCGGCGGCGCAGGTCCACCACCAGCTAGGCCACCAGCTGGCCTGACCCAAGGAAGGTCAGCCATCCACTGCACCCCACGCATGCCACCTTTGCACCCAGCGCCCGCCGCTGCCCTGCCTGCACCACCTATGCGGCCGCCTGTCCCGCACAGCCCAGCTGTGTCAAGCAGGCCCCACAGCTCCCGCAGCAGCCGCCACAATGCATACCGATGGCGCACAAGGTGAGCGAGGCAGGAATGCACATGGACTCCACTTTTTCGGCAGGGCAGAGTTAAGTACTGCTCCCTACCTCCCACCCCTGGTCCTCTTTTATTTATTAGTAGTAGAACAGCGGTTCTCGACCTTTTTCAGGCCGAAACCCCACCTGCGCCGCCCATGCGCAGCGTGACCCCGACCTGCGGCGCGCATGTGCAGCGTGACGGCCCGAACCGTGCATGCGTGGCACAATGGGCCTAACTGCGCATGTGCAGTGCACACACGATGGCCCAAACTGCACATGCGCAGGCCGATGGGCCTAACTGCGCGTGCACAGCACGCGCGCGACGGCCTGAACTGCGCATGCGTGGCATGACGGGCCAAACCACGCATGCATGGCACGCATGCGACGGCCCAAACAGCGCAATGCGCAGCGCGACGACCCAAATCACGCATGCACGGCGCTTGCACGACGGCCAAGGGGAAATGGGGGGAAATGGGGGAAAAATGGCGGACTGCAGTGTTTGGCAACCCCCATGAAATGGTCGTTCGACCCCAAATGGGGTCGCGACCCACAGGTTGAGAACCGCTGTAGTAGAAGATGGTGTACCGTAGTTGCTCAGCAGGGAGGGATGGAAAGTTCCTGCAAACTCGCCTTTGCTGCAGACAACTTGCAGCAACGTTTGCCGGTTGGGACTTTTGGCACCCTCAGCAGTGCAGAGACAGCCGTTAACAACCAGGTCTGGACAATTCCTATTGGCTTTCGAAAGCCAATAGAATAGAGGGAGTAGCACAGCTCATGGAAAAGTTGAAAAAATCCATCAAAAAAAGATGCTGGAACGCTGTTCTGTGCATTCTATGAGAAAAAAAATCCCTGGTCTTCGGCGACTCCTGTGAAATGGTCGTTCGACCCCCCAAAGGGGTCACGACCCACAGGTTGAGAACCGCTGACCTGTACTGTACTTGTATAGGTTTTTCTTGCCTAAATGTAGAACCTTATTTTTTTCACCATTGAATTTCATTTTGTTAGATAGCGCCCAATCTTCAAGTCTGTCAAGATTCTTCTGTATCTTAAGTCTATCTTCTGGAGTGTTGGCTATTTCTGCCAGGTTGGTGTAGTCTGCAAATTTGAAGAGTTTCCCATCTATCCCCTCATTCAAATCATTGATGAAGATGTTGAAATCTACTGGGGCACCCCACTGCATACTTCTTCCATGTAGATGCAGTTCCATTGAGGACTATACATTGAGTGCAGTTGGTCAGCCAGTTACAAATCCATCTGGTGGTGATGCTGTCTAACCCACATGTTTCTATTTTATCAAGTAGTAGGTTGTGGTCTATTTTATCAAATACCTTACTGAAATCCAGGTAAGTGATATCCACAGTATTCCTCTGGTCCACTAATTTTGTCACCTGGTCAAAGAATGCAATAATATTTGTCTGGTATGATCTATCTTTGACCAACCCATGTTGGTTTTTGGTAATGACTGTGTTTGCCTCTAGGTCAGCGGTTCTCAACCTGTGGGTCGTGACCCCTTTGGGGGTCGAACGACCGTTTCACAGGGGTCGCCTAAGGCCAGGGCTTTTTTTCTCATAAAACGCTCAAAACCGCGTTCCGGCACCTTTTTTTGATGGATTTTTTTCAACTTTTCCATGAGCTGTGCTACACCCTCTATTCTATTGGCTTTCGAAAGCCAATAGAAAAGACTGTATTGAATAGACTCTTAATCTATTGAATAGATTAAGAGTCTATTCAATAGACTCCATTCTATTGGCTTTCGAAAGCCAATAGGAATTGTCCAAACAGAGCGCGCCAAAAGACCCAGCCCGCAAACGTTGCATTTGCAAGTTATCTGCAGCAAAGGCAAGTTTGCAGGAACTTTTCATCTCTCCCTGCTGAGCAACCACGCCATCTCCTACTTGTAAGTAAAAGAGGACCAGGGGTGGGAGGTGGGGAGCAGCACTTAATTCTGCCCTGCCAAAAAAGCGGAGTCCATGTGCACTCCTGTCTCGTGCTCACCCGTGTCAGCCAGGCTCTCCAGGGTCGCGCTGCAGCTGGTGCTGTGGGAAATGCGGGGCCCGCTCTACACGGAGGGGCTGCACGGGGTGAGCGGCGGGGTAGCTGCAGGCGGGGGTATGGGGGCGGGGGCGGCCGGTCCGAGCCAAGCTGGGTCTGGGCCACTGCTGGCTCTGCCGCTGGCCTGCTCTGCCGCTGCTGCTGGCTGAGCTGAGCTGCGGCGCCGAGCCGGTCCCCAGGCCTCCTGGTTGCCCAGCTGCGCTCCGCCCCCGGCCGCCCTCCACACTGGAGCTTCCCCCCGCGCCACCCGGCCGACCTCCCTCACCATCGGAGGCTGCCCCGGCCAGCCTCCACAACGGAGCTTCCCCCGCACCACCTGGCCCACCTCCTTCACCTTAGGAGCCCGCCGCGGCCAGCCTCCACAACGGAGCTTCCCCCCGTGCCACCTGGCTGGCCTCCACAACGGAGCTTCCCCCGCACCACCTGGCCCACCTCCTTTACCTTAGGAGGCCGCCACGGCCAGCTTCCACAACGGAGCTTCCCCCCGCGCCACCTGGCTGGCCTCCACAACGGAGCTTCCCCCACGCCACCTGGCCCACCTCCTTCACCGTCGGAGGCCGCCCCGGCCGGCCTCCACAACGGAGCTTCCCCTGCGCCACCCGGCCCACCTCCTTAACCTTCGGAGGCCGCCGCGGCCGGCCTCCACAACGGAGCTTCCCCCATGCCATCCAGCCGGCCTCCACAACGGAGCTTCCCCCACGCTACCTGGCCCACATCCTTCACTGTCGGAGGCCGCCCCGGCTGCCCTCCACAACGGAGCTTCCCCCGCACCACCTGGCCCGCCTCCTTCACCTTAGGAGGCCGCCGCGGCCAGCCTGCACAACGGAGCTTCCCCCCGCGCCACCCAGCTGGCCTTCACAACAGAGCTTCCCCCACACCACCCGGCCCACCTCCTTCACCGTCGGAGGCCGCCCCGGCCGCCCTCCACAACGGAGCTTCCCCCGCACCACCTGGCTCACCTCCTTTACCTTAGGAGGCCGCCGCGGCCAGCCTGCACAATGGAGCTTCCCCCCGCGCCACCCAGCTGGCCTTCACAACAGAGCTTCCCCCACGCCACCCGGCCCACCTCCTTCAACGTCGGAGGCCGCCCCGGCCGGCCTCCACAACGGAGCTTCCCCCTGCACCACACTGCCTACCTCCTTCACCTTCGGAGGCCGCCCCAGCTGGCCTCCACAATGGAGCTTCTCCCCGCACCACGCTGCCCACCTCCCTCATCGTTGGAGGCCGCCCCGGCCCTCTGGTGCCCGGCGTGGCCCTGGGGCTGGCGGTCAGGAGCAGCTCCTTCCCGGCTTGCCGGGCTCCAGGTGGCGGGGAAGAGGGCGATGCCAGACGGGCCGGGAGGGGAGAAGCGGAGCCTTCCGAGTGGGAGCTGGCGCTCTGGCCGCACCCCTCTCGCGTGTGATGAGTCGGGGAAGGGTTTGGCAGTGAAGGGCTGCGCAGTGTGGAAAGGGGCTCCCACGATCCTGCCGCTGTGATGGCGCTCAGGAGGCTGGAGGGGCGGGCAGGTCCCGGGGGGCGGCTGAGAGAGCGCAAGAGGTGCCAGGATGAGGATGGGGAGCTCCAGATTACCATCCCCAGCAGCCCTAAAAAGCACTGGAAGAGTGGGGAATGCTGGGAGTTGCAGTTCATCACCATTTGGGAAAACAAGATCCTTCCTTCCTTCCTTCCATCCATCCATCCATCCATCTCCTTCCCTTCCCCTTCAATCTCTCTCCTTCCTTCCTTCCTTCTTCCTTCAATCTCCTTCCTTCTCCATCTCCTTCCTTTCCTCTTCAATCTTCCTTCCTTCCTTCCTTCCATCTCTATCCCTTCCCCTTCAATATCTCTCCTTCCTTCCTTCCTTCCTTCCTCCCTCCCTCCCTCCCTCCCTCCTTCAATCTCCTTCCTTCTCCATCTTCTTCCTTCCCCTTCAATCTTCCTTCCTCTTCCCTCCCTCCCAACATTTTTGAGCAAGGAAGAGTAAGCTTCTCAAGCAAGCATTGATATATTGTTTTTGTAATTCATCACTATGCTTTCATTATGTTCAATTCGTAACAATGAAAATACACCCTGCATATCAGATATTTACATTACGATTCATAACAGTAGCAAGATTACAGTTATGAAGTAGCAACGAAAATAATTTTATGGTTGGGGGTCACCACAACATGAGGAACTGTATTAAGGGGTCGAGGCATTAGAAAGGTTGAGAACCACTGCTCTAGGTGTTCACTAATTTGTTGTTTGGTTATCTTTTCCAGAATCTTCCCAGTATTGAGGTCAGGCTGATAGATCTGTAGTTTCCTAGATCTATTTTTTTTCCTTTTTTGAAGATGGGAAGTACCTCAGCTCTTTTCCAGTCCTCTGGTAGTTTCCTGGTGCTCCAGGATCTTTGAAAGATATAGTTCAGTGGTCCTGCGATTATGTCTGCCAGTTCCTTCAAAACCTTGAGGTGTATTTCATCTGGTCCTGGTGATTTGAACTCATCTAGGGTGGACAGATGCTCACTTACCATTTTCTTGTTTATTTTAACTTGTGTTTCTAATCTTTTTTTTTTACAGTACTGTTGTTGATAGGTTGGACTACTTTTTTCCCTTTGTGTAAAGACAGATTGAAAAAATGAGTTAAATAGTTCTGCTTTCTCCCTGTTGCTTGTCACCTTCTTGCCACTTTCTCCCACACATGGGCCAATCATTTCCTTATCTTTTCTCTTGTTCTTATTCTAACAACTAGAATAAGAAATAATGTTGGGTCTGAGATTTATAGAAAATAGTTTCTATCTCACCCTGCTTCTAGATTTTCATTCAGAGTTAGATTTAACTCCTACAAATAAGCTAAAACCATTAAAAGTTGTATTAAGAAGACATCATCCTGAGGATACAAACATGATTGGACATAGGTAAGAGCCCATATCAGAGAAATGGGCTTGTGTCAGTAAGAGCATGAAACATCACTATTTCTCTGTGTTTGTTGAATCAAATGACAAGTATTCAGCAGTTCTGTTTAAGATGACCTGGCTCTTTCTGTATAGGGAGAGCCCTCTCAGAACATTGTGAGGGGGTGCTCACATGTGCCAACTGTAAGAATTATTCAGGCTCCCTGATGAATAAAGTTGCTTAGATTCTACTTTTGATTGGGTTGGATAGACTGAGGAACTTTCGGCACAGTCTGTGGGTGTGATCTGGGATGAGTTTTAGCTGTTGACCTCTGATAAAGTGGACAGGCTTCTCTGTATTGTCAGTTCAGCCTACTGTTTATGTTCTGTTTCAGGAAAAGAGGCATTGAGATGAAGCAACAAGTTCCAACAGTTCTCCTTTATTGCAAACACCAACAGAACAGGTTTTTAAATGGTGCGGTCCCCTTTTATAGCCCCCCTGCACAATACCTTGCTGGCCAATCATTGCAAAGGATCTTTTCCCGCCGTGCGTGTGCACGCAAGGCTGGGAGCAGCCTTTCTTGTCCCGGGCAACCACATGGTCTGCCCGGGCCAATCGCTGCAGCCTGTGCCTGCCAGCCCAGGACATAACACCCCTCCCCCCTTGGCTAAAATAATAAGGCACACTTATTATTTTAAATACTCTAACACTCCATTGCATTGCTTACGTTGCATCTATATATACACAACACTACAATCTTGCTACTGCCATGCTCCCACTCCCCTTGAGCTGCATTACTTAACCCAGACTACTAGGCCTGCCCATGAACTGACAAGGACCGTACATAATCTTGTAAGTATTTGATCTTCTCATGGCCGGTGTGTGTGCCTGGCCTGCCAGCTCGCCTGCCAGGCTAGGCAGACCAGGACTTTGTTGCCCCAAAGACCCAGGGGACCCACCCAGCTGCTGACTAGCTGGATCTGCTAAATCCAAGCCACGGTTCCTTGGGGGGGTGGTATTCCCCAAGTCCAGTGGTGAGGTGGAATTCCCCAAGTCCACAATGGACTCCTCTTGGGAGCACTGTCCCTTGAGCCCTAGGCCAGCAGCTGGAGTGGCCTGAGAGACAGAGGCCGGAGCTGCTTCCATGGCGAACCCCCTTTCTGCGGACTCCCTGTTTGGAGCAATAGCTGAAGCCTGGAGATGTTGGAGAGACCATGGTCCCAATCGTAATTGTGGTCCTCCTCCCCCCCGAGAGCCGAGCCAGGAGCGGAAGAGTTGCTGGGAAGCCTCCAGCGCAGTTGGTCAATGTGACATCGGATCACATGACCATCATCCAAGGCCACTTCGTATGACAGTGGCCCAGAGATCTTGCATACCACTGCTGTGACCCAGAGATGTCCTGGTCCATACTTTCTTGCTCAGACCAGATCACCCACTTGTAGTCTCCTAGGTGCCTGCGGCTGTGACACCTGTGAAGCCACCCGATCTGGGTGCAATCTGTCCAGTTTCGTAATGAGGCGGCGACCCCAGCGGAGTTCATCTGGGCTCTTTCTAGTAGCTGTGCAAGGTGTGGTGCGGTGGCACAGAAGAAAGTCCGCTAGCCTGTGATGCCAGGTCCCGTGAGTGATCTTCTTTAAGGCATCCTTGGTTGTGTGCACCATTCATTCAGCCTGTCTGTTGGAAGCTGGATGGAATGGTGGAAATGTGGCATGCCGGATCATGTTGGTCTGTAGGAACGCCTTGAACTCAAACGACGTGAATTGGGGCCCGTTGTCGGAGACAAGGACATCTGGAAGTCCATGTGTGGCGAAGATCCCTCTCAGCACCTGGATGGTCCTAGCAGTGGTAGTGGAGGAGACAGGCATGACTTCTAGCCACTTGGAATGGCTGTCCACGAGAATTAAGAAGAATTGCCCCTGAAAGGGCCCAGCGTAGTCGATATGGACCCTCGACCATGGGGTATGAGTCTCCTCCCACCTATGAACTGGGGCCTGGGGCATCTCCGGCCTTGACTGTTGACAAACAATGCACCCATGGACCTGGGCCTCAACGTCTTTATCGAGCCCAGGCCACCAAAGATGGCTGCGCGCTAACGCCTTCATCCAGACTATTCCCGGATGTCCCTCATGCAGAGACTGCAGGACTCTAGTCCTCAATGAGGTTGGGATTACTACCTGGTTATCCCATAGGACACACCCCTTGAAGGTGGAAATCTCGTGCTTCCTCTGCCAGAAGCTCTGGAATTCTGAGCCTGGACATGTGTCAGGCTATCCAGACAATGCCCAGGTCAGCACGCGTGTTAGCGTGTGATCGGTGGCTGTTTCTGCAGCCATGTCCCTAGCACTGAGGGGAGATTCAGGCAAGTCCTGAATAGACAGGATGCGGTTGGCAGGTGCTGGATCTGCCTCTATCTGCTGTAATGGCAACCTGCTGAGACCATCTGCATGACCCATTTCTTTGCCTGGCTTGTGAACCAGTGTATGGTCATATGCAGACAGGAAAATAGACCACCTCAGCATTCATGGGGATATTATGTGTGGGGTTTGTTTGTTTGTTGTGAACAACCCCAGCAGTGGCTTATGGTCTGTAAAGACCGTGAAGTGGTGACCATATATGAAATTATGGAACTTCTTTATGCCAGCCACTATGGCTAAGGCTTTCTATCTATCTGTGCATAATTGCACAGTATGCTATTGGGACTTGCGTTCCATCAGCCTTCAAGTGACTTAACACAGCCCCAATCCCATAAGGGGACGTATCACAGATGATGCACACTGGCAAGTTCTCATTGAAGTGCGCGAGGACCGCATTTGAAGAGAGCAAGGCCTTGACCTCTTTGAAGCTCTTTTCATGTGCTTGTGTCCACTGCCAAGGGGCCTGTTTGTCCAAGAGCCGGTGTAACGGCTCAGCCACTGCAGCCTTGTGAGGAAGGAATGAGTGGTAAAAATTTAGCAGTCCCAGAAAGGCCTGAAGTTTGCCCTTGGATTTGGAGCTCGGGGCCTGGTGAATTGCTTGCAGCTTTGATTCAGCAGGGTGGATGTCCTGAGCATCAATGCAGAATCCTAGAAATTCCGTGGAGGTAACCCCGATCTTGCACTAGTCTTGCTTAAGCTTCAGCCACGCTTAGCGGAAACGTAGCAAAACGGCTCTCAGCCTTTCGGCTAAATTGTCAGCTGAGTCCCCAGCAATGAGGACATTGTCAAAGTATGGGCAAACGCCAGGGATATTTCTGAGCGTTCGCTCCATTACACTCTGGAAGATGCCGGAGGCCACGTTTACTCCAAACTGCAATCTTTTTACCTTGAATGCCCCCCTGTGAGTCACTATAGTTTGGGCCTCGGCCGTTTCCTCATCGACTGGCAATTGTTGATAGGCCTGAGCCAGGTCAAGCTTAGCAAAGATCTGGCCTCCCCTTGAGAGAGGCTAGAATGTGATTGACCACTAGTACTGGGTACGGATGCTGCTACAGCACTTTGTTAAGTGTGCACTTGTAGTTCACACAAATTTGGACTTCACCATTGGCCTTCACCAGTGGCGTAACTATGGGCATTTCCCCTGGACTACTGTCCACAGGCTCTAAGATACCCTGCTGGATCAGTTTATCCAGCTCTGCATCTATTTTTCCCTTTAAAGCAAAGGGCACCCTGCTTGGCTTGATTCTAATGTGGGCTATGGCTGGGTCTAGCCTCAGAGAAATAGGAGGGCCTTTGTAGGAGCCACATTCTGGACTAAACACATCTGCAAACTCCTTGCAGACCCCAACCAGGCCTGTTGTTTGCATGCTGTGTATTCCAGTCACCTGAATTCCCAGGGCCTCAAACCAGTCGAGTCCAATGAGACTTGTACAGTCTTCCCCAACCACAACTACATCCAGTAGTCCCTCAAAATTCCTACACTGCACCTTGAGTGTGGCCTACCCCTCACGTTGACTCTGGAATTTTGGAAATCTGTGAGGATGAGGTTTGACGGCCTGAGTTTCACCCAAAGGCCACTTCTGCTGCAGACCTTGTTAAAGGTGTCTAGGGAGATGATCGATAGAGCAGACCCAGTGTCCAGCTCCATCGACAAGGGGACCCCTTGCAACTTCACGTCGATGTGAAGCTTCTTCCTAAGTGGCCTGTGGACCCCCATTCTAAAAACGCTCCAACGTGATGCGTAGAAGCCCACCCTGTTCTGGCTGGGGACCCTGGTACCTTTCTGAGGCAATTCTTCTGGGTAACGTTCCTTCTGGCGACCGAAACAGATGGAGGCAATGTGGCCTTGCCTCCCACAGGCCCTGCAGATGGCAGAGCGGAAACGGCAGTCTGCCCGGCGATGGTGGCCTCCACACCCGATGCACTGAGGGGATGATGCTGGCTGGGCCTTCCCTCCGTGAGGCCTTCTCCCTGGAGTCTGATGCAGCCGGTCCACTTCCAGTTCTGGATCCTGTTCGGATTCTTTGTGAGCAACCTCTTGATGGACAGTGGCTGGAACTTGAGGGGGCTTGGCAAGCCGCAAGGCCTTCACAGCTCTGCCTGCTGCTTCTTTGGCTGAAACTTCCCTCAGGGCATCTTGGAACGTGAGGCCTCCCTTCGAGAAGAGCTTCTGCTGCAACTCCCGGCTTCGCAGGCCACAGACCAGCCGATCTCTCAGTCTCTCCTCCAAGTCTTTGAATTCACGGGGCCTAGCTGCTTGTCGCAAGGCCACAACAAACTCTACTGCAGACTCACCAGGCCTCTGGTCCCTCTGCTCGAACGCGTGTCGCCAGGCAATCACTGAGAGCTTGGGTTCAAAATGCTCTTGAAGCATCCTCTTCAATTCTGTGTAGGTGATTGATTCCAGTGGTGCTGGGGTGACCAGATGCTCCGCAATCTCGAAGGTCTCTTGCCCACACACACACAGCAGTGTGACAGCTTTGAGGTCATCTTCACAAATTTGATTCACCCGGAGGTAGTTCTCCATCTGGGCCATGTATGAGCTCCAGCGTTCTGGGTGAGCTGTGTCAAACTCTGAAAGCCGGCCTATCTTTGCCATCGTTTCAGCCCAGGAACTTCGTCCACGCCTCTTGCTGCAAGGATTGAGAAGGGGCCCCCTTTTCTGAGCTCACCTTCAGCGTCTCAGTGCTGGCAGGCTAAGTCAATCTCCAGGAGCCACACTTCTCCGAGCTGCAAGCCCCCTTTTGGTGAGTCAGATTGGCTTCTTAATCTGTTTGCCTTGCAGGCATCCCACCTTCGTCGCCAATGTTCTGTTTCAGGAAAAGAGGCATTGAGACGAAGCAACGAGTTCCAACAGTTCTCCTTTATTGCAAACACCAACAGAACAGGTTTTAAAATGGTGCGGCCCCCTTTTATAGCCCCCCCTGCGCAATACCTTGCTGGACAATCATTGCAAAGGATCTTTTCCCGCTGTGCGTGTGCACGCAAGGCTGGGAGCAGCTTTTCTTGTCCCAGGCATTCACATGGTCTGCCCGGGCCAATCACTGCAGCCTGTGCCTGCCGGCCCAGGACATAACAGTTTACATCTAAGTCCCTCCTTTATCATAAAAGCAGCCAGGAAGTTGTTCCACAGTTGGGTATAGATTGTGGTATTGTCCTCTTTGGGAGTAGTGCTGATAACATTGTCTTGAAAAAGGCATTGGTGGGCCACCTTAAGAGGCCAACCTTGGATTGAATAGTTTTTGACAACTACCAACCGGCCTCCAACCTTCCCCTTGTACTATTTCAATCACACACAAACACAGTTGCTATGAGATTAGCAATTTTACTTCAAGACTGAAGAGGTTAACAAAATAGAAGCTTGCTGGAAGCGTTTGGTTTTAATAGGAGCATGCAGAAAAATAGTCTAAATCCAATCCAGGTTCTAAGAGCCAGGTCAAGGTTGTCAGCCAGTCTTGAGGTCAGAGGCTCAAGGTTTCTTATAGGAACATATAGGATTCAGAGGAACCTCATGCAAGAGACAGATATCAAATATTGGGCACATCAGTCAGAACTGCTTCTTAAGGTGGACTATAGTCAGCTGTCACATCAATAGATTTGCAGTAGCCTTATGGCTACCGCTCTGCTCTCCTCTCTACTTGTTCCAGCTGTCCAAGTAGTGCATGTGTTTGATCAGCTTCATGTGATTCTTGGCTTGGTGCTTCCTGAGGCTGACATTCCACAGGTTCAACTGGAATAGTTTCTTCAAAGTCAGATTTAGAATCCAAGTCCTGAGTCTTGATTGAGAGGGGAGAGATGTTTCCCTTGGCCCCTCCCCTGTGGGGTACTACATGGTTCTATTTTCTAACCCCTCCTTTTCAATCCAATATGAAACCACTGGGTGAGTCACCTGGATGAATTTGGTGTTAAATATCATCATATGTTGATGATAGCGACTATGTCTTTTGACTCCAGGCCAGCCAAGAGAGGCTGTCAAGATTTCTGTCTGTGTGCTAAAAGGCTGTATGGAATAGGATGGGGAACAACCATTTCTGACTCAGTCCTATCAACACTGAGTACTGTGGGCATTGGGGCTATTCAGATCTGGGACTATTCTATTTTGGACCTGAAATGGAGTAGCACTTCTCCCTTCATAGTTGGTGTGTAATCTGGGAATTTTTCTGGGCTTTTAACCCTTGCTTGAACAGCAGGTGGCAGTTGTGACCAGAAAAGACTTTGCACAACTTCGTCTGGTATGACCATTGCATCTTTTCCTACTTTGAAGATGGGGGCTTTCAGACAGTAATTCATGCCCTTGTCATCTCACAGCTTGACTACTGCAACACAGTCTACATGGGGTTGTCCTTGAAGACTACTCTGAAGCTTCAACTAGTTGAGGATACAGTGGTACAAGAAGCAATGATCATATCTCATTCTTCCCATGTTCAAACCTCTGTTTTGTGAGCTGCACTGGTTTGTTAATGCAATTCAAGTTGGTTGTTATCTATGGCATAGGGCAGGGGTAGGCAACCTTAGCTCTTTTATGACTCGTGGACTTCAACTTCCAGAATTCCTGAGCCAACCATGCTGAGGGGAAAGGGAGAGTTTCCAAGCTGAGCCATGCTGGCTCAGGAATTCTGGGAATTGAAGTCCATGAGTTATAAAAGAGCCAAGGTTGCCTACCCCTGGCATAGGGTCTAATCACATGAGGAACTGCCTGCCTCCCATAATATCTGCCTGGTCATTTTGATCTTGCAGAAATGGCATACTCTGGGTTCCTTCAATTAAACAATGTCAGGATCCTGAAAGTGCGTCTTCTGTGTAGCAGCACCTGCCTATGGAAAAGGTTCCCCAGAGAATTGGATGGCCCTCATTCATCTGTTGTTTAGAAGAGTTGTGAAGATCTGGTTCTTTATCCAGGCCTTTGGTGAGGGAAAGTGAGATCTCTCAGTTTTTGCCATCTAGTCATGTTTGCCATCTTTTAACTTTTATTATTTATATGTTAGATGGTTGTGAGCTGCCCAAAAAAGAAACAGAAAAGCTGCAGTGAAGGACAAATAATATCCTTTCCCTCCCACCCCATTGAGGGCTAAGATCTTAGGCCATTTTTCTTAGCAATGTATTCTGTTTTACACCATCATTTAACCATCAGGGTGCTGATATAAGTGTAACGAGGGGTGCCAGAACAATGGGTGAAGCTAGAATATGCTATAAATCAATAATGAGAAAATGGCCTAATCTGGCAATGACAATCCTTTTTAGAAAGACTCAGTGGTGGGATTCAAATATGTAAACAACCAGTTCTCTGTGTGGATGCCGCTACCGGAAGTCCATTCTGGGCTTGGGCAACAAAAAATTAGCTACCGGTTCTGCTGAAGTGGTGCGAACTGGCTGAATCCCACCACTGGAAAGACTGATGCAAAGTCAAAAGAATGGCTTTTTCAAGTATAAGAGAAAGTTTCTTTTTAAAAAGTCAGAAAATTTATTCTCCTGAGTGCAAGGATGAAGCCAATGAAAGTTCAATTATGTCAGAAAAGCTATTTCTGAAGCCTCTGCCAAAGGCTTCCCTTTTTACTGGAGAAGATGGAGAAAGGGGATCTGCCTAGGTTGAGGTAGCAGTCCCTTAAACCTGAGTCACAGGTGAGGCCATTCTATCTTCCCATGGGGCATGCTGAAAGATGTTTTTTTAATCAAAAGAAAAGTCTGCAAAACAGAAAGGAAATGGAACTGTTACAAATACAATGTCAGGAAAAGAAGAGGAACAAGGAAAGAATGTGGCAAGACAAAAAAAAATCAAACAACACAAGAGAGCGTGTGACCCTTCAGCAGACCCTGAGGGTGTACATTGCACCCTGGAAAAAGTGTTTCCCTACTCATCCTTTGGCAATGCTTCTGGGATTCTCTTCCTCTATTATTACATCATTTCCTTTTTGCTATCTCTGTTTGAGACTGTCTAATGTCTCATCTCTGATTGGCAGGTTATCCTCTCGCTGAAGCCAGGATATTTCAATCAATGGCCCAGCTCTACTATATCTTTATTTTTTGGGTGCATCAGGGAATTTCTTGTCATCATTAGAGAGAGAAAAAAGGAAGGTGACATACTCTAGAAACAATTGGAAAATAACTTCTTTATCTTTGTAGACAATGACCAATACACTTTCTGTTTTCATTTTAACAAAAATATTTTTTTATATTTTTAAAAAAGCACTCAGAATGTAGTACAACATACATTGTAGTACAACATACATTGTAGTACAACATACATTGTAGTACAATATACAATGTAGTACAACATACTACAAAAACAGCTACTCCTAAAAATATAGAACTATTTAAAAAAAAACCAGGGACCATAGATAAAAATAGTACATACAGGAGACAAATGGCAATTTCAGCAGCCTTTTTCCTTTTCTGTAGGAAAAATGTATTTAAAAACAATATGGGGGAGAGAATCAGAATAGCTCCCATTATGCCCCTTACTGTATTCCTTTATGTGGCCTTAGTGCTGAAAAACTCAAGCTTATTAATTTCTTGACTTATCTTTCTCTAAATTAATTTTAGCAAATGAGAACCCTATCAGTAGCTTGACCTGAATGTCAAGATTTTTTTTAAAAAAAATATCAGCTAAACTGAATTTTAGCAGTCCTACTGTGAAATCTCCCAAAAATTAGATTTAGAATGATATATGAATGGGATATACGCTTACATGTTAACTTCTTACAAATAATGTGATTTTTCTGTAGATTTATTAAATATGAAATCGGAGTCAACCTACATACAGATGTTAGTAGAGCACCATGACCCCACAAAACTTCATATAGTTACTAGGTTGATTTTATGACTTCTCCCCATTTGAATAAGTAAGCAATCTATAACATACTTAGCATTTTTGGTGCATCTATAATTATTCATATTCACGCATTGCAAGGGAAATCTTCCTGCTTCTAATAAATAATTTTTTTTACAAAAACAATGAATTAATTTATAGTTGCCCAACAGAATCATAGTTTTTCTCCTTTCTTCTGTAGTTGCTGTCCAAGTAAGTCTAAAGCACTGAGAATAAGTACCAATGAAGCTTCTAATTAGCTATAATATTGAACTTAAGCTGCATTTTAAATCAAACCAACAAAACAAGTTGTGTGTTACAATATTTTATTATTCCAGAGCTTATGTAATAATTGCCCTTTTCTGGATAATGACATCAAATATATCAAAAATAATACAATCTATCCATCTTGATGAAGTTACAGATCTGATGGTAGATGGACTGCAACTCTATAGAATGCAGAGGGCTATATCTTTTCATTAATATAAGTTTTTCATGAGGAAACACTTTCCAATCACAGATTCACTCTTTAGACAACAAGGAATTACAACTAACACACTGAAATAAATAACATACTGACTGAAGCTACAATCAGTTCTTACAGGGCATCTATCTATCTATCTTCCAGCAATAAATAGAATTAGCTAGCAGATTGGACTGAAAATGGATATAACACATTAAATCCTTGAATATTTGTCTGATATAGAACAATTAATAATAAAGCAGCTTAACAAAACAAGTTTAAATAAAACTTTGTAGCCAACTTATTACTTAAAAAGAAATACTTTTTCTAATAACATGCAAGGAGGTTATTAAATATAAAAATTCTAAATTGGGTGTCGTAGCATAGCTTGATTTTGATATGATACACTCTGCTATAATATAGATGAAGAACTGCTAGCTAATTTCATTTGAGTTATATGTTGGAGAAAAATGAAGCATCTGAGTCAAGATTTTGGAAAACTAAGCACTGCTTGCTATACCTTTTGGTTTCTGGTGAGTTAAGAAAGATGCAAGATAATAGGTTTTGTTAGAACTTCATAACAGATTTTTCTGCTAGTGTAACACTTTCAGTCTCAGTTCAAGACAGTTCAACCTTTCATCACCTTCATTTGAAAATTTCAGTATACTGGGCCAAGTCATCCAGGCTCTCAATGGGAGTCTCTGTCTATTGCATAGAAGGCCTTTTTAGAGATCACCAGTTGCATTTTTCCTCTGGGACAGTTTCCCAAAAGTCGGCCATGAAAGGGTTGGGTTTTCCCCCTCCAAAAAAAGATTTTACCACCATTTTTTCCATCATTCAGAGTGCATTTTTTCTATAACTTGCAGCCAAAGACATCTGCACTGTTTGTCTCCTTGCCTATAAGGCAACATGGTCAATAGATGCCAGCTAATAATGTTTGATCTGCATTTTGCTATGAAAAGTTTCACCAGTGGCTGAACTGCAGCTCTTTTGGCAAACCTACTATGAATGGGAGAGAAACCTTCCTGTCTCTCTAAAGAGAAGGATGTGTATCTTCTATGTTTCTCTGCATGGAAAAACACAGTAAATGGTTCTGGATTTGCAGCCTTGTTTCAGTTTTAAGCTATTTTAACACACCATGCTATGATACCTAGTACTTTGTACAAATCTGAACTTTTGGTCAAATTGTTGCTTAGATAGGGCACCCATTAACCTAAAATATTATCTAAGATTTGTAGTAGATTTATTTTAACTTCAGTTCCCCTTTGATGTCAAGATCTGGAAGAGATCTTTCAGGTTCTGGACAAAGAGATAGGACACAGAGTGGTCACAAAATATATAGCACTGTCTTAAAGATACTTTGTTTTTATTCCTGTTTTTACATTACATATGCTACCAGCTTGCACAATAAAGGGAGGCACTAAGGTGTTACATAGTCAGTAATGATTGTGACTCTGATCAGGTCAGTGTGAATAGCATGATAGTGGTGATTACTATGAACTGTACTTCCCTGATATCAGGAGGGCCACATGTTCTCCCTCAAGAGCAACAAAAATCTGGATATAAAATTCAGAGCTCACCTCCGGCAGCCTTAGTTATGTCAGTGATTCCTTCACTCCTCCAACTATAAAAGGGGAATGGCAAATTATCTTACCTTAGAATGACTAGAATGGTGATAGAACAGGCTAAAGTTCTGAAGGAGAACTATCTCCCAAACATCATGCCTCTATAGGTTTAGTGATCACAATTGGGACTGGCCATTTGATTATTTAGTGAAGTAGTCAGTAAGTAAAACCATAACTGTGCCTATTATCCTACTTCAGCTTTCCTTTGCTTTACAGTCTTGCAAGCTTGTAAATGCGGGCTCATGCTGGAAATGCTGGTTGCAAAGTTATTTTTTCATCAACATCATAAAACAGTAGCTGAACAAGGCAGTTGCTAAATGAGGACTACCTGTACTCCATCTGATGGTGAAATGGAAAGCAGTTCCATTTAAAAACCAGAAATAGAAGCATCTAACCAAACCTGACTCATTTCAAAAAGCCAAGCACATCAGGCTTAGCTACTATTTGGAGGGAAGACCACCAAGAAATACAAGGATTCTAAACTAGACAACAAATAGATTGGGGTTTTGAGAGAACATCCCAGAAGACAATGAAATCACCAGGAATTGATCTTTACCTTTTTACCTGTCTCAGAGATGAGAACCACTTGGTTATAGTAGTTTAGGCATACATTAGAGCAGGGAAACCTGAGTTATTGTCCTGCCATAGGCACCAAAGCCAGGTGTTGATTGGTCATTCCTTATCAGCCCTAGGAATAAGGCAATGGCAAGCCACTTCTGAAAATGTCAAAAAAAACTACACACACTTGTCTAGACAGTTACTAGGAGTCAAGACTGATTCAAAGAAACCTAAAAACCACAAAGCGGAGAGTAAGTACTTCCCTAATTTTTTAAGTAATAATAATAATAATAATAGTAGTAGTAGTAGTAGTAATAATAATAATAATAATAATAATAATAATAATAATAAGTTGGAAGAGGCCTTGGAGGTCTTCTAGTCCAGGGCTTTTCAACCAGTGGTATGAGTACCACCTGTGGTACATTGGCACCTGGCAGGTGGTACGTGATCATCCTAGAAAAGTGGTAGCGGGGGAGGGGAATGAGCTGAACCGGTAGCAGCACCCCACAAGCCTGAGTGAGAGATGGCTGGAGCTGCAGGGCTGTCAGGGCTCAGCGGAAGTGCCAGGATCAGCGACAGCTCCAGCTGGAGCTCAGCACTGATCCTGGCGCTTCTGCTGAGCCCAGAAGAATCACCAATCAGCTGGAATGTTGCAGCATCTCCAGGGTCTTGTGATTTACATTCAGATGCTTGGCAACTGATTCATATTTATGACGGTCACAGTGTCCCAGGGTCATGTGAAGTAACCAAAAGCTGCTGCAATCACCCAACAGATGGGGGGAATAAAAACCAAACACCCCCCCCCACTTCACCCCCACTGCCAATCCTCAACAAAAATGCTCACAACAATGGAAACCTCGGACAGGAGGAAGAGCGCCGCCGGGTGGGCAGGCAGGTGTCTTGCTCGGCTGTGGCTTGGGGGGCACTTTTTTCAGTACCATTGTAACTTCGAACAGTCACTAAGCGAACTGTTGTAAGTCGAGAACTACCTGTACTTTATCACTTTTTTCCTTTTTTTTTTTTTTTGGTCATCAAGTTTTTGACACCTTGCTAGGCGACTGGTGGTACTCGGATATTGCTATATCCTAAAAGTGGTACAATGGGTGAAAAGGTTGAAAAGCCCTGTTCTAGTCCAACCCTTCATCAGGCAGGAAACTTGATACCATTTCAGACAAATTGCTGTCCAGTCTCTTCTTAAAAACTTCCAGTGTTGGAACATTTACACCTTCTGGAGGCAAGTTGTACCACTGATTAATTGTTCTAACTGTCAGGAAATTTCTCCTTAGTTCTAGGTTGTTTCTCTCCTTGATTAGTTTCCATCCACTCCGTCTTGTCCTGCCTTCAGGAGCCTTAGAGAATAACTTGACTCCCTCTTCTTTGTGGCAACCCCTGAGATATTGGAAAACTGCTATCATGTCACCCCTCGTCCTTCTCTTCATTAAACTAGACATACCCAATTTCAGCAACTGTTCTTTATATGTTTTAGCCTCCAGTCCCCTAATCATCTTTGTTGCTCTTCTCTGTACTCTTTCTAAAGTCTCAACATCTTTTTTACATCATGGTGACTAAAACTGGATGCAGTATTCCAAATGTGGCCTTACCAAGGTGTCATAAAGTGGTATTAACACTTCACATTAATGTAGCATAGCACTGTGTTGGCTTTTTTGACAGCTACAGCACACTGCTGGCTCATATTTAAATGATTGTCTACTAGGACTCCGAGATCCTTCTCACATTACTACTATTGAGCAAGATATCACCTTTATTCTACCGGTGTATTTGGTTTTTCTTGCCTAAATATAGAACCTTACTTTTTTCACTACTAAATTTCATTTTGTTAGATTTATTATTTTATTTATTTATTTATTTATTAATCAAATTTCTATACCGCCCCTCTCCCGAAGGACTCGGGGCAGTGTACAGCCTAAAATTTAAAAAACATATAAATATACAAAATTTAAAATAATTAAAAATAAATTAAATAATTTGGCCGAAATCCCCATTTAAAACCCAAAACATACAAAGCTTAAAATCTTAAAAAATACTCAGTTCCCCTAAAACATTTTGACCCTATTGGAACCGAAGCTTCTATGCCAGGCCGGCCTGTCGAAAAAGGAATGTTTTTAGTTCCCGACGGAAGGTGCGTAAATCTGTTATTATACGGAGTTCGGGGGGGAGCTCGTTCCATAACGTGGGAGCTCCCACAGAGAAGGCTCTCCCCCTGGCGGTCGCCAGCCGGCACTGTCTGGCCGACGGCTCCCTGAGGAGGCCCTCTCTGTGGGAGCGTACCGGACGGCGGGAGGTATTTGCTGGCAGTAGACGGTCCTGTAAGTATCCGGGTCCGATGCCATGGAGCGCTTTAAAAGTGGTCACTAACACCTTGAACCGCACCTGAAAGACCACCGGCAACCAGTGCAACTCACGCAGGAGCGGTGTTACGTGGGAGCGCCACGACGCTCCCATCACTACCCGCGCGGCCGCATTCTGGGCAAGTTGGAGCTTCCGGATGCACCTCAAGGGGAGCCCCATGTAGAGAGCATTACAGTAGTCCAGCCTGGTGCCCAATGTTCAAGTCTGTCAAAATCCTTCTGTATCTTAAGCCTATCTTCTGGAGCGTTGGCTATTTCTGCCAGCTTGATGTCATCTGCAAATTTGATGAATTCCCCATCTACCCCCTGATTCAAATCATTGATGAAGATGTTGAAATCTACTGGGGCAACCCACTGCATACTTCTTCCATGTAGATGCAGTTCAATTGAGGACTATACATTGAGTGCAGCTGGTCAGCCAGTTACAAATCCATCTGGTGGTGATGCTGTCTAACCCACATTTTTTCTATTTTATCAAGTAGTAGGTTGTGGTCTACTTTATCAAATACCTTACTGAAATCCAGGTAAGTGATATCCACAGCATTCCTCTGGTCCACTAATTTTGTCACCTGGTCAAAGAATGCAATAATATTTGTCTGACATGATCTATTTTTGACAAACCCATGTTGGGTTTTGGTAATGACTGTGTTTGCCTCTAGGTATTCACTAATTTGTTGTTTGATAATCTTTTCCAGAATCTTCCCAGTATTGAGGTCATTAAATAGATCTTCCTGAAGCAGAAAATAGACCCATCAGGGTTTCTAGCCATGATCTGCTCAAAGCTTGGCAACCTATTAAGTAAATTGCATTTTTTTGAATATTAAGAACTGAACCTATCAAACCTAAACACTTCTTAGTTTTCCTATGTAGCTTTCACAAGACAAGTGTTGAGTAATCATTCACTGAAGTAGGAAGCCAGCTGGGGAGGTAGGGAAAATTTTACCCAAAACATCTGGAGAACAAGCTACTGCCTCAGGATCCATTGACTATGATGTCATTCAGTTCAATGGTAGGTCAGGCTTTGGATATGGAGTGATATGAACACTACATGCACAAACCATGTATTATTTCAACCTTCCTGAACCAACTACGGTACCTCTCAATTTAATTGGATTCATATAATATTTTCAGACGGGTCTGTGTGTGTCCGTTCTCATTAGCCATCCCATTCATAAATTTATAAATTTGCATTACGCACTCCATTATTAGTAATTTTTTTCCTACAGATTAAGCATCCAAACTTTGCAGAATATGCGGCAAGTTGTCAATCATTTTGGATATGTTTTCTGCGCCTGGTTGGGTTATTCTAACAGACATTCTCACAGCCTGCCTGGATGAATGAAAGCAACCTTTTTATATACAGCATGCATGCAAACATTTTCCCCTTTAGAACTAATTGATGCAGCTGTCGCGGTCCGCACGTTGGCCGGGTCGCCGTTCCAACGGCAGCGAGAGGCGAGGGATCAGCAACACCCTCAAGAGGCGGGATAACGCGCGTGCGCGTGCGCGTCCCCTAGAGTCCTAGGAGGCAAGCTCGTGGCGTTTTCATCCGCTCTTTGCCCCGGCGCGAGTTGGGAGGTTACTACCTGTTCGTCTGGACAAGATAAGATGTTGCAAGCGATGCCTAGCTGAGCAGCAGCGGTCCAGGTAAGAGTCAGGGAACGCGGCGCGGTGAGAAGGCGCTGTTGATCGCAAGGGGAGACTTCTCTGGATCCGGGTGCTTCTTGCATGCCGCCGCCTGCTTCTTTTTGAAGAAACCCATTTTACTTTGCAAAGCGAGAGAAAGAAATCCCTCTTTGCTTCCCCTGTTAACTTGTGAGCAGGTATGAGAGAAGTGTGCTTTTGCAACGTGCCCGAGCAATACTTTTATATAGGAGAAAAAGGGGTGTTTTCGAGGCAGGGCAGAAAAATTCGTCTGCCTGTTCCTGTTTTCCGTTAAAACCATGTCAGTAGATACTCCATTCATTTTCTGCTTTCTTTCTATTACATTTATTCCCGGTCTCTTTTCTCTCAAGACGCTGACCTTCCCATTTGGTCTTCTTCGCAAAATTTTCAGGTATTTTGCCCTTTTTTCCTGTCTCTTTTGTTCATTTCTCTTTCATCCTTACAGTCTTTCACCTCCCTCTCAATATTTCCCCAACCCGAATGATTTGGGTTCTGTAAGTTAAAAGGAAAAAAAAACTTTAGAAAAGGATTTATGTACTCCCTTCTTCAACCTGAATTTGGTGTTTTTGTTATTGTTTCTTTTGATTTTCCTTTTAAAGTAGTAGTGTGTTTTTGATCAAGATTCTGTTAAAAGATTTTTATTCTGCATGGACTATAAATCATGTTTCCTGGGTGGAAGATACTCTGAGAGCCCAAGAGTGTAATTGTCCATTTGGGATGTTTGCTTTAGCATTTTTGACAGTATACAAGTCATTTTATAAAAGCTCTCTGCATTGGAAAACTTTCTTAAAGACTTGTGTAGTATTGTGAGATATTTTTGGATTTGAACTATTCAGGCCAGGGCAAGGCATTGAATTGAACTGAAAAGCAGGAGAGGCCAAAATTGAATGAGTTCAAAGGAATGGGCATTATTTACTTTATATGTTGGAGTATTTTGATCTGAAAATGATCTTTGCAAGTAATTTAGGACTTTTCAATTAGCAGGTAGTCCAAAACTTTATGCTAGTTTTCCAACTAACTTTTTTCATCTTGGCATCCTCCAGGTGTTAGTTACAAAATTTCATGAATTCATCTGTGTCTAATCATGTTTAGTGTAAGAACATATAAGCTCTTTGATTTAGAAAGGATCCTCAGATTGTTGAAAACCTTCACAGAGAATGATTCTGCTGGGAAATGTCTATGGACTGGTGTAGATAACAATTGATGCACACAATACAAGTTTTTGTGGACAGGAGTTTGACTGGTTTAGATAATCACCTGACTCACCCAATCATAGCAGTAGGCATTTTACATTAGTAATCATTGGTAAATGTGGGTGGCAGAGTGTCAGATTAAATATATAAAAGAATAATTAGGCTAATGAAAATGCCTTCTGTTTTCTATTTAGTTAGATGGAATTTCCAGTATTCCTACATTAACAAGTATTTTTGGAAGAAGCTAGAAAAAAATGTTCTCCATGAAGGGTTAGTTGTAGCAGTTAGATGGAGGCTACGGTAAAATTTGGGATATTTCTTAACTTTCTAAATTTGGGATATTTCTTAACTTTCCAAAAGTGGTTCTCTTTGGCTGGGAATAAAATGTACCCGCATATGCTTTGAGAGCCCTCTATTATCATTAGTTGAAAACATGTTATTTTCTGCACAAATAAATCACGTGAGCTCAAGCTAATGATCATTTAGTGACCGTTCAAAGTTACAATAGAGCTGAAAAAAAATGATTTAAGATCACACCTTGCACTTCCAACTGTCATAGCATCCCCACAATTTACAACTGTCATAGCATCCCCACAATTATATAATCAAAATTAGGTGCTTGGCAACTGGCAGATATTTATGAAAATTGCAGCATTCCAGGGTCATTTGATAGACATTTGTAACCTTCCCAGCTGACTTTTGACAAGCAAAGTCTGGGTGGAGGTGGGGTGGGGAGCTGGATTTGCTTAACAACTGATTCACTTATTATCTGCAGTGATTCACTTAATATCTATAGTTTTTAGCAATGGAAAAAGTCATACAATTAGGCACAATTCACTTAACCATCTTGCTTAACAATGGGAATTCTGGTCTCATGTGTCATAAATTGAGGATTACATGTATTATTGTAAATGTTTTGGGATAAATCCAGTTTTACCTTACTCAGTTGTGTACCTGCTGGAAGAATTGATTTAGTAGTTGGCTTAATTTTTCCCAGTTGTTTCACAGAAACCAGTTGCCTTAATTTTTCCCAACCTGATAACATCTGGATGTTGTAAATGTCAGTTCACACTTAGAGAGGATACCTGGTTAGAGAAGGCTGAATTTATCTCTATCCAGTTATTCTCAAACTGCTGACTTATTTCTTCTTCTTTTGCATATAATCATGGTATTCCCTGGATATCCAAGGGCTAACCAGGTTAAACATCTTCGAAGCCCAAACAAATTCCAGCTAGTACTGAGAGACAGCCAAACTGCTCAGATAATAAACTCTTATCATGCCATCAAACACCAATAAGGCAGTGGGTTTTTAATAACATGCTGAGAATGGCTAGTAAGTGGCTCAGTGGAATATTTCTGATTTCAGAAGAGATATTACATTCAATTTGTGATGTATCTGGCTATGTTTCCTTTGAGGACAAATCCATACCTAACTGAAGCTAAACAAACACCTCATACTGACACTGGTTCAAAAATAAGACTACAGTTCCAATTCTGCATCAGATTGTCTTGTAACTGGTTTCTTTGATTAATTGAAACTCTCAGCAGTCTGGCTCACAATAGCCTAAAGACTTTGGCTACTAATATGAAGCAAGAGTTTGTCACATATCTTTTACATGGCCCCCACTGGCTAAGACCTACAAAATTGGATAGTCTTCTTTGGGATTACACCAAAGCCATGAAAATTCCTAATCAAAGATATTGCTGCTTTTAGAAAAGCAAATCAGGGGAATCTTCTTCCAGAGAACGTTTGGGTTGCTCTAATTCATTTCTGCTGCCAACAATGTTTTCACTAGTATTTTTTAATTGAACATATTATTTTAAACCATGTATGTATAAAATCTACCAATCAGAAATGACTTAATCCATTTTGTTGCCTGAGGCAAAAAAATCAGACAGCTGTACTTCTCTTAGCTTATAGAATCAAAATAGACTCCCAGCTGAGTTTTATTTCAATCTTTTCTTCATTGCTTTCAAAAATTTCCTTGCATCTGGAGGCAGCAGCTAATCATGGCAGCAACCTTACATACAACTGCCTTTCATCAGTAGTATCTGATCCCCAAATGTAGAACAAATAATCATTGGGTCATCATGTGAAGATTGCACTTTAAAAGTAGAGTCATGGTCTCTCAGCATTTAACTTAGTTCTTGGACAGGAGACCTTCAGGGAGTATTGTGGTTTGCTAAAACTGGGAAATTTAAACGCATCCTGAGAAAAGCTAGTGGCAAACCACCTTGAGCCCTGGTGCCAAGAAATCTGCAGGTTTACGTGCATATTACCTCTATGTTTATGAGAACTGACTAGCTTTAGAAGCCTACTAAAATCATATACCAAATCTCTAAATCAGCTTTCCTCAGACAGATGTGCTCCAAATAATTTCAAATTATGGGAACTATAATTCCCAGCCAGTGGCTCCATTAATTTGGAATTCTGGGAGTTAATAACTGCAGTGTATTTGGAGGCATTGAGCTAGGGAGGGCTTCTTTAATCAGCTTCTGCAATAATCTTTGAGAAAAGCAGAACTATGCTAGCTAAGGATGACAGAAGATCGATTCCAGCATATCTGGATGGCTGCCCTGTCAATCAAAAGAATACCCAAGATATGCTTAGCCCCTTTTTATCTTTTGACTACTATATTTATCTCAGCATGTCTGCTTCATAATTGTAATTAGAAACTGGAATAAAAAATATCCAGGTAATCCTTGCTGTTTATGAAATTCTAGAACTGAGTTTTCACTATCCCTTTTATTGCCTTGCTGAGATACATCAACATAGCAACTGGCCTGATCTTAACATTTGTTGAATGAGTCATGGTTTCTTGAGACATAGGTCTTATCTTGCTTATTATAAAGTTATGGTGCTAACTTCCTCAGTGAGTCATTCACTAGTTTTATAAACATACAATGAATCTGTAAGGACAGTTAGGAATTAAAGGTAAGATAATGATTATAACTCCAAATCTCTTGTTCATATCCTTACTTTCCATATACCAAAGCTCAAAATCCTAGGCACATTCAGAATGTTACTTTCAGCTAGTGCAGTGATGGCGAACCTTTTAGAGACCAAGTGCCCAAAACCCGCCTCCCGCCCCTGCTCCGCCTCCTGCCCTGCCTGCTCCGCCCCTGCCTACCCCTTGCTCCACCCGACCATAGGGCCACGCACTGCCTCAATGGTCTACCGTAGCAGATCACCCAGGCAACCCTGCAGCGCCATGGCAGCCACGCCCTCTGCCCATACCCCGTAGCATCATCTGCACACTATGGAGCGCGAGGGCAGAGTCTCGTCCCTGCTGCCCGGCTATGTCCTTGGCTGCACTGCTCCGTGCAGGCCGTGCCTGGGGGCAACTCTCCTCCAGGGGGGCTGCTGGAGAGGAGGGGGCCACAGGGGAGGCGGGGCTGGGGCGATGGCGTGTGTGCCCACAGAGAGCGCTTCGAGTACTGCCTCTGACATGCGTGCCATAGGTTCGCCACCACTGAGCTAGTGCAATTTATATCTAGTTCAAGTGCTTGGTACTTCAGGAGGAGTCAAATTCACATGCTCACTAAGCCACCAAAGACTATGGAATCATTTACTTTCTTTATTCACACCACATGCTGAACCATTGTCCAGTAAAGTTCACATAACATTTCAAACCATTATCTAGTAAAGTCCACTGTATGATCAGATCCATTATTTTTCTTGGCAACAATATTGAAGTGCATCTTCTGGGATTTTTTTTTTTTTTTACTTTCCAGTCCAACTTATAGATCTAGTATTTAGGGGGAGGCTCAAACTTACCCAATCAGGCCCATTTCTGTTTATCCTTTAGAGAACTGCTCAGGTCACCTTGGTACTACAGTAGCATCTCTTTAGACTGAGTTAACCTTGATAAACAAACGGTCTGAATACAGCTACAACTCTACTCAACCACCTTCCATTATTGTGAGAATGTAAATTTAGAGGAGGAAGTACTATATATAGTATAGTTGAGTTCCTTAAATATAAAATTAATTACTGTATAAAAATAGGAGACTTCAAATGTTATAGTAGTGTGAAATCTGACTTGCACTTCTTTATAAATGTAAAAATCTGATATTACTGGCAGGTGCAGTCAAATTAAAGTTAAAATACTGCAATAATAATTCTCTGGCAAAAGTTTAAACAAGACTGGGCAATCCACAAGCTCACTTTGGGACCCTGAAAGCTCTCAGAATGGGTGGGTCAAAACTGGGAAGACTTTTTTTTTTTTAGGTTTGAAAAATATTTTAAAGTGAGCAAAGTGGTGCAGGATTCCCCAAAATGAGGATGATTTTTCCTCATTTTATAGGGATTTAAAAGGCCAAATTACTATTATAACCTCTTCAAGGCCTAAGGAAAAAGTTTGGTCTCTATCCCTTTCAAAAGAAGATTTTTAAAAATTTAAAGGTCCAAATTGTTTAGTCCAACCCACTAGTGATGTTCCCAATTACTTCCTGCCTAAACAAAGTACAAAATCCAAACACAGCTTCTAAATTGAAAATGATCTCTCTCCCTGCCTCATTATAAGGATTAGTCCATATTCATTGGTACACAGTATTTTGCTGTTAAAGTTCAACTAATTTGTCTTCTGTCATTTCATCTTACTCAATCCCTTGGAAAAATAAATAAATTTGCCTGTTCTAAAGCTAAGTCAGAAATAATCATCAATTATGTCAGATAGGATGTTCCTTTCCCTCTTCTGGGAACTATCCACATCCTGTAGTTTTCAGTGGCAAATATTTTATCATAGCTTGGGATCCTTATAATTTGACATTGGTGACCCATGTTAAAAGAATTTCATTGAATTTTCACACTTCCAACTGACAAACCTAGCAACAAAATCAGGTCTTCAAATTTTATTGTGTCATTTGGAAGCTCTGGAGATCATACTGACCATAAGATACTACTCTTAAAAAAGTGAAGAGCTCTTTGAATGCTGAAGTCAATTAGGACAACTTGGATGACCTCCAACAGATCTCAGAGGCTATCTCTGCCAGTCCAGAGAGGGTATTCTTAGTAGTGTGGATCTGTTCCAGCAAGATTATTTTTGAAATCTCTGTGGCCCATCAGTCAAAATTAGGAGATTGCCGAAGTGGATATTTAATGACTTCTCACTCATCATTCCAGTAGAAGTTTCCCATTGGTTATGTTTGCATGGCACAGCTGACCCAGTTAGCTTTACCCTGAGGGAATATTCCTGTTTGTTAGCATTATATGAACATAGATGACCTAGTCAAATCCAGAACAATAATCTCTGATATAAAGATTAGGCTGTCACTAACCTGTTCAGAGTTTAAATAGCTGTAGATGGGTTTTTTTCCTGTCCTTTGAACACAGCTGTTTAAATCCATTTTTCTAACCATAACTTGTATTTTTTTTCCTTTTTCTTTTTATTGTAATTATAAGAGTAAAAATGAAAGTTTTTTTTTTAAAAATCACATCCAGGAACAGTATTTTTCAATTCCAGAACTTTGTTTAAAAGGAAAACATCTAACAATAATATGGTTTTGAAGATGAAGTCAATAGCAGTTCCCCTATTCAATGATATAAATATGAACAGAACCCAAAACCTTTTTTGTGTATAATGTTTCTGCATCTTCAGAAAGACAAGAAAATTTTTCAGATGCATGAGGGAATTTAGCAATCCAGATATGAAGAAAATAGGACTCCTCTTCTGCTAAATTGAAAACCTGTTTGGTTTGGATCCATGGTAACTGATATACAGCCTTTTCCTGTTGGAAACTTATAAGAGTGCAAGATCTGAGGATTTTGGTATTTGGTATTTGGTTTATAATTTTGATAATTTTTGCATCCTTAAAGTGATTTATGATTTTGACAAATTATACTTGCTGAACAGAAGTGGGAAAGGTAGAGTAATTCTTTGTAGACAAGAGCTATCAGTCATTCCCTTGTATCTTCAGCTACATTTTTCAATTAATTTGATCACTTAAGTGAGTGATTAAGTGCTTGTGGTAGTTCTTAATTCCTTCTCAAATAGAAATTATTACTACACATTTGTGTTAGAAATTTACCCTGGTCCTGAATCAAATTCTCATGAGGGAAAGATTATGAGATAAAGCATATGACCAAAAAAACCCCCAACAACAACCAACCAGTGATTATATGGGAACCATGAGCCCATGAAGAAGCAGAGCAAGAGTCTGTGAAGAAAAGTGGATGCTATTTTCAAATGGTTACAGTTTGGACTATTGCCAAGAGCTCTACGTAACTGCTATAAATTCTATTCAATTGAGGAATGAGATTTGAGATGTGGGTGTTCTGAACAGTACTGCTCAACATATGGTCCAAATGAGAATTCTGTACCTTCATGGTAGTGGAAGAGCCATAAGAATAGAGCTCACCCTTTTGGGCCAGTTCTCTGTCAGATACAGAAATACGTAGATTATCAGTGAAAAGATGTATGTCTGGATTTTTATTTTTGAACAGTGACTATAGCCAACTTTTGACTTGTCTTGATCTTCTGATATGCTTTTTTTAAAAAAAAACTGTTGTCCTTTAGGAAGTTTTTATACACTTTGTGCTTCTTTCCAAATTGAGTGTCAAATTAAAAATGAGATCATTACGAAGTTTGCATATATCCATAAATCAAACCATTAAGGCAAGACTGCATTTTCAAAAAGTGCCTTTCAGCTCTTCCCTGGAATTTGTCCCCACCTTTCTTAAACTTTTCAGGGTTGTATCTTTTGAAAATCAGAACAGCCCATTCCCTGTCCCTGGCTGCTTAAGATACACAAATCAGGCATTGAGTTCTTGGGCAGGGTAAAGTATTTAAATTGCTGTCTTGCATTTGAGTACATTTTTGAAAGTTTGTCTACATTATGCCCACAAACTATATACTATATGAGTAAAATAGCTCACCTTTCCTTCCCATCCCTCTGAAACATAGCCTCAAATGTTTTAATTATAAACAGCAGCACAATGGAGTGGGCACCTCTGTATTTAGATGTGACTCGTACAGACATTGCTCTTGTCCTGATGCTTCTCCAGTACAGGAGATGGAGAATCCACCAATGGGTTTTCTCTGTCTGCCTGCTCTTGAGACCAAGTAGCCAAACTTGACACGCCCCCTCTTGCTAGGAGACCCAGTCTTAACTTGGTCTGAGCTCTAGAAGACATCTCAGGTTTGGCTCTCAGCAAATAGCAGGTTAGAAAGACTCCATTGGTGAATTCTCCTCCCTAGATTTTACTTAAAATTAATTGGCTTTCCCTTTAACAAATTTCCCCACAAACACTGGGCTCAGTGTTCAATTAAATTTAATTGAGGTGTGTGTGGGTGGAAGGGCGAGGAGGTCTTGCAGGGTCTGCTTGGAACTTTCACCAGACCTTTCTTCTTCCCCCCTCCCCATTTGGTTCCTGGAACTTGATTCCAGGCTACAGGTCTGCAAGTCCTTGGACTCCAGATCGTCGGACTTCTCCCAGGCAGCTGGGAATAGTCACGGCCGCCATTTTTGTTGCCGTTTCAGGCAACGAACCCAACGTTAAGCCCCTACTTTGCCTGCCGTTCGGAAGCAGCTCTGCGGGGCTCATTTCGGAGCAGCGCTTAGCACTGCTACTGTGTTAGACCGACCACAGAGCCCAAAATTGCTGGCCGAGGTGACCGTTTCTAACGCGGTAAGAGTCGCGGCCGCCACTTTAAAATTGCCGGTCACAGCAGGGAGCCGCAAACGGCTTCCCCAGGTGTTCCCTGCACTATCCTTACATTCGCAGATCAATTTGAGCACTCACTCAGGGCCCCAAATCATAGAATTTGCGACTTACCAAGCGCATATTGGGGGTTTACCTCCTGATCGCACTACTCCAATTCCCACGTGGAGCCTCTGTAGGCCCAACGAGGCCTACTCGTAGTAGCAGCGGCCATCTTTAAGGCCACGTGGAAGGCTAAACAAAAAACATTGGGCCCTACTAACCTAAAACGGTAGATTCAAGTAACATTAGGGGATGCCTTTCCATTATAAATAATATCAGTGGAGTAGCCGCCAATTGATCGGATCTTGTTTTTTGTCAGGACCTTCTTGTCCCTTCCAGGCCTCTAAGCCCTGGGGGGTTTTTTTCCTTTCCACTGATGCACCTTGCCTGGCCACCTAAGGCCTCCGGGCGGAGCCCAGAGAGTGGCCCCAAACATGCCTTCGGCATCTAACTCAAAGTGCCGTGACCGTAGCCCAGAGAGAATTTTTTTTTCTGGTCTGGTGGCCAGGGGAACAGTCTTGTTGCTTGTTCCAATCTCGCTTCCGCCAGCTACTTGCCTGCCAGAGCCCTAATCTCAGTTCACCTGAGATTGCTCAACCAGGATTGAGGGCCCCTCGTTGCCTCAAACCTCGAGTTCTGTCTCTCCATCCTCTTACGGCTGCCAAAAATCCTCTGAGCAAGAGGCGGCAGGCAAGTCCAAATCCAAGACGAAGCACATGCTTAAAAAGCCTTCCAAGCTGGCAGAAAAGCAAGCCAGCTATAGGCACCAGGCCCTGGAGAAGGAGTTCTCCAGGGCACAGAGGCAGGCCGGATTGGATACTGATCAATTGGCGGCTCCTAAAGTTGTCCTTCCCTTAGGTCCCTCAACTTCAGCTCAGGGAGTGTGGTCCATTTCAGGAACGCCGGTCATGTTGGGCTCTCCATCCGCACTGGCTCAACACGCCACTATGGCTCCAGCCCCAGAGGTTACATTTACTCCCATGGCTGCAGGACTTGGGGCCGGACATCGGGGACATTTTCTCCAACAGCCATCTGGAAGCTTTGCTTTCCAAGGTCGTGGACCGAGCGCTAGCGCAGCGTTCCTTTCAAGCACCAGATCAAGGAGCCCCCACATCAGCCATGCCATCCTATGGTCCCCCCATGGAGCCTCCCTTGATTCAGGAGCCCACTTCTCCAGCGCATTCCTCCATGAGTGGTTACTCTTCCCCTCAAGGGGAGGAACAGCCGGACCTTATGTTATCAGAGGAGGAGGAACTTCAAACCTCTTCAATCCGGCCCTATTTCTCACACTGTTGCGCAAGGCCACATCAACAGCCAACATTGGATCCGATCAGTTCCCACAACCGCAGGCCACATCGGATTCCAGCCCCAATATTATCTTTTTTGAAACAGTGGCAACAGAATACCCCTCCATTTTCCTTAAAGGGATCAAGAAACAATGGGCTTCCCCTTCCTCATTCCCCTCTGTAAGCGGGTCTGATAAAAAAGCTCTTTAGCACCTCCACAGACCTCACTGATGCATTGGAGGTTCCAAAGGTTGATGAAGCATGGACCCCCCTGGTTTCCCAAACTGCGATAGCTGGGGACCTGTTGGAGGTGCTAAAGGCGGACGACAAAAAATGGGAGCAGACCTTCCGGAAGACCCATCAGTCTGCAGCATGGTCAATTAAAACGGCCACTTGTGCGTCCTTCTTTGTTAGGACTACTCTTTTATGGCTGCGCCAGTTACAGGCCAAAGTCCCCGCTGAGGACATTCGGACCCACCAGGACCTAAGTAAAATGGTGGCGGCAACAGAGTACGCAGCGGATGTCACACTTCACTCAGCCAATTTTGCCTCCAGGTCCATAGCATCCAATATCACTGCCAGGCGGATGTTGTGGCTGAAGCACTGGCAGGCTGATGCCAGTGTCAAATGGCGTCTAGCGACTGCCCCTTATCTGGGTAACAACCTATTTGGGGAGGTCCTGGCTCCGTACCTTGTTGAAAATAAGGATAAGCGCAAGGTTATGGCTCACTTGAACAAAAAGCCCGATAAGCGCCCCACTACATACTTTTGCAGGCAGTCCTTTCGGCCAGCAACTGGTGCAGCAGTCGCACAACCCTCCCGCTCATACACTCCCAGACAGGAGAGGCCGTATGACCGTCCCTATGACAGGCCCAGGTTTCGACCCAGACAACAGGGCCAGACTAAGCTGCCATTTCAAGGGGCAGGACGCCCCTACAGGAAGTCCAAGTGACTCCTGCACAAGTCTTCCAATCGGGGGAAGGCTAACCCACTTCTTCCACCAGTGGGAACTCACTTCCACGGACAGCTGGGTTTTACAAACCATCCAGTTCGGCCTTTCTCTAGAGTTTCTAGCCACACCCCCGAACCAATTCATTGCTTGTTCCGTTTCCAGGGACCCACTCAAGCAGGGACTCATGCAGGAGGCCATCCAACACCTTCTAGAAATTCAAGCCATAGAATCGGTACCATCAAACCACAGGGGCAGGGGGTTCTACTCCATCCTCTTTGTGGTTCCCAAAGCCTCAGGAGGTGGAGAGCGATCTTGGACCTCAAACATCTCAACCATTACATCACTTACAAAAAGTTCAAGGTGCACTCTCTCCAGTCCATCCTAGGGGGCATCAGACAGGGAGACTTCCTAGCGTCAATAGACCTCATGGAAGCATACCTCCACATCCCCATTCATCCAGCGCACCAATGGTTCCTAAGGTTCTGCTATGGAGGCAGGCATTTCCAGTACAAGGCCCTTCCATTCGGCCTGTCCTCGGCACCCAGGGTGTTCACAAAAGTCCTGGCCGTGTTAGCCGCCCAGTTAAGGAAAATACCAATACGCGTCCAGTGTTACCTGGACGACATCCTAATTCAAGCATCCACATTCCAGGCAGCTCAGGCAGATGTAAAGAACACCATTCAGGTCTTTCAACAACATGGCTTCTCGGTAAAATTTCAAAAAAGCCAGACAGTTCCCTCGTCCAGGCTTCTGCATCTGGGAGCCGTCATAGACACCACAAACTGCATGGTTCATCTATCCCAGGAGCGAATAACCAGCATCAGAAACCTGGCCCGTCAGGTACACAAGAAACACTCAGTTCCATTGGTCGTACTCTCACAATTGTTGGGAAAGATGGTCTCCTGCATAGCCATTGTTCCCTGGGCCAGACTTCACCTGTGGGACCTCCAATGGTTCCTGCTTCCATTCCAGCGGGCGAATGCCAGCGCATCCAACCGCCAGGTCAGGGTACCGGTCCACATTCTCAGGGCACTGTGCTGGTGGTTCTCACAAACGGTGACCAAAGGCTCACCCTTCAAGGAACTGGAGCGCATCACGATCACAACAGACGCCAGTCTGTTCGGCTGGGGAGCCCATCTGCAGTCTCAGTATGCTCCCACGCAGATCTGAGACACAATATCAATTGGCTGGAGCTCAGGGCCATTCATCTAGCTCTACGCCAATTCAGACACGGGATCAGGGGTTGCCAGGTGCTGATCCTTACAGACAACGCGGCCTCCAAGGCTCACGTCAATCGCCAGGGGGGCACCAGATCCAGGGCCCTCATGTCCGAGGCACGGCTCCTAGGTTCTTGGGCGGAATCCAACCTAGCCTCGATCAGGGCCGAACACATCTCGGGGGTCATGAACCGGCAAGCGGACTTTTTGAGTCACTCCACGGTCGATCCCTCGGAGTGGGGGTTGCATCCGGATCTCTTCTCCGAGATCTCCCACAAGTTTGGCCATCCATTACTAGACCTGTTTGCGTCGTCAACCAATGCCCAACTTCCCAGGTACTTCTCCTGTTACTTCCTGCCAGGGGCGGAGGGGACGGATGCCTTGCGGACTCAGTGGCCACCAGGCCTCCTTTACGCCTTCCCTCCCCTCCCACTCATACCAGTGACCATCTGCAAGCTGCTCCAGGAGCAGGCGGAAGTAATCCTCGTGGCCCCTTATTGGCCACAGAGGCCAAGGTTTGCCGACCTGGTGAACCTTTCCCAGTCTCCCCCTTGGCGAATCCCCCCTCATCGCGTGTCATTACACCAAGGGACCATCCAACACCCGGATCCTCAATGGTTACAGTTGACCGTCTGGCACTTGAGCACACTATAATGACTCAAGAACTGTTTTCCCCTCGAGCCATTGACATGATTCAGGCCTCTCGTCGTCCAGCAACCAATTGTATTTATAATTCCACTTGGAAGAATTTTTGCCATTGGGGTCGTGGGAGACATCTGAATATTTCCAAATTGACCATTCCTCAAATAGCTGATTACCTTTTGGACGGCCTGGACAAGGGCCTTGCCCTGGCAACCATTCGCCAACAGGTAGTGGCCTTGTCCACAATACTTACTTGCGCAGATTCAGCTCCCTTAGCTCACCATCCTAGGATTCGCGCCTTTATCAAAGGTGCATGCAACACCAGGCCCCCCGTGGTACCCAGGTACCCCTCATGGGAATTGCCCCGCGTCCATCGAGTTCTAACCAAATTTCCCTTTGAATCCATAGCAACTATTCCGTTGTGGATTCTGTCCCTTAAGGTGGCATTTTTAATCGCCATTACGCCGGCCAGACGTATTTCTGAACTAGCCGCCTTATCGGTCAGAAATGACCTTTGCATTTTCCGCAGCGATAGGGTGGTTCTTCGCCTAGATCCTACCTTTGTACCCAAAATGAACTCGCTCTTCCATAGAGCACAGGAAGTTATTTTACCAAATTTTTGTCCCAATCCTTCCCATGACCTTGAGCGGCAGTGGCACATGTTGGACATCCGCAGGGCACTGCGGCGTTACATGAAGCGCACGGAGCCTTTTCGTAAGTCTGAGGCTCTGTTTGTTTCCTTCCGCCCGGCTTCACTGGGCCAGAGGGCTTCCGTTGGTACTATTGGCAGGTGGATCAGAGCCTGTATTGCGGAGGCGTATCAATCATCTTCCCTGCCGGCTCCACGTCATCTTACTGCCCATTCCACTCGCAGCGCTGCAACTTCTGCACCATGGGCCACTCAGGCATCCATCGAGGAGATTTGCAGGGCTGCGACATGGTTCTCGCCCTCCCCATTTGTTCGCCATTACAGAATTGACTGCTTTGCTTTGGCGGACGCCTCCTTTGGTTGGAGGGTCCTTCAGCAGGTGGTCTCCGGGGACACTATTCCGGCCTTATCTGTTTCCCACCCAACGGGACAGTGAGGCTTTGCTATGTCCCATTGGTGGATTCTCCATCTCCTGTACTGGAGAAGGGGTGTTGTCTTACCTGAACGCCTTTTTTCAGTACGGAGATGGAGAATCCACACCCACCCTTTAGGTCAGTTAGGCCTTATTTAAGGGTTTGAGAGCCAACACCTCGTCCACCTTCAGTCACTTCGCCCTCGTTAAGACTGGATCTCCTAGCAAGAGAGGGTGTGTCAAGTTTGGCTACTTGGTCTCAAGAGCAGACAGACAGAGAAAACCCATTGGTGGATTCTCCATCTCCGTACTGAGAAAAGGCGTTCAGGTAAGACAACGCCCCTTCTCTTCAGCTGCATCTCAGCAAACCATTTAATGTAATGGCTCTCAAAAATACCCAAAGAAATTCAGTTTGTCTGGGCTGGAAACAAATCCTCCTTTTTTCCAAGTCCTACAGATGCACCATAAAGAACATCTGTATCGTTATTAAGGAGCTTTTTAAAGTCTGCCAGGAGCTGGTAACAAGACCCAAAGCCATTTATCAAAATATTCAGGAAGAGGGCAGGCCATAATACTGTCCTTTCTGAATGCATTCTCTGAAGACAGGACCTTCCAAGCAACAGCTTGCACACTGTGTTGCAGAGAGACTTTTGTCACAAGGGTCTCTGTCCATGACAGCTGTCATCAAAATGGTGGCTATATGTAATCTTAATACAGGAAAACTGTCTTCCAATACAAGCTTAACACAGCAAGCTGGAAATCCAACTAGTTGTCACAACTGAACAGAGAACAAGAGGTTCCAGAAGTTGCCATGCAGAGAGGGATGAGGAACCTGCTCCATATATCTTCAGCTTTTTTTTTAAAGGTGTTGGGCGTGCTTGCCAGGATACATGTCTTTGCTTGCAAAATAGAGGTTGTACAGTACTTATAATACAATCACATTCTCAGGCTCAAAATTTCTGGCTAAAAATATCCTCCATCCCTATTTAAATATAATTAATATAAAGTGGAAAGAGGCATGCCCAGCTGTTCATGGCATTGTTTTGTTTTCTAGGTTTGTTTTCTACTGAAAATTCTACTTCCTCCATTTGAAGATGGTATGTGTGTGAAAGGAAATATTGACGCTTATCCCTTTTAATGTTGGCATAACTTACTTTTTCTTAAAATATTGACAACCATGGAGAAACATTTCCCTATATACTGAAGAGGTGACACACACATTTGTTTTCTTTGACTTTTCTAATAATTTTAGAAATTAGTGTGCCTGGCACCAGAATTCTGGGAGTTGAGTTCCCACATCTTAAAGTTACTGAGGTTGAGAAACACAGAACTAGAATATGCATTTAATGTGAAGTTGGAGATTGGAAGATGTGGAGAGACCTGCCTCATAGAATTGCTAATAATTGGACACGACTGAATGGATAACATCATCATCATCATCATCATCATCATCATCATCGTGAGGCTTAAGGTTATCAGAATCAAAACCTAGGATGTGGATTTTTTTTAAAATGAAAATTATTGCTGTGTCCTAGGAATCAGGAAAGAAACTGAAATATATGAAGTAGAAAGTACTGCTCTATTGACTTGGAAAGATACAAAGCGAAGGAAAAGATTTTTAGACTTAAAAAAAAATATCTTAGTTTGCACTAAATCAGAGACCTTATTTTATTTGCCCATGAACAGTTTTGGTTTTTCAAGAACTGACAAAGATTCTGAGTCCTTGGTGTATTTCACAGTATTGTCAACTCAAAAGGTTATCTCCTACTTCCATTACATTACATTAAAAACCTATTTTAGTAGTAGTGTGCTCTCCCACCCAAAAGCACAGGAGGATGCTTTATAATATGATGTGTGACATAGCCCATTTTGGCAATGCTTTATGGACTGTTCCAAACAAAATGGTGAAATAAGAACATACAGTCCTCTGTTAACCAGACCACTAAATGATGCAAATTTGATTGACTACAAAGCATGGATTATATGGCTTATTATATGAGTCCTGATTTGCTATAATCACAGAGCAAAGCAGAAGGCAAAATAGCACTGAATAACCAGGGATGGGGAAAAGGAGGTAGAACAATGTGGATAAAAATATTCAAAACTGGGAAAAAATGTTTATTTTGAGATTTTTTTTAAAAGGACAGACACTTTGTCCCAAATGTTTCTATGTTCAAATCTAATTCAACAATCAGCTGAGGCTGATGATTGAAAATATTACAATGCTAAGCTGGTTTTCATATTTCTTGTCAGGTTACCAAGCACATTTTTATTTTAATAAGAATCACATTTTTAAAAGAAGAAAAATTCCTAGCTTTTAAAAGTTCTAGAATGTATAGCTTTCTAGAAAGTCTCCTGCGAAGACATACAAGAGACTCCTGCTGGGACTTCAACATATGAAATCCGAAAGTCATATTTATATTGTCATATTTGATAATATTTCCATTGCAGTATATAAGAAATGCAGTAACTGGTATCCTTTTTTATTTTTTTAATTTCTTTTCAAAGATCACCCCATGCTTTCAACTGAACTAGCCATCTTAGAAATGCAGCATTAAATGAAAGCTGTGTTAAAAACACCTTTTTCAATATTCAACTTTCATAAAGGGGATGTTAACAATCCATTAGGTTGGCAGTACATCCCTGTCAACCAAAGAGGAGTGGGAAGAAACTACTGGAAGTATATTATTTTTAATCCAATTAGCATTGGTTGCAGATCCTGAGAATAAAAAGAGGTGTAGGACCAGGTTTTCTGCATGGGCTGAAGTATTCAGCCCTTTTGAATAAAAGCTCTGGAAGAACTAGAATCAATAGATATTAATTGACAGGGAAGTATGGATAGAAATGTGTTGAGATTTTTAAAATTTATTTTCAGTGCTGCTTTGCTCTTAACTGCACTTAGTATTTTGGCCCCTTTAGTTACATTTATCTTTCACCAAGAAACATATTAATAACTGTACTTATATTGACCTGGCTTTTTAGTCAATTCAAGCATGCCCTTTTTCTTCATTCATTCATTCATTCATTCATTCATTCATTCATTCATTCATTCATTCATTCATTCATTCATTCATTCTCTCTCTCTCTCTCTCTCTCTCTCTCTCTCTCTCTCTCTCTCTCTCTCTCTCTCTCTCTCTCTCTCTCTCTCTCTCTCTCTCTCTCTCTCTCAAGCTTCGTTTACAAAAAAAATACCTTCAGCATTTTGTGCTAACACAACCTTTGTTGGGCTCAACGTGACCTTCCACTGTTGAAATTAATCCTATAGCCTTTTTCCAATTGAATTGTCTCCTACCATCCACACAGTATTTGACTTCTGTTCATTTACTTAACTTTGCACAGCCCTGTGAGAGATAACCATTATTCAGAAAGACGGTGGGTAGGTGGAGTGGAAAGAAACCATTTGCTTTTGGGTCAAAAGTAGCAGTTATTTTGCCTTCACTTAACTGTGAAAAACATACAGCAATTGGCTGTATGTCCTGTTTGTGGGCAGCTTTAACAATACTGAGGAGAGTTTTGAAAAAAAAACATCGAAAAAAAAGGTCAAACATGAACATCTTCTGAGAGAAGACTTCACTCTCTGATCCCCAATTACAGTTGGCAGAGCCCTGAAACAAGATGCAATTGCCTTCAATTTACTTCTATTGTGAGATCAAGGCTTCATTTTAATTTTAACATTTGCCTTAATTCTCTGCTTTCCTCCTATACGAGATATGTGCCAGTGTTTCTAGAGCTAAGTCACTTATATGGAGATCAAACTGCCCATATGGTACAGATGTATCCCTTCACACAGGCCAGCCTTTTCTGTACCTGACATTAAATAAACAAACAAGAGATAGAAGCAAGCATTTGCACAAAAGTATACCATAACTTTAATTTACAAGAGGACCTTCATGATCACATGGAACTTCAAAAGCATTTTTAAAAATTGAGATGATACTCATAGATAAGTAGAAGTGTGGGAGCTAGTAGATTTGTAAGAGGCAGTCTCATTATTCATCACGCATAGAGTAATGGATGTTTGTGAATAGGGAAGCTCCCTTGGCATCTATTTGGACCCCTACATAAGACATAATGATGTAGTCAAGTTTTCAAAATATAGTCAGATCTACACACTCTTGAACATGTATATTTCTGATTATTTTATAAGGAATATATAAATGACCACAAAACTTCCTAAGCTGTTGGAGACAGAAATGCATATTTTTTTTGCTGGGGTGTGATAAATCTTGTCATCAGATCTTTGAATACTCTAATCAGTGTTTGCCATCTAAAAAGACACGATTCTGCCAGCAGTGTGTATATATATATATATATATATATATATATATATATATATATATATATATATATATATATATATAGATAGATAGATAGATAGATAGATAGATAGATAGATAGATAGATAGATAGATAGATAGATAGATAGATAGATAGATAGATAGATAGATAGATAGATAGATAGATAGATAGATTTACATTTTGTAGCAATGCAAAAATAAGGTATAACGAAGCCCCTGTTTTCATAAAAGATGAAACTATGGAAGCATTTTGTGTTATATTTTTAGTGTGCAAAATAAATAACTTGGCTTCAATTTTGCAAGAGTTTTGGAAGCCTCTTCTGGGCCTTATTTTGCAGTATCTTTGAAACTAATAGAATTTCAGAAGGGAGATTAAAAGCCAGTAATCTCTTCTGAAGAAAGAAAAGATTTCAAAGTAGGGTCTTTAAAAACCACAGGGAAGTTTGACTTAAATAAGAAGAGTGCTTATTGCAAAGATAAGAAAACAGACAAAGTTGGTGCTTGGCCTGAGTTAACTGCCTAATTCCCAATATTATATATACATATATCATATAGATACATAAGGGCTATGTCATTGCTTGTTCTGTCTGTCAATCTGTCATCTTCCTAATCTGGTTAATTGTGGTGATTAGGCCAATCAAAAGAAAATCTTGCAGTGTCTGAAGAAAGAATTGTGAATTACCGAGAGTTCCTTTCACTGTGGTGGCTTGCTGATACTTCAGCATAATTAGGTGATTTTTCCCCCACTGGCAATTAAATATAGTAGATTTTCTTGATAGATAGAAATCCCTATTCAGCTTTTAGAAAGCAATACTCATCATTTGGGAGATGTGACTTTTCCCATCCATAAAAGAGTGGTTAGGAAAACAGTTTGGGATAAAGCATCAAAATCAACCCAATGCCTGTGGAGATATGGGATTGGGAACTCCCAAAATGATCAGTCAGCATGGCCAAGAACTTGATGGAAGGTTTCAGTCTGGAGAATGCTGTTTTAGGCAAAGGTTTCTGAAAAACAAAGGCACACACACAAAAACCAAATTTGCAATTGGTGCCATACTCTTGATTAAAATTAATGCCGTTGCTAATGCATTAATAACATGAATTTTAGTCTTAATTGTACCATGAGTTATTATCCTAAGATGATAGGAAGTCTTAAAGTTACTTTTTTCATAGGATTATGTTAATACAGGTAATCCTTGAGTTATGACAGTTCATTTAGCGACCGTTTGAAGTTATAACATAACCCCCCTGTACTTACAAAACATTCCTAATGTTACAAATGTTGCAGCATCACGGCAGTCATTCACCCTTACGAATGACTGCAGAGCCAATGCAACGATCACTCTGCCTACCGGTATTTCCCCCCCCCCCCCAGCCGGGTTTCCACAGGCACTGGATACTCACTTTGCGAAGATCTACTGAGCCTTCAGTTTCTTGGCCTGCTTCAGTGCTTCAGGCCTTTGGTGCGTTTGCAGAGAATGGAGGCTTAAAATACAGCAAGATCACACAAAGTCAGTAGCGTTACTGATATCATGTGATTTCATGGTACTTTAGGCCTCTGTTCTCTGCAAACGGAGGTCTGGATGACATCTGCGGCAAAAGGCTTTGCAAACAGAGGGAAGGCCTGAAGCACCAAAGCCTTCTCTCCATTTGCAAACCTTTTGCCATCTTTGCAAAAAGCCTAAAGCTTTTTGCTGCTTGAGTTATCTAATAAAGTTGTGAACATGGAGCCAAAAGCCTGTGGAGCAATATTTCCCATTTCACTGGAAATTCAATCAAATCTCCAAAGTAAATCTGAATCTCAATTTTTTTCAAATTAATTGTTAAATCAGATTGAATCAACAATTCAAATTGGGTCAAATTGTTGGAACTGGATTTGAACTGTATGTCCCTTTTGGGAAACTTCTCTTGATCTCTAGATGAAGGGGTATGTATAGTTGTAGCTTTTTGCTACCGAAAGTTGCATATCGATAAAGTTATGGAAAAGGAATTTTAAAACTATGTTTTTGCTTTGTAGATACTGGAGCTTAGTTAATGTCTTCACAATGGCTATGATAGATTACCAATCCAATCCTTCTTGAGCTGACCCTCTTTAAAAGAATCCCTTGTTAAAACAAATTACTGTAAAAGGAGTTTGCTATTAAAAAAAGAAAGAAAGAAACATGGATAAAGAACAAATATGTTATGAAAGAGTTCTTGCCTCCCCCCCTTTCTTAAGTGCAGGAAGTATCTATATCCAGGAAAGGAGGGGGGTGTTCCTGAGAAAGATGAGAGAGGTGTTTTCTGAACCAGAGTCAAGATATTTGCTATAGCTGTAAGAGCTGCTTTGATTCATGTGCAAACATCTATTATTGGGATCCAGCCATTATACAAACCTGCTATTTGTGGTTTGGGCTGGAGAAAGGAAGCTATAAATCGGAAGTTAATCTTCATATTGGAATAGGAACTTGAGCATTTTAAGATCAGCCTAAGAAGGCAAAAGGATGTGTCTTCCTCTTTAAGATGTTTGATTGATAGTTTTTGTGGCGTTGAAATTTTGTACTTTTCTGCTATAAACAGGTTGATGGAAGATTATAGGTATTGTTATGGAGGAAAGAAAGGCAAGTGATGATTTACAAAATGAAATGCAGCAGAATGTATTACTATATGTATAAACTGAAATAGTGCAAAGCATAATGAGTTATCAGTAGTTCATTAGAAAGGTTTACAATCTTAAATTGTGCCAACAGTATCATGACTTGCAAGAAAGTCTCTAGATTAGAGATACTAGCTTGCATACAATAACATGACCCTGTTTAGGATAACACTGAAGCAAAACTGTCTGGTACTGTCATTATTGCTAGCAGGGAAGGCTGCTAGATAAAATTAGGCTGGTAATCTAGTATACTGTACATCTCTATTTTATAAATGCTTTTATATGAAAACCTCCATTGACCAAAGCCATGATAGGGTGACAGAGGTCAATATTCATGGATCCATCTGGTGAATGCCACGGCATATGGAAGATTGCAACTTAGAAAGTAATAAATGTAGACAGCAAAAAGCATGAATTCATGAATGAAATTTAATAAAGAAAAATAAGTATGTTGTGTGTTTTTGAAACCAAGAGAAAAAGATGGACATAATAAAACTGAGTAGTCTGATTCTGTGGGGCAGAATTGATGAAGTGAAGTTCTAGCTATAATTATGAATTATTATATTTCAGAAAGTATGAATTGATATCATTTAGATTCTTGTGGGTGTGTATGAAAACTGATAAGTGTGTTGCACTGCAGTGAAGAGTGATGAAGGACAAGAAATTAGTTTGGGGAGAAATTGTGCAACGTTATGAATGAATGCAACCCAGTATGGAAAAATATATTCTCCAGCATGATGCCTGTAGAATCCACCGGTGGGTAATTCTAGCCTTCCTGCTCAGATAGACTAAGTCAGAACTTTAGCCACGCCTCCTTCAGGGAGTGTCCCCCAGTTTTGACTTAGTCTACAGCTCAGCAGCACGCAAGTTTTGTGGCTCCTTAGCTAGATTAAGCCTAGTCAGCTTAATAGTTTTATTTGCTCTAATTTCTAAAAATTTCTATTCACAATCCAAATTTAATTAGATATTCAGAATTGTTGTCTACTAATTGGACTCCAAAAGACTGATTTGGCTGCTTTTTGGTATTAGGCCTTTGGGCCTTAAGAGCCTCAGAGGCTCTGTCTGAAAGATTGCTTGGGGAACGTTTCCCCTTGCTTTCTCCCAGCTGCTCGATTGGTGATCGGCGAAACGGCTCCTTTCAACCGAGCCTTATTTGGAGAGGTTTCCTCCCTCGCTGCGGCAGACGAAGCAGGCGGATCCGGATAGCAGCGGAGCTGCTCCACGAAATCGCAAGTGCCTTCGGAGTGGGGGAAAGCGGTCCTGGTTGCCCTACAGGGGGTTTGAGGACTCAGGCATCTAATTTCCCCGCTTGTTTCGCCTGATTGCAGGCATTAGAGACTGTGGTCGCCATTGAGCGCATGTGCTGGTCGTGGCCGCCATTTTGGGAGAATAGGCGTGGCTGCCATTTTGACTATTGGGCGTGGCCAGACATCTACAGAGGCCGTTCGAGGGGCCTCGTGTTCTCTCAGGCCGTGAGTCTGCTAAGTCAGGCCTTACCGGGGGGGGGGAGCATAAGGCTTTCAGTCTGCAACAACATGAAGTTTCTCTCTCACTCCTCACCTCAGGATGCCTTATTGTGGCCAGTACCTATATATATATATATATATATATACATGCTATATGAACTTTAGCTGGTGTACCTTCTCCTTTTGGCTGTTGATTGAGCATAAGGGCAGTTTAGTTGCTATTTAGTTGTGGCCTTTAGTCACTTGGCCTTGCAGACAGTTCTAGGAACTTGTCTGGCTATACCTGCCATCGCATTAGTCCAGAGCGAGGGTCGGTTTCCCATCTCTGGCGGTCAGATCTGCATCCTTGGGTTCCCCCCCACCGTCTGGGTATCCTTTGCTGGATTATCTAGACAGCATGGCAGACAGTTCCTCGCCCCAGGCATACCAAGGCTCAGGCACACACACTCCCATATTAACAAAGCGCAGATCTGTGGATTTGGATGTGGGGGGGCAAGAAGAAAGCCAGAACTAAGCACCTGTCTACAAGGGAGCCATCGAAGGCAGCCAAGCGAGAGGTCACGAGGAGACATCAGGCACTGGAGAAGGAGTTCTCTAAGGCCCAAAGGCTCAGATCCAGCGGGGCTGAAGTAGTTTCCCCCACTCCACTGGACACTCCTATTCCCTTTGAGCCGCAATTTGAATCTGGGCAGGATGCCCCTAGGGCATGGTCTCCCCAGGGGGAAACTGAGCAGGTTGGTACCCCTCGCTCAACATCATCCTCACCTGTGCAACAGGGTTCTGCAGCGACACGCTGAGGCAGGGGGCAGTTCCAGGGATCAGCATAATCAGTGGTCACAACAATTCCACTCCTTTATGCAACAGGCATTTGACCAATTTATGTCTTCCTCTAGGGATCAACCTCCCTCTCAAACCCTTTTGCCTCCTGCGCCCCCTCCCCAAGCGGAACGGGCCACAACCCAGGGCTCTGGCATTTCAGAGGCCTCTTCGCAGTTAGGAGAGGAAGGGTCTATGGACCTAGAGATGACTGACATTCCACTGTCGGAGGATGAGGAGGCAGCACCGGAACAGGCATCCACCTCAGGGTTATTTGACCTCTCCCTATTTCGTTCTCTCCTCCTCAAGGCCTGTGCCATGGTCAACCTTTCCTCGGCAAAGGAGGACAAACCTGCCACTTCTGATGATGATGATGAGTCCAATCCCCTCTTTGCTGTACAGGTGGCAGAGGACAGATTCCTTGCCCAAAGGTTTTTTGTTCCATAGTGCAGAAACAGTGGGCATCCTTAGCGACGGTCCCCTCCCCTAACAATACAGAGAAAAAACTGTTCAATGTTTCCTCCTCTTTTGCATCGCTCTTGGACGTACCCTCGGTGGACGCCCCGTTAATCTCTATTTTTTCCACTTCTGCCATTCCAGGGGATATGGCTGAGGCCTTGAAGGTGGAGGATAAAAAATTTGAATTTTCCCTTCTTCGAGCACACCAATCCTCAGCATGGTCCATTAGAGCCGCCACTTCAGTTTCCTTCTTCGCAAGGGCCTCTTATCATGTGGCTCCGGGAACTCCAGTCACTTGTTCCGCCCGAGCAGGTACGCATGCACCAAACATTGACCAAATTACTGGCTGCAGCAGAGTACATGGCTGACTCCTCTCTCTATGCCACTAGGTACTCAGCCAGATTTATAGCGGCGACTGTGGCCTCGCACAGGCTACTCTGGCTAAAACAGTGGTGGACGGATCTAAAGTCCAAATGGCGTCTGTCCACCTCCAAGTACACAGGCTCCCACTTATTCGGCCCTATCCTCGAACCACACATTGAGGTCAAGGATAAACGCGACGTTTGGGAAATAACAACCACCGACTCTTGGGCCAGAGACACCATAAGAAACGGTCTAGCCCTAGAGTTTTACTCTCCCTCTCCAAGTCGCTTCATAAAGTGCCCCATTTCAAGGAACCCATCCAAAGCAAGACTAGTAGAATTAGCCATAGATCTAGTAGAAATCAAGGCAATAGAACCGATACCATAGGAACAGAGAAAACAGGGGTTTTACTCCATCCTGTTCATGGTTCCCAAGTCCTCGGGAGGATCAAGAGCGATTCTTGACCTAAAAAGTCTAAATCACTTTGTAATTTACAAAAGGTTCAAAATGCAGTCCCTCAAATCCATATTGGCCAGCATCAGAAAAGAGGGCTTCCTCTTGTCCATCAACCTAACAGACATACCTACATATTCCCATTCTCCCGGAACATCGAAAATTCCTCCGCTTCTGTTACGCGCACCAGCATTATCAATACAGGGCCCTTCCATTCGGCCTATCCTCGGCCCCTCGAGTATTCACAAAGGTCCTGGCCGTCTTGGCGGCCTACCTTCGCACGTTGCCGGTGCGCGTACAATGTTATCTGGACAACATCTTAGTTCAGTCCAGCTCCCTCCAGTCGGCCCAGGCAGACCTACAGGTCACGCTACACACCCTTCAGGTTCACGGATTCTAGGTGAACTACAAAAAGAGTCACACCACTCCCACAAAACAACTGCTTCATCTAGGAGCGATCATAGATTCCGACCTCTGCATAGTATATGTTTCCCAGGAGCATTGGGTCAGCATCCAACAGCTCGTACATGCAATTCGGAGGGAGAAATCGGTTCCCCTCTTACAGCTGTCCCAACTCTTAGGAAAGATGGTTTCGTGCATGGGAATCGTTCCGTGGGCCAGACTCCACTCCAGGAACCTCCAATGGTTCCTCCTTCCCTTCCAAAGAAAGAACCTCAGTTCGTCCACCAGAAGAGTCAGGGTTCCTCATCATACCCTCCTATCTCTCCTGTGATGGGCCTCCTCAGCAATGTCCAAAGGGACACTTTTCAGAGAACCCCCCCAGGATCACAATAACTACGGACGCCAGCCTGTTCGGTTGGGGGGCCCACCTTCAGACCCATCTCGCCCAGGGGAGGTGGTCAAGACATCTTGCCCCTAGCCAGTGTATGTCTGTGTGTATGTTGAATGATTGGTTTTTCTTTTAAATTAGGGGTTTTAATATATATGTATTTCTAATTGTTGATTTCTATTATGTTGTGAGCCGCCCTGAGTTCTCCGGAATAGGGCGGCATAGAAGTCAAATAAATAAATAAATAAATAAATCTAACACACAACATAAATTGGCTCGAGCTCAGAGCCATACATTTAGCTCTTCATCACTTCTCCTCTCTCCTCACGGGTCGTCACGTCCTGGTGCTAATGGACAATGTGGCGGCCAAGGCCCACGTAAACAAGCAGGGAGGGGCCAGATCGGGGGCACTCATGCAGGAGGCCCGGGATCTGGGCCTGTGGGTGGAGTCAGTCATAGGTTCCATCAAAGCGGAACACATCTCAGGGGAAGCAAATCGTCAAGCGGACTCCCTCAGCAGAGTCACGGTAGATCATTCAGAGTGGAGGCTGGATCCGGCTCTACTCGAAGAGATCTCAGACAGGTTCGGCCATCCTCACCTGGATCTCTTCGCGTCTCCTGTGAACGCCCAGCTTCCCTGGTTCTTTTCCAGGTTCCCCACAAGGGGAGCGGAGGGAACAGACGCTCTATGGTGCAAGTGGCCAAAAGGGCTACTTTATGCCTTCCCTCCCCTCCCGTTGCTGCAGGCAACAATCTGCAAGTTGTTACTGGAAGGGGCGGAGATAATATTAATTGCTCCGCATTGGCCTCAGCGTCCATGGTTTGCAAACCTTGTAGACCTATTGCTCTCGCCAGCGTGGAAGATTCCCCCGGACCGAGTGTCTCTCAGCCAAGGGAACTTTCAACATCCGGACCCTCAGTGGCTCCAACTAGCCGCATGGCACTTGAGCGGGAAGGTCTAATCAGACAATCCTATTCGGCGGGGGTGATCTCGATAATCCAGGCTTTGAGACGTCCTTTGACTAACAATATACGACGCCACGTGGAGGAACTTCTCCACATGGTGCAACAAACACAACCTCACACCTCTCTCTGTCACTATTCCCAACATCCTGGAGTACCTCTTGGAGGGCATAAATAAGGGATTGGCACTCAACACCATCCGCAGACAGGTGGTGGCCTTGCAAACGGTCCTTTCCTGTGATAACCTTGCCCCCTTATCACAACACCCGGTGGTAAGTGCCTTTTTGAAGGGGGCGGTTACCGTTAGGCCACCTGTAGTTCATCGTTTTCTGTCCCTGGGACCTGTCCAAGGTCCTACAGGCATTGACTTCACCGCCATTCGAACCCCTTGGTTCTTGTTCGCTTCGCTACCTTTCCTTGAAGGTGGCCTTTCTGGTGGCTGTCACTTCGTCTAGGAGAATTTCAGAGTTAGCTGCTCTCTCAGTTCGCAGAGACTTGTGTACCTTTTCTGATGATAAGGTCATCTTATGTTTGGACCCTTCCTTTGTTCCAAAGGTTAACACTTGGTTCCATAGATCGCAGGACCTAGTCCATCCCAACTTTTGTCCACGCCCTTCCCATTGTCTAGAGAGACGATGGCATACATTGGACATACGCAGAGCCCTGCTCCATTATGTCAAGAGGACTTTGGCCTTCCGTAAACTGGAGGCGTTATTCGTTTCCTTTCAGCCATTGTCCATGGGTCAGAAGGTTTCTTCTTCGACCATTGGCAGATGGATCAGGGCCTGTATTGCCAGAGCTTATGTCTCATTGTCACTCCCAATTCCCTCAAACATTACGGCTCACTCACACGGAGTGCCACCACCTCTACAGCCTGGCTCACTCAGGCCTCTGTGGATGAGATTTGTAGGGCAGCGACCTGGTCTTCCCCTTCTTCCTTTGTCAAACATTACAAGATTGACAGATTTGCCGCAGCAGATGCCTCGTTTGGCAGAAGAGTGCTGCAGCAGGTTGTTTCTTCTCGGGAGACACTGGCCTAGACTCCCACCCATAGGGACATGTAGGGCTTTGGTATGTCCCACTGGTGGATTCTACAGGCATCATGCTGGAGAAGGGGCATTGTCTTACCTGAACGCCTTTTCTCAGCATGATGATGTAGAATCCACACCCTCCTCTAGCAGTCTAGGCAGGTGTCTTAGATATTTCCTCTGGAGCCATTGTGTCAGACTTCGTCATGGATGCTTCGCCTCGTCAAAACTGGAGGACACTCCCTGAAGGAGGCGTGGCTAAAGTTCTGACTTAGTCTATCTGAGCAGGAAGGCTATAATTACCCACCGGTGGATTCTACATCATCATGCTGAGAAAAGGCATTCAGGTAAGACAACGCCCCTTCTACTATGGGACAAAAATGAATATATTTGTTGGAAAGAGACAAAAGAGTGCAGAAATGATTGTTCATGAATGAGAATGGTGACTGGAAAATATGTGAGAAAAAGATATATTTGTCCAAATTTGTGATTCAAACGTATGTCTGGTCATATGGAGGTAATAATTAGCAGTATTTAGGAAGTGCAACACAGCTTTAAGCTAAGTAGGAGGTATGCAAACCAGGCTGTTGTTATTCAGCTGGTCACTGAAACTGCATTAATATGATAAAGTTGATTGTATGTTAGTTGATTTTGGGAAAATAAATGATAAAAAGGAATATACTTGAATTAGAGAATGTTTTACATGAGTTACTCTGTGTTATCAAAGTGATAAATGATTTTTTGATGCATGAGAATAAACGGACTGCTTAATGAATGGTTCACTCTGAGCAAGGAATGAGCCAAACATGTTTAATATGTTTATTTATAGATAAATAAATATAAGTATTGCTTATAGAACATATATGCATAGGAATAATTCCTTATTAAGGAGGAATCTTCCTTATTGTTTGGGTTGTAATGGTGATACCAATCCCCAGGTTGTCCCAGTTTCTCCTAATAGCCGAGGGTCCATAATGAAACCCTTAACAGAGACATTGATCCTGTATAGCCCTATACTCTTCAGTTTTTTTAAACTATTATTTTGATTCTGCAAAGATATTAGTGAAGAATGGTAGCTGTCTTTGTTGATACCAGTTGGATTAACTGAAAAACTTTCAGTTATGTTGAATTCATTAAATCAGTGGAATGCATGCAAATTAGGTAGTGGTGATGGGGTGCATCCAGCTGTTCCTTTTGGATATTATATTTCATTTTGCACAGTTTCCACAGGATCATAAGAGAGGCAGGATCAGTATGGTCTCAAGAAGTAGGAAGAATGTCCAGGGAAGGAGGCATGGGAGTTACATAGGAAAAGGAATCCCTGCAGTAGCCATTAAAAGTAGTATTTTTTATATATAACATTTTTCCTAGTACAGTATTGAGAGCAATTTAAGTATATTAGTAATCTGTCAGATAGATTTATTTCTAACATGTATACAGATAAACTAGAAATACCATTGGTAGGAAACTTCTGAGATTCAGAGAGAACATGTATTGTGGTGGTGGTTGTGGAAATTATTTCTGAAGTTTAGTGTAGTGCCCAGTTTCTTGTTGAGAAGCTATTTTGATGTTTTAGCCAAAGGAAGTCAGTGTATCTATAAGAATGTCCCTTTCTTCTTAGTTAGATGTATCTTCAATATTCATATTTTTTTAGCTCAAGGATAAAATGACTTCTTAAGTGTTTTGGGAATTGCTATCCATTTCTGGGTAATTTTTTGCTACTGTATATGTCAATTGCATCAACATCCTATGTGCTTTGAAATCCATTCAGTGTGCTAGTTGTTACTTGTTTGCACTGCGTTTGACTAGTTTGCATGGCAGAGCCATCAATATGTGATGTGACAAATGTGTGATGGTAATGAGTTTGGTCTACTGCTTTTTGGGGTCTCACAGAGAATGACTGGCCCAAGGTCACCAAGCTGGTCTCTGTGGCTAAGGAAGATTTAGAACCTGGGTGTCTTTGTCCAGCAGTTTAATCATTGCACTTCTTACTTGCTTCCCCTTCCCCTTCCCCTTCCCCTTCCCTCCCTCCCTCCCTCCCTCCCTCCCTCCCTCCCTCCCTCCCTTCCTTCCTTCCTTCCTTCCTTCCTTCCTTCCTTCCTTCCTTCCATGGTTGACTGGAGCATATGGAAATAATAGTCCAGGAGAAGGTATCACATTGGAAAAGGCTGCCAAGTCTGCTTTATATTGAGTAGTTCTATCCAAAAATGCTATTTACATAGCATTTTTGGATAGAGAAAGGAATTTAAAGAAATAAGACCAAGCATGCTCTTAGCCTCATTATAAGGTCCCAGGGCTCTCTCACTTACACATATGCACACCAACAGCAAGAAGGTTTCAATATTACAAAGGATTATCACTCTCACAACACACATACACCCCAAAACCAGCTGCATTGAAAAAATATATATGTCTTGTTAATGCATTTCAACACTTATGTAATCTTTGTTGGGGAAGATTATCTGTAGAGCAGGCATGTCAAACTTGTGACATCACATGATGTCGTGTGATGGCAATGGGGTGGGTGCGTTTTCAGCATGATGCATCTGGCCCGCGGGCTGGCAGTTTGACATACCTTCTGTAGAGGGCTGTGGATAGGAATCATTCATCATAGGCTAATTTGTAAAGGGAGGTAAATGGTTAATTTAACAGATTTTCCAAATCCTTAAAGTGATAGATGTCCTGATGAATGTGCTGCTGTATATTCTGAATATTATAACAGATATTAATATGTATGTTTCTTGTGTATAGGAATTACGTGGAATGGAATAGAATGGATCTTTGGTAGATGTGATACATATTGTTTTTGATATTCCGCTTCTTGATGAAATTGGCCAAAAGTCAGAACCAATTTTAGATGATATTCTTTCTCCAACAGACCGTGCTCCATATTGCGGCATTCTTTAAATATTTTTTCAATATTTTGGTAGCCTCCATTAGCTTTAAGAACCACTCCATCTTGTTGAAACTAGAAAGAATAAACTTCCTATCAGGGAAAGTTCAAATGACAGCTGTCAGGCACAACATTTATTCAATCCTGGTGAGAGGTGGAGGAGTCTGGTAATTCAACAACTTATTACATAAACACAATAACTGATAGTACTAGGTCACTCTTCTTAAGAAAATGTGGAAAAGAAGAATGTTTCCATAGCCGTCAAGAACCTTGAATGCAATATCCAAATAAACAGTCCTGAGTTTCATGATTGTGGAGATTCATCATAAAACAATTCAACAAAAAACCTCATGGTATTCTTTCCTAACTAACTACCAAAATAGCTAGCCAAATACCCCCTGCCTACAGTAAGATTGTGCTAGATGAGAAAAATTATTTTCAACTTATGCTGACAATCTCTCCAAAAGGCTTGTTTGGTGCTTCCTCTAATTCAGCGGTTCTCAACCTGTGGGTCACGACCCCTTTTGGGGTCGAACGACCATTTCACGGGGGTCGCCAAAGAACGCAGTCCGCCATTTTTTCCCTTTTCCTTAATTGTGCTACTCCCTCTTATTCTATTGGCTTTTGAAAGCCAATAGAATAGACTCTCTTGAATAGAGTCTAATTCTATTGGCTTTCAAAAGCCAATAGGAAATGTCCAGGCTGTCTCTGCCCTGCTGAGCCTGCCAAAAGTCCCAGTCTGCAAACGGTGCTGCAAGTTGTCTGCAGCGAAGGCGAGCTTTCTTGAAGTTTCCACCCCTCCCTGATGAGCAACTACTAAAAATGTAAGTAAAAGAGGGCCAGGGGTGGGAGGTGGGAGGCCAGCGGGCACAGGGAGGGTAGCTGGTGCGTGTGGGGCCCGGCAGGTGGCTTACCTCCCTTGGGCTGGGCCAGCTGGTGGCCCAGCCGGTGGTCGGCCTGCACCATCGCTGCTGCTTGCCATGGCCGCCCAGGAGCGCCTGGGCCTGCCTGCCACCGCCCTGAATGTGCGGTGGCCAAGGTAAGGTTAGCGGGGCAGCGGTGGGCGCTGGGAGGGCAGCTTGCGCGTGTGGGGCCGACTCTCAGCTGGCTGTCGGGAGCCGGGCGGTGTGTAGCAGCCCTGCCGGTTCCCCACCAATGTCTGGACTCCGACCCAACTCCCAGCTGACTGTCGGGAGTTGGGCTGTGCTCCTGGGGGCCATGTGGACGTCGGCCGGCTGCTGGCTGCGTCCTCCCCGTCTCCCAGCTCATGGCAAGCCCTGGGGCTTGAAACGCGCCCCTGATGCTGCCCCGGGCCGACTCAGCTGCGTAGGTGGCCAGTCCGAGCTGAGCCAGGTCTGGGCCGTTGCCTCCACGCCGCGCCGGAGCTTCCCCCCGCACTGCCTGGCCCACCTCCCTCACCGTCGGAGGCCGCCTTGGCCCTCTGGCGCCTGGCGCAGCCCTGGGGCTGGTGGGCAGGAGCGGCTCCTTCCTGGCTTGTTGGGCTCCGGGCCTCGGAAGCGGCCAGGTGGCGGGGAAGAGGGCGATGCCCGCATGTGCGTCGGAGTCCAGCCAGACGGGCCGGGAGGGGAGAAGCGGTGCCTTCCGAGCAGAAGCTGGCGCTCTGGCCAAGCCCCTCTCGCATCTGACGAATCGGGAAAGGCTTTGGCAGTGAAGGGTTGCGCAGCGTGGAAAGGGGCTCCCATGATCCCGCTGCTGTGATGGCGCTCAGGAGGTTGGAGGGGCGGGCAGGTCCCGGGGGGACGGCTAGGAGAGGGCAAGAGGTGCCGTGATGAGGCAGGGGGCTTCAGAATACCATCCCCAGCAGCCCTAAAAAGCACTGTGGAAGAGTGGGGAATGCTGGGAGTTGCAGTTCATCACCATTTGGGAAAACATGACTCTCCAAAAATCAATCCTCCCTCCCTCCCTCCCTTCCCTCCCTCCCTCCCTCCTTCCTTCCTTCCTTCCTTCATTCCTTCCTTCCTTCCTTCCATCTCCTTCCCTTCCCCTTCAATCTCTCCTTCCTTCCTTCCTCCTTTAATCTCCTTCCTTCTCCATCTCCTTCCTTTCCCCTTCAATCTTCCTTCCTTCCTTCCTTCCTTCCTTCCTTCCTTCCTTCTTTAATCTCCTTCCTTCTCCATCTCCTTCCTTTCCCCTTCAATCTTCTTTCCTTCCTTCCTTCCTTCCATCACCAACTCCATCCCTTCACCTTCAATCTCCCTCTCCTTCCTTCCTTCCTTCCTTCTTTCCTTCCTCCTTCAATCTCCTTCTTTCTTCATCTCCTTCCTTTCCCCTTCAATCTTCTTTCCTTCCTTCCTTCCTTCCTTCCATCACCAACTCCATCCCTTCACCTTCAATCTCCCTCTCCTTCCTTCCTTCCTTCTTTCCTTCCTCCTTCAATCTCCTTCTTTCTCCATCTCCTTCCTTTCCCCTTCAATCTCTCTCCTTCCTTCCTTCCTTCCTTCCTTCCTTCCTTCCTTCCTTCCTTCCTTCCTTCCTTCCTTCCTTCCTTCCTTCCTTCCTTCCTTCCTTCTCCCTTCAATCTCCTTCCTTCTCCATCTCCTTCCTTTCCCCTTCAATCTTCCTTCCTTCCCTCCCTCCCAGCATTTTTGAGCAAGGAAGAGTAAACTTCTCCAGTGAGCATTGCTATATTGTTTTTGTAATTAATCACTATGCTTTAATTATGTTCAATTTGTAACAATGAAAATACACCCTGCATATCAGATATTTACATTACGATTCAAAACAGTAGCAAAATTACAGTTATGAATTAGCAATGAAAATAATTTTATGGTTGGGGGTCTCCACAACATGAGGTACTGTATTAAGGGGTTTGCGGCATTAGAAAGGTTGAGAACCACTGGTCTAATTCCTTCTTTCGGAAAACCCCTAGTGGTTGAGATCATATAACCAGTGCCAGATTTTGCCACACAGCTTCCTGTCATCACCACATCCTACCTACATCCCAGGTTGGAGACATTGTTGCACAGCAGCACTTCAAGATAAGAAAACCAAAAAAGTGAGAAAAAAGAACAAGCTGGGAATTTACTCAGTTGAACATTTTTACTAGCAGACCTTGATGTACCAGTTGTGGTCAAAAACAGTGATGGCTGAAGCTCTGCCACCATTTTGATTTTTCTTACAACAACTTACCCATGAATGTGAATAAAAATATTCAGTTGAGTCACTACCAATAAGGTGCTCACTATTGCTTTTGGCTCAACTAAAATTTAAAGCAGTATTACATGCGTTGTTCATAGAAATATCCATGGAATGTTAATTGTGTTAGAACTGGGCTGGGCAGGGGGAGGGGGAGGAAAAGTCTCTTTTTAAACTCCAGATGGCTTGAAAAGTGCAATTCAAAGGCTGTTGAGAGATGCTCAATTTACAATTACCCTTTTTAATCAGGAGCAGTGACTGAGTTATGCTTCAGGAGAGCCTTTTGAAGGGTTCAGTAAGGCTGCCATTGGAATTTTATGATTTGCAAACAACTGATTTTTATATTAACCAATAAGCCCTAAGCGCCTGATTTTCCCTGCCATTTTGCCAGTCTCTCAATTCATCTTCTTACTTGTCTCTCAGTGCTTAGCATTGCCCTACACCTTATGCTGAACACTTCATGTCCCACTTAGAACAAATTATCACACTTTAGTTGTTCCCTTTCTTCTCTAACCGTCAAGGGCAGCAGCTTGTCAACTAGCCTAAGCATTCTTGGCACAATTACCCTTAGGCTGGATTTGATCCAGAGTGAAAAGCTAGTTGGGAGAAATAAGGGTTGCTCCTTACCGTGTGTAATATTTCAGAAATAAGAAGGAGAACAGCTGGTCTCCCAAAGCTTCTTAATGAGTTAAAAGTTATGGGCATAGCCCTAAATATTCCACAAGAGAAAAGGAATGCTTAATTTAAATAAATGAAATAGGGGGTTTCCTGTTCCTCCAACCTGTAAACGCTATGAGAGAAATGCTATGTGCCATTTCTGAGTGCACTCTGCTTATGCTGCTGAGAAGAATCTTCATTCAGCCAGTCTTTTGGCTTTTGAATTTAAGCCATTGGTTTCAGAGAGGAAGCCATATTGCCTGGATTTCTGTGCAATAATGGGTTATACATCCCCAACATCAAACTAATTCTCACAGTCCTGGGCCTTTCAGATATATTGGGGTTATGCATCCAAACATGCTAGATGGATTATAGTGTCCCAATACATATTGCCAACAAAAGACTGATTTAAAGCTGTACGTATGTAGGATATTTCCCCAATTATACATGGAAACTATTCCTCTAAATCAGCGGTTCTCAACCTGTGGGTTGCGACCCCTTTGGGGGTCGAATGACCGTTTCACAGGGGTCGTCTAAGACCAGGGCTTTTTTTCTCATAGAACGCTCAGAACAGCATTCCAGCACCTTTTTTTGATGGATTTTTTCAACTTTTCCATGAGCTGTGTTACTCTATTCTATTGGCTTTTGAAAGCCAATAGAATAGACTCTATTGAATAGACTCTATTCTATTGGCTTTCGAAAGGAATTGTCCAGACCTGGTCATAAACGGCTGTCTCTGCACTGCTGAGTGCGCCAAAAGACCCAGCCGGCAAACGTTGCATATGCAAGTTGTCTGCAGCAAAGGCAAGTTTGCAGGAACTTTGCACCCCTCCCTGCTGAACAACTACGCCATCTCCTACTTGTAAGTAAAAGAGGACCAGGGGTGGGAAGTGGGGAGCAGCACTTAATTCTGCCCTGCCGAAAAAGCAGAGTCCATGTGCACTCCTGCCTCGTGCTCACCCGTGTCAGCCAGGCTCTCCATGTCGCGCTGCAGCATGGAGAGCCTGGCACTGAAGCACGGAAAACATATGCACCTGCCTCGTGCTTGCCTCGTGCTCACCTCATGCGCCATTGGTGTGCATTGCGGCTGCTGCTGTGGAAACCGCGGGGCCTGCTTGACACAACGGGGCTGGGCGGGAAAGGCAGCGGTGGAGGAGGTGCTGACAGGTTTGCACTGGGTGCTGGGTGCGAAGGTGGCGCACATGGGGTGCAGCGGGTGGCTGACCTTCCTTGGGCCAGGCCAGCTGATGGCTTAGCCAGTGCTGGACCTGAACCGCCGCTGCCTCACCCTGTGTGCCTACATGGCTGCCCTGGAGCATCTGGCCCGCAACGCCTGCTGCCGCCTCAGCCTGCCTGCCATCCGCACCCTCCCGCCACCCCATACTGGTGTCTGGCTTGGCGACTGCAAGATCTGCGCCATCAGTGTGGCTGGTGCTGTGGGAGCCATGGGGCCCGCTTGACACAGCGGGGCTGCGCGGGAAAGGTGGTTGAGGTGCTGGCGGGGGAGCAGCGGGCACTGGATGCGAAGGTAACATGCATGGGGCACGGTGGGTGGCTGACCTTCCTTGGGCTGGGCCAGCTGGTGGCCTAGCCGGTGCTGGACCTGCGTCGCCGCTGCCTCACCCTGTGTGCCTACATGCCTGCCCTGGAGCGCCTGGCCCATGACGCTTGCCGCCGCCTCAGCCTGCCCGCAGCCCACGCCCTTCCACCACCCTGCACTGGTGTCTGGCTTGGCAACCACAAGCTCTGCGCCATCAGTGTCTGGCTTGGCAATCACAAGCTTTGCCACACCCGTGGTGTGCGGCTGGTGCTGTGGGAGCTGCGGGGCCCGCTCTATACGGCGGGGCTGTGCGGGGTGGGCAGCGGGGTGGCGGCGCTGGCGGGGCAGCTGCAGGTAGGGTATGGGGGCGGGGGCAGCTGCATCAGCCGCTCCAGCTCTAGGGGGCAGCCCACCACCTATGCCCCCCGTGCCTCTGACCGCAGCAGACAAAAAAGCCCCCGAAGTTGACCAGGGAGAGGCGAAATGATTGGGAATCAGCCTGGAAAAGCCGAACGCACTGCTTTCTCTGAGAGTGGCCGCTTCTCAGGCCTCCCCCAGTACGGAGTTCCCGCCTAACTCCAGTTGCAAATGAGAAAGGTCTCCGTCAGGTTGGTCCCTTGTACTTATCCTGGACCCTCAAGGAGGTGGCTGAATGGATTAATATAGTTCCTTATGTTGTGGTGACCCCCAACCATAAAATTCTGGGAGTTGAAGTCCACATGCCTTAAAATTGTCAAGGTTGAGAAACACTGCACCCAAAATGCATGCTTAAAGTGATGTTTGAATCCAGTCATAAGAACATAAGAACATAAGAGCCATGCTGAATCAGGCCAAAACCCGAGTCCAGCATTCTGTGTCACACAGTGGCCCACCAATTGTACATGGGGATCTTGAGCAGAAAGAGAAGGCAAAACCCTCCCTTTCCCTTGACCCCCAACAAATGGTACTCAAGGGAATCATGCCTGCCTCAACCAACATAGAGGCGGCACATGGACATCCATTTTAATAACCATACACTTTAATAACCATACATTTTAATAACGATACACTTGGCATCCATGAATCTATCTAGCCCTGCCTTGAAGCTGTCAAGGCTGACAGCTGTCACGACCCCTTCTGGAAGTGAATTCCATAAATCAACGACCCTCTGGGTGAAGAAATATTTCCCTTTATTTGTCCTCACTTTCTTAGCTATGAGCTTTAGGGAGTGCCCCCTTGTCCTGGTATTGTGTGATAGAGAAAAGAATTTTTCTCTATCCACCTTTTCTATCCCATGCATGATTTTATACACTTCGATCAAGTCACCCCTTAAACGCCGTCTTTCAAGGTTGAAGAGACCAAGGCGTTGCAATCTGGTTTCATAAGGGAGGCGCTCCATTTCCTTGATCATTCTTGTTGCCCTTTTTTGCACCTTTTCCAGTTCCATTATATCCTTCTTGAGGTGCGGTGACCAGAACTGTACACAGTACTCCAAGTGTGGTCTCACTATCGATTTGTACAGAGGCAATACAACACTTGCTGACTTATTTTCGATTCCCTTCCTAATCATGCCAAGCATGGAATTTGCTTTTTTTACTGCTGCTGCGCATTGGGGTTGACATCTTCATCGAGCTGTCCACCAAAACCCCAAGATCCCTTTCTTGGGTTGTCTCAGAAAGTTTGGTCCCCATCAGTTGGTAAGTATAATTGGGGTTCTTTGCCCCGATGTGCATAACTTTGCACTTGTTTAGGTTAAAATGCATTTGCCACTTTGTTGCCCACTCACACAATTTCGAGAGATCCTTCTGGAGCTCCCGACAATCAGTTTCACTTTTCACAACCCGGAACAATTTAGTGTCATCAGCAAACTTGGCTACCTCACTATTAACTTCTACATCCAGATCATTGATGAATAAATTAAAAAGTAAAGGTCCCAAAACTGAACCTTGGGGTACACCACTTCTCACTTCTCTCCATCCGGAGAATTGTCCATTTATTGCCACCCTTTGCTTCCTACAATTTAGCCAGTTACCAATCCAGGACAAGACCAGTCCTCTAATTCCGTGGCTGGAGAGCTTTTTTAGGAGCCTTTGGTGAGGAACTTTGTCAAAAGCCTTTTGAAAGTCAAGATATACAATATCAACTGGGGCCCCTTTATCTATGTATTTATTTACACCCTCAAAGAATTCTAACAAGTTAGTAAGACATGATTTGCCTTTGCAGAAACCATGTTGATTTTCTTTCAGCAATGCCTGTTTTTCTATGTGCCCTGTAATTTTATCTTTAATAATGGTTTCCATCAGTTTGCCTGGAACTGAGGTTAGACTGACTGGTCTATAGTTTCCTGGATCACCTCTGGATCCTTTCTTGAAGATCGGGGTTATATTTGCTTCCCTCCAATCCTCCGGTACAGTGCCTGATCTTAGAGAAAGATTATATATTTTAGCTAGAAGTTCAGCAATTTCACACTTGAGTTCCTTGAGAATTCTAGGGTGGATGCCATCTGGACCCGGCAATTTGTTGACGTTTAGTTTAGAAAGGCATGCAAGAACATCTTCCTTGTTTATCTCTATCAGGTTTAATTCTTCTATTTCCCTCCCTGGGAAAACTAATTCAGTGGCAGGCAAATGTTCTCTATACTCCTCGGTGAAAATGGAGGCAAAGAAGTCATTTAGCCTCTCAGCAATCTCCTTGTCTTCTCAATGCAAAGCAACATTTATGACATAGTATATGTCCTAAATAAATCAATTTGGGGCATACTCAGGAAACAATGGCCTAATAATATGATGTGTGAACTTATATAGAATATCCTCCCCTTCTGCTTGCAAGGAAACCTGATCTTAACTTGTACTGAGGAAAGCCCAAGTCGCCAATCCATTCAGCCACCTCCTTGAGGATCCAGGATAAGTACAAGGGACCAACCTGACAAAGACCTTTCTCGTTTGCAACTGGAGTTAGGCGGGAACTCTGTACTGGGGGAGGCCTGAGAAGTGGTCGCTCTCAGAGAAAGCAGTGTGTTCGCCTTTTCCAGGCTGCTTCCCAAACGTTTCGCCTCTCCCCGGTTGACTTTGGGGGCTTTTTTGTCCGCTGTGGTCAGAGGCATGGGGGGCAGTGGTGGTGGGCTGCCCCCTAGAGCCGGTGCGGCTGCTGCAGTTGCCCCCACCCCCATACCCCACCTGCAGCCACCCCACCAGCGCCGCCACCCTGCCGCCCACCCCGCACAGCCCCGCCGTGTAGAGCGGGCCCTGCAGCTCCCACAGCACCAGCCGCACACCACACTGATGGCACAGAGCTTGCGGTTGCTGAGCCAGATGCCAGTGCAGGGCAGTGGGAGGATGCCGGCTGCGGGCAGGCCGAGGCAAACGTTGTGGGCCAGGCACTCCAGGGCGGCCATATAGGCACACAGGGTGAGGCAGCGGCAGCACAGGTCCAGCACCGGCTAGGCCACCAGCTGGCCCAGCCCAAGGAAGGTGAGCCACCTGCCACGCCCCATGCGTGCCACCTTTGCACCCAGCACCCGCCGCTCCCCCGCCAGCACCACCTCCGTCACCGCCTTTCCCGCACAGCCCCGCTGTGTCACATGGGCCCCGCGGTTCCCACAGCAGCAGCCGCACACCACACTGATGGCGCAGAGCTTGCAGTTGCCAAGCTAGATGCCAGTACGGGGCGGCGGGAGGGTGCGGATGGCAGGCAGGTCAAGGCGGCAACAGGCATTGCGGGCCAGGCGCTCTAGGGCAGCCATATAGGCACACAGGGTGAGACAGTGGCAGCGCAGGTCTAGGCCACCAGCTGGCCTGGCCCAAGGAAGGTCAGCCACCCGCCGTGGCCCACACGCATCACCTTCGCACCCAGCACCAGGTGCTGCCCCACCAGCACCACCTCCGCTGCTGCCTTTCCTGCGCAGCCCCGCTGTGTCAAGCGGGCCCCGCGGTTCCTACAGCAGCAGCCACAATGCACACCGATGGCGCACGAGGTGAGCACGAGGCAAGCATGAGGCAGGCGTACACATATTTTCTGTGCTTCAGTGCCAGGCTCTCCATGCTGCAGCGCGACATGGAGAGCCTGGCTGACACAGGTGAGCACGAGGCAGGAGTGCACATGGACTCTGCTTTTTCAGCAGGGCAGAATTAAGTGCTGCTCCCCATCTCCCACCCCTGGTCCTCTTTTACTTACAAGTAGGAGATGGCATAGTTGCTCAGCAGGGAGGGGTGCAAAGTTCCTGCAAACTTGCCTTTGCTGCAGACAACTTGCATATGCAACGTTTGCCGGCTGGGTCTTTTGGCGCGCTCAACAGTGTAGAGACAGCAGTTAACGACCAGGTCTGGACAATTCCTATTGGCTTTCGAAAGCCAATAGATTAAGAGTCTATTCAATAGAGTCTATTCTATTGGCTTTCGAAAGCCAATAGAATAGAGTAGAACAGCTCATGGAAAAGTTGAAAAAATCCATCAAAAAAAGGTGCCGGAACGCCATTCTGAGCGTTCTATGAGAAAAAAAGCCCTGGCCTTAGACGACCCCTGTGAAACGGTCATTCGACCCCCAAAGGGGTCACGACCCACAGGTTGAGAACCATTGCCTTAATCCTTGGTTTGTCACAAAATTAGTTTGGTTTGCATTTTGTTGCAAGCAGTTGGCATTCACTATTCATAACCACAGAATCTAGTTTGAAAAAAGAGACATTTTCATGCATACTTTTTTTTACTTGCAGCCTCATTGAGAAATAATTTAAAAAATAAAGTGGCAAAATCAGACGTAGTGTTCGACTTACAAGAGTTCATTTAGTGACCGTTTGAAGTTACTTATGACCATTTTTCACACTTATGACTATTGCAGCATCCCTGTAGTCATGTGATTTATATTCAGATGCTTGACAACTGATTCACATTTATGATGGTTGCATTGTCATGGGGGTCATGTGATCACCTTTTGCAACCTTCTAACAAGCAACGTCAATGGGGAAACCAGAATCACTTAACAGCCATGTTACTAATTTAACAACTGCAATGATTCAATTAATAAATGTGACAAGAAAAGTCGTAAAATGTGGCAAAACTCACTCAACAAATTTCTCACTTAGCAACATAAATTTTGGGCTCAATTGTGGTTGTAATTTGAGAACTAACTGTATATACTGCTACTCCAGATATGCTTTTTAGGCTTGGCAGATAATCTGGGAGTAATGATTAATGAGTAGCTATAGTCTTCCTTTTCTTCCCAATTCATCTTTCTCTTCTACCCAGCTAATATGAGGTCTGGGAATGTTGGTATTAATAGCACAAGCATTGAACTATATTTCTAAAAAAACCTCAGCATATCAGTATCCTGAAAGAAAAGCGGGAATTTGGCTCAAGTTGTGCTATTGTTCCATTGGGAAATGAGTGCCTTTTTAATGTAGGTGTCAACAAATGATGCCAGCTGAGAACATTAATGGAGACGCAGCAGGACAAAACTTATTTTCTTTACAGCCAATTATCAAATCAGGCACTAGCAAAGAGAATCTCTTGGAGGGGGTTTCTGTATCCTCCTGTATTCAAACATATTTTCTTCTTTCCTGATTTGGCATGAATGAGATTGTGAACTCAGAATTACCAAAGACTTTAAAACTGGTTTGGATCCTGTTTCACTCCATAGGTGCATATACTAAGATCACACTTGCAAATAGCCACAGATAGTTTACTCATTTCAGTAAGTAAAAGCTGTCTGACAGCCAACCATCTTTTCTCTCCTGCAAGAAAGGAGTAGAAGTGTTAAGTTCTTAAAGTTGCTTAGGTTGAGCATTACTGCTCTAAATTTTATGATATTGGCAGGAGTACAGTGGCTCATGAGGTTAGGGCGCTGGATTAATGAACAGCAGACTCACATTTGAGGCCTGATTGCTGCCACGGGACAGGATGGGCTCCTGTCACACACTCCAGCTCCTGCTTACCCAGCAATTTGAAAGTGAGCAACTGTGAGTAGATAGATGGGCAACTTAACAGGGACATGAAAGGAGCCCCCAACTGGGTGTCCCTGGGCAACGGTGATGTTGCTGTTTAATCCTTTCAACTCAGAAGCACTTTGGTGCTTCTGACACAACTGTAGTAGTAATTGTCTGATATTTAAAAATAAGAGCTGATCCATCTGACCAGATTGCCCCCATAAAAGTATGAGTTACTAGCCATTTTCTGAGTGCATGAACAAAACATCACGCTAAACTCACCTTCAGCTCACCAAAAGGCAGCCACCACTTGTCTTCTTGCTGCATACCAAAAATAGTGTTTTTAGACTTGTGCTGATTCAAGCAGAATCTGATACATTTAATTTCATTGTAAGATAGTCTCTCCATCCACTTGGACACAAAGAAGATCATTGATGGGACTTTAAAATGTGGGCTTTTCCTTTCTTTTTCTTTCTTTTTAAACCAGAAAAATTAACATGAGTTCTGCCAGATCTCCCTTATAGCACAAATGACAGGAATAGTAGTAAAGCTTTTATCCTTTCCTTCCCCCCTCCCTCCTTTCCTTCCTTCCTTCCTTCCTTCCTTCCTTCCTTCCTTCCTTCCTTCCTTCCTTCCTTCCTTCCTTCCTTCCTTCTTTCCTTCCTCCCTCCCTCCCTCCCTCCGTCCCTCCCTCAGTGGATGGAACAGTAAAACAATTTACTTTTTTTAACCAATGAAATTGGAAGAATCATGCCAGTTTTCTTTTCTGCCCCCAAATGGCAAGAAGAATGGTAAAATTATTTTTTAAAAATTGATTCATTGGCAGACTAATCAGGTGGGAAAGTGTCATTTTAAGAGGGAATCAATGCAATGGGGGCTCACGAAGCCATCTGAATGACCACAGGGAGGGAAATAATGGATGTTTGCTTTACTGGCTTGGGTGAAGAGACAGGGGAATCTACCAACTGATACAATGCAGATAGAAGATCAGGTCATCACTGTGACCAAAACAGAGGAACTGAAACCTAGAAAGCCAGCTTCATTTCCATCTGTTCAGAGCAACAGTCACACACACTTAGGATTGCAATTTAGAAAAGGTCTAAGATAAAAAAATTATGTTTGTGCATCTTTTCTTACCTTCCCTCCCCACGATACATTTTGAGAATGCAAATCCCAAAATCTACATGAGCATTCCAGAATTTGACAGCACACACTGCTCTGAGCCTTTGTAAGGCTAATATGGATTCAAACCCAAAGTTCATACTTCAGATAAGATTTCTGTAATGAATTGTATTTGGGAGGTAGACAGTGTCTTATGAGGAAGAGAAAGCAATGATAAATTTGCCTGAATCCCAAGGAGTTTGAATTATAAACTTCAATTTAATAATGAACTCTGCCAGAATTAATGTATGTTAGGGTAAGAAGAGACCGCAGGCTGTTCTTTGAGCCTGGGAGAGGAGGAGAGCGGAACAAAAATCTCACCATCAACTACAATAGGGCTGTCATCTAAGCAGAAAATTGCTAAGTTCAGGATTGAGTGCTACATGTAGGAGAGAAATCTGAAGTGAGTACTACATAAAGGAGCAACAGGAACTACACTCAAAGCTTTGAATGGGCTGTGCATACATGTGAGTGGTGAGAACTTGCATGCAGACATGCAAGGTTGTGGGATGTTGTGAAGAATTGAAAAATAGGGAATTGTTTTTTTATGTGACTCATTAATTTTGGTTGTTATGTAAGATAGAATTTTATTAATTATATTTCATTTTTTTCATATAATTTTTTTCCTCCCAAAGTATTTTGTTCAATTTATGAAAATATCCTGTGATGTATTGTTTGGATTGGTTAAAATCTGCAATTAACAACAGTTTGAACATTTATTCTGGAAATGTTTTTATTTAAAATCTAAATAAAGGGAATAAAATCTAGAATAAATTGCCTCTGCTGTTTCTTCTGCTTTTATATTTTAACTTATGAAGTAATCTCAGTATCATTTCCCTTAAGTGTAGCACTTTATAAGAAAAGAAAAAGTTCAAATCCTGTTTATACTGAGTTCTCACTAACCCAGTTCATAACAAATCGTTGAAAACATTAAATGGGACTTCTGGTTTACCATCGCGGCCGCTGTGGCCACTGGAAGGCAAGCTCTGTCTTCCGCATCCGATTTCACTCAGCTGGGGGATCCTGGAAAGGGTTAAAAGTCGCCCTGTAGGGGTGATACGTAAGGAGGGGACCACCACTTCATTGCGGGAGGGCGGCAGACCTTTTGCTCGATCTGGGGCAGCCCTCCAAACTGGCGGAGGAAAGACCGGCCATAATAATATGGCCCGTCACTAGGCTGCAGACAGCGAAGTCAAACTTACCACTAAGCACTTCGAAAGCAATGTGGATGAAACTGAGTGAGATCTGATCTTCTCTTTACTCAAGTATTTTCTTTTCCTGCAAAAGCTGTCTGACGTATCTTTCCCCCTGTGAGGAGAGAGGGAAGGGAATTTCTATCCCACCCTCTAAGAATAGAGGTATCTGACTACCCAGGGGAATTAAAGCATTAAAATAACAACTTTAATCTAATTGGATGTATATGTTCCTGAAACTTGGGGATCAAAATTTTTCCTATTTTTATTGGAGGCTCTTGTTTTTATCTACAAAAAAGAAAAAAAATTGGAAAAAGGATTATAAAAATTTTAAATGGCATCGGTGACATCTTGTGGCAAGGTTTGGTATTACAATATCTTATTTCCTAAAAGAGACTTGGCTCAAAGCCCAGACCTTAGATAAGACTTTTCTGACCTTGGCACCACCTATGAGAGACTTAGCTGTAAGACAGGGCTTTTCAACCAGTGGTACAGGTACCACCTGTGGTGCACTGGCACCTGGCAGGTGGTACACGACCATCCTAGAAAAGTGGTAGCGGGGGAGGGGAATGAGCTGAACCGGTGGCAGCACCGCACGAGCCTGGGTGAGAGATGGCTGGAGCTGCAGGGCTGTCAGGGCTCAGCAGAAGCACCAGGATCAGTGCCGCTTTCCAGCTGATTGGCGCTTTGGGACTGTCGGGGCTCAGTGGAAGCGCCAGGATCAGTGCCAGGCTCCAGCTGGAGCTCAGCACTGATCCTGGTGCTTCTGCTGAGCCCAGAAGAAGCATCAATCAGCTGGAAAGTAGAACTGATCCTGGCACTTCTGCTGAGCCCAGAAGAAGCGCTGACTAGTTGGAATGTTGCAGCATCTCCAGGGTCTTGTGATTTACATTCAGATGCTTGGCAACTGATTCATATTTATGATGGTCACAATGTCCCAGGGTCATGTGAAGTGACCCAAACCTGCTGCAACCACCCAGCAGACGGGGGGAATAAAAACCCAACACCCCCCACCCCACCCCCACTGCCAATCCTCAACAGAAATGCTCACAACAATGAAAACCTCAGACAGGAGGAAGAGCGCCGCCGGGTGGGCAGGCAGGTGTCTTGCTCGGCTGTAGCTTGGGGGGCACTTTTTTCAGTGCCATTGTAACTTCAAACAGTCACTAAGTGAACTGTTGTAAGTCGAGGACTACCTGTACTTTATCACTTTTTTCCTTTTTTATCATCAAGTTTTTGACACCTTGCTGGGCGACTGGTGGTACTCGGATGTTGCCATATCCTAAAAGTGGTACAATGGGTGAAAAGGTTAAAAAGCCCTGCTATAAGAGAACAGCTGGGCGGCATAACTGGCCTACTTGAACTGTGAATGTAAACCTTTACTGACTCTCAGAGCTATATGTGGAAAATTGCTTTCCTATTTCTTTATTTGAGGAATATTGATCACTATATGAGATGCTGAAATATCTTGGACTATAAAATCTTGCTTGACAAATGACTTCTACTAGAAAGACTATTTATAAACATGTGAAAGAGATGGATGAAGACCAGGAAAAGATCCTTTCCATGTTGAAAGCAATACATGAAACCATTCTTTCAGCTTGTGATAAAATAAGACCTAACATAAAAGATCAAGACGCCAGCTTAGATACACGAACCCAAACTTTGACTACAACCAAAGAACCAACAATGCAGAAGATAACAGAAGAAGTGGGACAATCAAATAATAAGACAGAGGACTCAATTGACCAACAAATACAGCTGATGGAAAATCCAGAAAAGGAAGTGACAACACTGAAAATGGAAATGACTTTCTATATAAATCAGAAGAAATTTGAGAAAGAAGAACAGATTGAATGGAAGACAAACATATCAGGGCATGCATGGGGAATTGGAATAACAGGGAGACAACTTAACGAATACAAATGGGCTAGTCCTTCCCAAAAAAATGGCAATTAAATGGTCTCCTTTATTTCAAATAACATATATAATAATAGAGAGAGATCTATTTGACAATCTGAAAGCACTGATATGGAAGCCTAGTTGACAAAGGAAGAAAGCCAGAATAAGATCGAAAAGAATTGGGGTTTTGACTTATTAGAGGGGATTTGATATTATTAATTAGAGGGTTAAAGGGAGAAGTTGAGATGAGGCGAATTTTGGTCATTAGATTTAAAATACTTAGAAATTAGTTGAAAATAAGGACTTTATCTGTTTAATATTTAAAAATTAGACCTAAAAGGAAAAAGAAAATTATTATGAATAAGTTTGATTTATTGATTAACCCAGGTAATATAGATAATGGTTTTGATTTATTAAAGGGGATATTGTAAATGATTTAATATGGTGGGAAATCGATAACTCTTAGGAAATAGAACAAGATTACATTCAAATAGATAAAATATATATATTGGATATTAGATTTTGTTATGAATTGAGACAAGAGAAATCTTGGTTACCTAAAGCCTGAAAATTATAAATATCAAAGGTTAAATTGAAATATTGATGAGAAACTAAAAATTGGGTAAAAATTAATAACAGGATATGGATTGTTTTTGAAGATTGAATATAATTAAGATATGTATCAGCTAAAAATGTATTGATAAATGTAATAATAATGTTTTACTGAGTTGATATAATAAGAACTGTACTAGCTTGAATACGAGAGTAAATGTTAAAAGACAAGAAATATTTGATAAGAACATAAGAACATAAGAAGAGCCATGCTGAATCAGGCCAAAGCCCATCGAGTCCAGCATTCTGTGTCACACAGTGGCCCACCAATTGTACATGGGGATCTTGAGCAGAAAGAGAAGGCAAAACCCTCCCTTTCCCTTGACCCCCAACAAATGGTACCCAAGGGAATCCTGCCTGCCTCAACCAACATAGAGGCGGCACATGGACATCCGTTTTAATAACCACCGATACACTTTGCATCCATGAATCTATCTAGCCCTGCCTTGAAGCTGTCAAGGCTGACAGCTGTCACGACCCCTTCAGGAAGTGAATTCCATAAATCAACGACCCTCTGGGTGAAGAAATATTTCCCTTTATTTGTCCTCACTTTCTTAACTATGAGCTTTAGGGAGTGCCCCCTTGTCCTGGTATTGTGTGATAGAGAAAAGAATTTTTCTCTATCCACCTTTTCTATCCCATGCATGATTTTATACACTTCGATCAAGTCACCCCTTAAACGCCGTCTTTCAAGGTTGAAGAGACCAAGGCGTTGCAATCTGGTTTCATAAGGGAGGCGCTCCATTTCCTTGATCATTCTTGTTGCCCTTTTTTGCACCTTTTCCAGTTCCATTATATCCTTCTTGAGGTGCGGTGACCAGAACTGTACACAGTACTCCAAGTGTGGTCTCACTATCGATTTGTACAGAGGCAATACAACACTTGCTGACTTATTTTCGATTCCCTTCCTAATCATGCCAAGCATGGAATTTGCTTTTTTTACTGCTGCTGCGCATTGGGGTTGACATCTTCATCGAGCTGTCCACCAAAACCCCAAGATCCCTTTCTTGGGTTGTCTCAGAAAGTTTGGTCCCCATCAGTTGGTAAGTATAATTGGGGTTCTTTGCCCCGATGTGCATAACTTTGCACTTGTTTAGGTTAAAATGCATTTGCCACTTTGTTGCCCACTCACACAATTTCGAGAGATCCTTCTGGAGCTCCCTACAATCAGTTTCACTTTTCACAACCCGGAACAATTTAGTGTCATCAGCAAACTTGGCTACCTCACTATTAACTTCTACATCCAGATCATTGATGAATAAATTAAAAAGTAAAGGTCCCAAAACTGAACCTTGGGGTACACCACTTCTCACTTCTCTCCATCCGGAGAATTGTCCATTTATTGCCACCCTTTGCTTCCTACAATTTAGCCAGTTACCAATCCAGGACAAGACCAGTCCTCTAATTCCGTGGCTGGAGAGCTTTTTTAGGAGCCTTTGGTGAGGAACTTTGTCAAAAGCCTTTTGAAAGTCAAGATATACAATATCAACTGGGGCCCCTTTATCTATGTATTTATTTACACCCTCAAAGAATTCTAACAAGTTAGTAAGACATGATTTGCCTTTGCAGAAACCATGTTGATTTTCTTTCAGCAATGCCTGTTTTTCTATGTGCCCTGTAATTTTATCTTTAATAATGGTTTCCATCAGTTTGCCTGGAACTGAGGTTAGACTGACTGGTCTATAGTTTCCTGGATCACCTCTGGATCCTTTCTTGAAGATCGGGATTATATTTGCTTCCCTCCAATCCTCCGGTACAGTGCCTGATCTTAGAGAAAGATTGTATATTTTAGGTAGAAGTTCAGCAATTTCACACTTGAGTTCCTTGAGAATTCTAGGGTGGATGCCATCTGGACCCGGCGATTTGTTGACGTTTAGTTTAGAAAGGCATGCAAGAACATCTTCCTTGTTTATCTCTATCAGGTTTAATTCTTCTATTTCCCTCCCTGGGAAAACTAATTCAGTGGCAGGCAGATGTTCTCTATCCTCCTTGGTGAAAACGGAGGCAAAGAAGCCATTTAGCCTCTCAGCAATCTTCTTGTCTTCTCTGATTATCCCCTTCTGACCATTGTTATCAAGTGGCCCAACTGATTTTCTGGTTGGGTTCCTGCTTCTGATGTACTTAAAAAAGGTTTTGTTATTATTTTTAATATTCTTGGCTATATGCTCCTCAAAGTCTCTCTTGGCTTTCATGACTATCGCCTTGCATTTGGTCTGCCAGAGTTTGTGATCCCTCCTGTTCTCCTCGGTAGGAAGAGCCTTCCATTTCTTAAATGAGTTTTTCTTCTTTCCAATAACCTCCTTTACCTCATTCGTAAGCCATACTGGTATCCTCTTGGACTTTTCAGTCCTCTTTCTTCTTTTAGGAATGCATTTTATTTGAGCCTGCTGTAACGTATTTTTAAACAGTTTCCAAGCATTTTGGAGGGAGGGATTTGACTTTTTTATTGTTCTTTTTAGTTTCTTCTTTACTATTTTCCTCATTTTGTCAAAATTCCCTCTGTGAAAGTTTAAGGTCTCTGTGTTAGTTTTCACTGACAATTTGCTATCCATGGTTAAGTTGAAGGTTATTGTGTTGTGATCGCTGGTTCCTATGGGCTCGGTTACAAGGACATCATGAACCAAATCCTGTGCATTAGTTAGAACCAAGTCCAGGATCCCCTTTCCCCTGGTAGGTTCCATGACCATCTGCTCAAGGGAATAATCGGCTAACATGTTGAGAAACCTTGTCTCTCTTTCATGTGTAGAACAAGAATTTACCCAATCTATTTGGGGATAGTTGAAGTCCCCCATTATGACTACCCTATTTCTTTTTGAGGCCTCCTTAAATTCTTTTTCCAAATAGCAATCTGCCTCTGGAGTTTGGTTGGGAGGGCGATAGCAGATCCCTAACGTCAGATTAGTTTCCTGTCCTGGGATTTTTATCCACAATGTTTCTGTGGGTGAGTTTGAATTTTCTTGAATTTCGAGTTCATGAGATTCTAACTCCTCATTTATGTACAAGGCCACGCCACCACCATTTCTCCCTCTCCTGTCCATCCTATACAATTTGTAACCTGGAATCCTTGTGTCCCATTGGTTTTCATCCATCCACCAGGTTTCTGTTATGCCGATAATATCAATATTATTTTCCTTCACCAAGCATTCCAATTCCCCTATTTTTGCTCGAATGCTTCTAGAATTTGTGTACAGACCTTTATATGTAATTTTCTGGTGCACTTTCAACTTTGACTGTGGATTTTGACTGTAGAATTTGGTTGTAGAATTTGTAGATGGTCTACCATGTCCTTCTGCTTGACTATTACAATTTAGTTTTCCTGTTGACTCACCAATGTGTGCATAACTTCCTCCCTCCATATTAGGCAGTGCACCTTCTCGAACCGGAAGCTGCCCAGCTCCTGTCGACTTGCCCCTATGAATCAGTTTAAAAGCTGCTCTGAAACCTTTTTAATATTAATCGCCAACAGTCTGGTTCCATTATGGTTCAAATGTAACCCGTCCCTTCTGTACAGGTGTGGCTTGTCCCAAAATGTTTCCCAGTTCCTAATGAATCTAAACCCTTCCTCCCGGCACCACTGCCTCATCCACGCATTGAAGCTCCTGAGCTCTGCCTGTCTAGCTGGCCCTGCGCGTGGAACAGGTAGCATTTCTGAGAATGCAACCTTGGGGGTCCTGGACTTTAATCTTCTACCTAGCAACCTAAATTTGGCTTCCAGGACCTTCTGCTTAGCTTTTCCAATGTCATTGGTACCGACATGTACCACAACAGTTGGCTCCACCCCAGCACTGTCTATCAGCCTGTCTAGATGCCTCGTGTTGTCCGCAACCTTTGCACCCGGCAGGCAGTTTACCATGCAGTCAACGCTTCCATCACAAACCTGTCTCTCTATATTTCTAACAATTGAATCACCCACTACAAGAAGCCCCCCTCCCACCACCCGCGGAGAAGTATCCTCGGTGCAAGAGGATATGGGCACATCCTCCAGGGAAGGGGTCTCAACTAAGGGAGCCTGTCCCTCTTCCACAGATTGATGTCCTCCCTGCCCAAGATCTCCATTCTCCAAAGCAGCTGGAGAGCTGCTCAGCATGGAGTGGGACGCTCCTGCTGCATCCCTGAAGATCTTCTCCTGCCTCGCTATCTCTCTCTGCTTCTCCAGGTCTGCTACCTTGGCTTCAAGGGAAAGAACCTGTTCCCTGAGAGCCAGGAGCTCATTGCACCGATCACACACCCAAGACTTCTGTCCAGCAGACAGATAGTCATACATGTGACACTCAATACAAAACACTGGGAAGCTCCCCTCCGTCTGCTGGCTATCTATCTCCATTTCTTGTTATTATATGTTTGCTGTTATTATTATACTAGTTATTATTTAAAAAAACACACAACTTTTTTTGGGTTGTTGAAATTTTTTGTTTTGGTCTCAGTTTACTTTTTGGATTTTTTTTTCTTACTTGTTTTAGGATTTTATCACGCGCCGTTGTAATGCCGTTGATGTTGTAACTTGATGTTGATGTAACTTGAGATTTGTACTAAAGATTTTGTTATCAAACTATTGACTAACCCTGTCACCATGTTGCTTTTTAAATATTTAAATGTAAAATTAGAAAATTAATAAAATATTATTTTAAAAAAAGAGAAAAAACTAGGTGGGAGTTCAAATGTGTGCTGAATCAAGGCTAATGCATATTTGCTTCCCCACTCTTGAAATGGATGACAGAATGATTGTAACTGGTATCTTCAGCAACTTCAAATAAGCTTGCAAATAATAATGATAGTGCACTCAAAAATCTTAGGTGCAGTCTTCAAAGGTTTTCAAGCATATTGACTAAATGGCTTCTAATTGTATTACAGGTAGATAAAGTCTCTTAGTTCCTATGACTGCAAATATATTCTTATTGACTGAAAAGATATGAAAAACTCCAGAGCAAATCACATTTGTATTTTATTCATTATCTTGTTTTTCTGTTGTGGTCAGCCACATGCCTTCATGAAGCTCACAGGATGAATAAAATGCAGAATCTTTTCATTCTGAATGCTGCCTTCATACATAAATATTCCCTTGCTGTTATGACTAAATAATAATTGATAAGAGAAAATTCCCGAAGAACATATCTTTAAAAAGCCATCTAATTAATGGTCATCTTTTTAAAAGCAGTCTAAATAATAGCTATTTCCACAAGGGAAAGAGCATCAATAAGCACTTTGCTAAATGAATGTTTTCTTCACTCTTTGGGATGCTGTGTTTTGTTCTTTTTTCTCCATTATTGTCTTTTTCTTGAAATAGGGAACAGAATTGTATGCAATATTACAAATGTGCACTGCACCAGAGGTGGTTATAATACCACCAGCTTTATTTGTTTTCCTGCTTTCTCAATAACCTCTGGCATGAAGCATGCCCTTTTCACAGCTGTCGCACACTGAGTCAATGTTTTCATTGAGTACGCCAACACAACACAGATCTTTTTTCTATGCTGTCGTGTCCTTTAGACTGTAAACCTGAGGGCAGGAGACTGTCTTATTATTAATCTTTGTATGAGCTCTGGGAGAATTTTTCAGCTGAAGAGCAGAGTTAAAATGTTTTAAACAAAGAAATTGAGTTTCTCTGAGATCAAGCTATGCTTGTGAGTTTACAATAGAATATTTCAACCTTCGGTGTATTATTTACTTGCAGTGATTTCTGTTTTCCATTCCTTCATTTACTTTCAGTAAACTCTTTCCATCTATTGGAATTTTCAACTATCCTAAATAATATGAGGTTGCCCATAACCTTATCTGCTTAATTACGCTTTCCAAACTTTCTGTCATTTATTCACAAAATAATTAGCAGGGGCAGTCTTTCTGCCCCTCTGTTATGAGAATTTTTATTTTGAATCAGGCCCTGAAACACATCAAAGACAGATCAGAATATTTGTATATCATTGATTGAAGGTTCCATTAGGTATTTTGAATTTTTCTAATCAAAATATACATTTAGCACAGTCGGGGAATAGGTGAAATTGTTTGTCTTCTTGTCCTGTTCCTGTTCTTTTTTTCAAATCTATGCTTGGGACAAGAGTGATAACTAGTGTTACCTAAGTCTAGGATGTCCATTATTGTTATAATTTGTTGCATAGTCAGCCAGATGTTTAGAGTGGATTTGGCATTTTTATCCACTTACGGACTCCTTCTCAGGACCTGGAATAGGCAGATGTGGATGTCTGATTTTATTTTTTATTTATTTATTTATAATCAAATTTCTATACCGCCCCTCTCCCGAAGGACTTGGGGCGGTGTACAGCCTAAAATTTAAAAAACATATAGATATACATAATTTAAAATAATTAAAAGTGAATTAAATAATTTGTCCGTAAAATCCCCATTTAAAATCCAACAATTACAAATCTTAAAAATTTACTCAATCAATCCCCCTAGAACATTCTAACCCTACTGGAACCGGAGCTTCTATGCCAGGCCAGCCTGTCGAAAAAGGAACGTTTTTAGTTCCCGACGGAAGGTGCGTAGATCTGTCATTGTATGGAGTTCGGGGGGAGCTCGTTCCATAACGTGGGAGCTCCCACAGAGAGGGCCCTCCCCCTGGGAGCCGCCAGCCGGCATTGTCTGGCCGACGGCTCCCTGAGAAGGCCCTCTCTGTGGAGCGTACCGGACGGCGGGAAGTATTTGCTGGCATTAGGCGGTCCTGTAGGTATCCGGGTCCGATGCCAGCGCTTTAAAGGTGGTCACTAGCACCTTGAACCACACCCAAAAGACCACCGGCAACCAGTGCAGCTCGCGCAGGAGCGGTGTTACATGGGAGCACCACGACGCACCCGTCACTACCCGCGTGGCCGCATTCTGAGCCAGTTGGAGCTTCCGGGTGCACCTCAAGGGGAGCCCCATGTAGAGAGCATTACATTAGTCCAGCCTGGAGGTAACGAGGGCATGAGTGACTGTGCGTAGCGAGTCCCGGTCTAGGAAGGGACGCAACTGGCGCACCAGGTGAACCTGGTAGAACATCCTCCCGGCCACGGCCATCAGATGGTCCTCTAAAGACATCCATGAGTCCAGGAGGACTCCCAGATTGCGAGCGGCTTTACATAAATGTTGAACAGTAAAGGTTCATACGAGGGGTCTCGGGGTCGACCTCTGGCCCCCTGTCAACACAGACTGCATCTGGCCGGAGAAGAAGGAGGAGAACCATTGCAAAACAGTGCCTCCAACCATTGCAGCATGATACCATGATCAATGGTATCAAAAGCCGCCGAGAGGTCCAATAGCACCAGAACAGAGGAACAACCCCTGTCTTGGGCCCGCCAGAGATCATCCACCAACGCGACCAATGCTGTTTCCGTGCTGTAGCCAGGCCTGAAGCCCAACTGGTGTGGATCCAGATATGACGATTCCTCCAGGTGCTGCGGGAACTGTCAGGCAACCACACTCTCAACAACCTTCGCAAGAAAGCGAAGGTTGGAGACGGGACGATAGTTTGATAGAACAGCTGGATCCAGGGTGGGCTTCTTGAGGAGGGGTCTCACCACCGCCTCTTTCAAGGTAGCGGGAAAGACACCCTCACTCAAGGAAGCGTTGATAATTGCCTGGAACCAGCCTCGTACCACCTCCCGGGAGGCCAGCACCAACCAGAAGGGACACGGGTCCAGTAAACATGTGGTCGCCCTAAGTCCCCCCAGCAACCTGTCCACGTCCTCGGGGGTCACGGGGTCAAACTCAACCCAGGTAACGGTCTCAAGACCTGCCTCCACCTCTCCCACTGGACATACCCAGTTGAAATCAAAGCCTTCCCGTATCTGAGCGATTTTATCATACAGATATTTTCCGAAATCCTTGGCTCTACCCTCTAAGGGGTCTCCCCTCACCTCCTGATGAAGGAGGGAGCGGGTCACCCTAAACAGGGAGGCTGGGCAGTTATCTGATGACGCGATAAGAGGTATCATTGCATGATATAAGCAGTTCTGAGTATAAAGCTACCTTTTGTAATTTGGCATTTTATCAATGCCGATGGTTTTCAAGCAATGCTCCATTGTTTTCCTTTGCCACTGTTGTTCTATTTCTAGTTGCAGCTCTTTGTATTTCGTTATCCTCTCCAATTCTTTCTCTTCTGTCCTGCTGTCTGCCATTCATAATGATAATTGTTAAGTCTGAGGTGTTATGTGGCAGGTGCCTGCCTATTCCTTATCATTATAATTTTATTATTATAATTTAAGTTTTATGTAGCCACCATAAAGTTTGTTGCAGGAGATATTGGCTCAAGTTTTCTAATTTATTATATTACCTTGCCTTTCATATGATGCAGAATAGCGCTAATCCCAGTCTACCCACCTGTGCCCTTTCTTAAAATTTGCATCCCACAATAACCTTCACAATTGTTGAACTGCTTAATACAATATGCTTGGTTTGGTTTGGCTCACTTCATAAACCTGCACTATATTGTGCAAGCTATGCTGTCTGGTTTAGAGCAGTGGTTCTCAACCTTTTTCAGGTTGAGACCCCACTTGCGCCGCCCATGCGCGGCGTGCCCCCGACCCGCGCCGCACACACATACGCGACGGGCCGATCTGCGCATGCGCGCGCAACGGGCCAATCCGCTCATGCACGGCGCGCATGCGACGGGCCGATCTGCGCATGCACGGTGCGTGCTGACAGCCTGAACTGCACATGCGTGACGCGATGGGCCGATCTGCGCATGCGCGGCACACGCAACAGCCCAAACCGTGCATGCGCAGCGCGCGCGCGATGGGCAAAAAAATTGTTTTAAAAAATGGCGGACTGCGGTGTTCGGCGACCCCCGCGAAACGGTCGTTCGACCCCAAATGGGGTCGCGACCCATAGGTTGAGAACCACTGGTTTAGAGTGTTGTGTGAATGCAGCTAAAATTTATTTTATTTATATCCTGCCTTTAATTAAAGAGTTTAAGATGGTATATAAACTCCTCCTGTTGTTTTTCTCCACAACAATGCTGCGAACTAGGTTGAGCTTAGCACTGTTCTGAGAGTCAACCAGAGCCAACTGTGAGTTTCCAGGATTGCAGGTAGACTTTATTTATCCCTCAATATCAGTATACTAGAATATTTTAAACTGGCATTCTTTGGCTCTAGAATACTTGAGTGTGCTCAAAGTCACTGCAAGAATTCCTGCCAAAAGGAGAATAATTATATCTTTTTACTTATTTGTACTTGCAACTTCAACTGAAAGACAAGTATAGAGGGTGGAAGTGATCTAATCTCTTCTCCAGAATAGGAGTTGGAGAATCGACCAATGGGATTCTCTGTCCTCCTGCCCAATCAGATCAAGTCAACCAAACTTGTCATGCCCGTCCTGGATTAAGCTCTCCCAGTCTCGACTTGATCTTGCCCAGGACAGATGTACAAGTTTGGCTCATAGGCAGGTAGATTGTCTATTGGTGGATTTTTCTTTCATTATTTGTTCTTACAGGTGCAGTCTCCTGAGCAGCGTTGGGACCAGCACTGCTTCAGTTGACTAATCACCCATCTGATTCCCAGTGGGACTCGGAGAGGAACGGAGGCTTCCGTTCTTCCCTCCCTCCTTACTAACAGCGCTGGGCTCTGAATTGCGCTCCTTCCGTCGAGAATTAAAAACACATCTTTTTCGACAAGCCGGCCTGGTATAGTAGCTCCGGTACCAACAAGGCCATAATTGTTTTTAGGGGATTGAGTTTTTAAGATTATGTATTGGGTTTTTAAATGATTGGGCCAAATTATTTAATCTATTTTTAATAATTTTACTTTTTGTATGTTGATGTTTTTAATTGGGCTGTACACCACCCCGAGTCCTTTGGGAGGGGGGCGGTATAGAAATCACAAAAATAAATAAATAAATAAATAAAATTCCCCTTACCCGTCCCCTTCTTTCGTTTCCTGTTTGTCGGAGCTTGCGGCTGCCGCTTCGGCAACCCCGCGATGGCCGGACGAGCGCTGCTGAGCCATGTGGAGCTATAAATAGCTCAAACTTACACAGAAGCTTTCTCGCTTCCGGAATTGGCATAGTCATCTGGGAGGTTCCTTCAGCACTCACATTCACCTGCAATGTTTTTTTCAACATCGGGGGACGGTTTTTCTTGTTTGGTAACATCTATCAGTAGAACTTGGGAGTTTAGCCACGGCTGCCATTTTGCAGACTGCGTGGCTGACGAAGGCTGTCTCTTTGTGGGAGAAGGGAGAAGGGGGAGGGGACTTTCCACTATTTCAGAGCAGTTGTTTCTATTTCTTGGAGGGGCTCATCGTGTCAGGAGGCTCACGTTCCTTCCTTTCCGATTTTGTGGGCGAAAGCCTTATTCTCCAGCATGATGACTGAAGAATCCACCAATGGATTCTTATTTCAGTCCTCCTGCCCAATCAGACTAAGTTGTCAAGTTGTCACGCCCCTCCTTGCCTGGGACCTCCCAGTTTCATCTTAGTCTTTCGCCCATGAGGATGTGATATCTTGACTCTCAGATTGATTGGATTGCAGGTTAGACTGATTTAGTTTTAAAACCCTTGGTGGATTCTTTAGCTTGATAAAGTAGAGGTTTCTAGCTTCTGATTATTCTTCCCATAAGGAATTTAAGCCCTTTTTTTCACAGGGGAGGAATGTACTTTTCCTTCCCTCCCTAAGGGGGGGGAATGGATGGGTTTTCCCCACAAATCACAGGGCTGAGCTCGTTTCTCAGAGCTCCATTGTGTAAGGCAGTGGTTCTCAACCTATGGGTCGCGACCCCATTTGGGGTCGAACAACCGTTTCGCGGAGGTCGCCGGACACCGCGGGCCACCATTTCTTGGGGGGGGGGCATGCGCACGCCCTGCCTGCCTGGATCGGCCCGTCGCGGTTCAGGCCATCACGCGTGCGCTGCGCATGCGCGGATCGGCCCATCGCGGGCTGCCATGTTTAAAAAATTTTTAAAAAATTTTTTTGGGCGCGCGCGCGCCCTGCATGCCCGGATCAGCCCATCGCGGTTCTGGCGTCACACGCGCGCCGCGCATGCGCAAATCGGCACATCGTGGGCTGCCATTTTGTTGTTTTTTTTTGGGCGCGCGTGCGCCCTGCATGCCCGGATCGGCCCATCGCGGTTCTGGCGTCACGCGCGCGCCGCGCATGCGCGAATCGGCACATCGTGGGCCGCCATTTTGTTGTTGTTTTTTGGGGGCGCGCGCGCGACCTGCATGCCCAGATTGGCCCGTCGCAGTTCGGGCCGCCAGTTTTAATTTTTTGGGGGCACGATGCGCGGATCGGCCCGGTGCGCGTGCGTGCACACACGCGCACGCCCCGGGGTCACACCGCACATGGGCAGAGCAAGTGGGGTCTCAACTTGAAAAAGGTTGAGAACCACTGGTGTAAGGGGTAAAAACTTTATTCCCAGCTTCAGCGGAGCTTTGTTCCCTTTTAGAATTTACTGTCTTTTCCCCCTGTGGATGCCTTTTTGAGGTCACGTGGCCTCATAGTTAGGACTGGACTCAGTCAGCATTCCCAGCTCGCGGCCGCCATTTTGGGGCCGGTTCAGCCTTAATCTTTACTCGAAGATTCTGAAAGGCTGATTGTCAGAGCTGAGGGGATCGCTAGTGCTGTGGAAGCTAGTAAGGCCGCTTTTTTCCGTTTTTTGCTACAGCTGCTTTTTGGAGTGAAGCAAGCCTCGCAGTGCGGCCTGTACCATCAAGCCCAATCAGCTGTTGGGCGCGAATCGCTAGTTCCCTCCCCAAAATTCTTGCATCCGGGAGAATCGAAGGAGTAATTACCCAGATTGCCAGGGCTTATTGGTAAGGCCTCCCCACCCCACCCTTCTTTCCTGGATTCAGGGCGGCTGCCATCTTGGGAAGCTGTAAAGGAAGCTTCCAGCTGGTTCACCAGCCGCGGTCGCCATTTTGGGGGCTTATTTATGCTACTTTCACTTTTAGTTAGATAGATTATAGATAGCTAAATATACATTTTTTCTAGGGTTCTCATAGATAGGCATGTATATAATTACTGTGGATTCACTCTAGTCTTAAGTTTAGGTTTTGCTTGGAGGCTTTATTCCAAATTCAGGAGACATCACAGTCACAATAAGTTTGTGGCTCCAACTGAAGTGCTGTTAAGCAAACTCAGGTCTCGCTCTTCTTACATTGCATTAGCATCTGCCTCTCTGCATCTAGTGGTTGCCAGGTGGACCTGACCATTGCCACTATTGTGAGACGCGTGTGATTCGTCACATTTAAGCCTCAGGGCTTGCATTCTGTTTTTCTATCGGCCTGGTGACGAGTGCCTCACTGCGCCCAATACGAGACTGGTTTAGCCAGTCTTAGCGGCCTTACTTTCCCCCACTGCCTCTGCTCCCGGCAGTTGTCAGGAAGATCCTGGAGGAACAAGCGGAGGTAATCTTCATTGCTCCGCAGTGGCCCAGGAGGCCATGGTTCGCAGATCTGGTGAGCCTCTCCATATCCACCCTGTGGAGGATTCCAGACAGTCGCATATGGCTGACACGGGGACCTTCAGCACCCAGACCCCCAGTGGCTCCAGTTGACCGCCTGACATTTGAACGCTGCACTCTGACTCATGAGTCATATTCGGCAGGAGTGATCGACATGATCTAGGCTGCCAGGAGACTGGCGACTAATCGTATCTACGACCATACGTGGAGGAATTTCTGTCACTGGTGCGACAAAAATCACATGAGTCTGTCTCAGGTAATCATTCCAAAGCCTTTAGATTACCTGTTGGAGGGCATCAACAAGGGGTTGTTGCCCAACACTATCCACAGATAGCTAGCAGCCCTTTCCACGGTGTTTTCCTGGGACCCTTCAGGGTCTCTGTCCCAACACCCCAAGATCCATGCCTTCCTTAAAAGTGTCACCAATACCAGGCCACCTGTAGTTCATAGGTACCCTTCTTGGGACCTACCCCGGGTGTTGCAGGCACTAACATCATCCCCCTTCGAAACTAACATCATCCCCCTTCGAACCTATTAGAACATGTTCCTTGCAGTACCTGTCTCTCAAGGTCTCCTTCCTAATAGCTGTCACCTCTGCTAGACGTATATCAGAACTGGCTGCTTTATCGATCAGGAAGGATCTGTGTATGTTTCATGAGGACAGGGTGGTTCTCAGGTTAGATCCCTCGTTTATCCCCAAAATAAACACAGTGTTCCATAGATCATATAAATAAAAATTTAATAAATAAATAAATCACAAGAAGTTATTCTTCCGGACTTCTGTCCTCACCCATCACATGACCTGGAATGGCAATGGCATTCACTGGATGTAAGGCGAGCTTTGCACTGTTATATCAAATGCACGGCAGCCTTCCGCAGATCTGAAGCCCTGTTTGTATCCTTTCAGCCCTCTTCTATGGGCCAAAAGGTGTCATCCTCCACCATAGGTGGGGTTTGTATTGTGAATGCGTACATCTCTCTTGCCCTGCCCATTCCTAGTCATGTGACAGCTCACTCCACATGCAGCCTTGCCACTTCGGCGGCGTGGGCAACCCAGGCATCTATTGAGGACATCTGCAGGGCGGCAACATGGTCATCGCCTTCCCCTTTCATTAGACATTACTGTTTGGACAATTTACCTCAGCTGAGGCCACCTTTGGCAGGTGCATCTTACAACAAGTAGTAACGCCATCAGGAACACAGGCCCCAACTGACTCCCGCCCATAGGGACTTCAGGAGCTTTGGTACATCCCATTGGTGGATTCTTCAGTCATCATGCTGGAGAAGGAGTGTTGGCTTACCTGAATGCCTCTTCTCAGCATGATGATGAAGAATCCATCCCCCCCCCGTTTCACAGGTCAGTTAGGTCAGGGTCAGGGGCTTGTTGTTGTTGTTTTCCTGGTACCTGCTTTGAGAGTCATCACATCAAACTGTTGTCATTGGCTACGCCGTCGAAACTGGGAGGTCCCAGGCAAGGAGGGGCGTGACAACTTAATAACTTAGTCTGATTGGGCAGGAGGACTGAAATAACCCATTGGTGGATTCTTCATCATCATGCTGAGAAGAGGCGTTCAGGTAAGCCAATGCTCAATTTCAGTCAGGCGGGGAGCCTGACCAGGCCGCGGGTGCCATTTTGAACGGCCTTCATGAGCTTTGATTAGAGGCCCTATAGGCCTTATAGCCTGGGGATGCTAGTGACCTTATTCTTTCTCCTCTTTTATCTCTCTATTCATGTTTTGAGTTAATTTCATAATTAAACTCTGAAGAACAGGCCTATGAGGCATATATCTCCATAGTGGTCTCATGCAAGGATATTTTTGTTGCCCTTTCCCACAGCCCTGCCTGTTGCACATTGATTGCCAATTTCATATTGCTGGCCTGGCATTACCGTGCGTTTCACGAACAGCCAGCTGTTACCACCTTGGTGACATTACAGCGGCCGTGGACAAGACTGGTCTTTTGGATACTACCGGTCTGGTGACCAGGGGGGCCTGGGCATAATTATTATACACTTCCCTTGCTCCTTAACCGCCAATTGATCCTTTGCCAGGGGTACCCTTTAGTGCACCTGAAGATTACACCAGCATGGAGGACAGCACGGCCTCCCAGTCCAAGGATGCCTTTCCTCCTTCTTTGGGCTGGAAACAGCACAGGTCTTCCACCCAGGAGGCTGTTGGTAGGATCTCGGCCAAGGCCGTCTCTGGGAGGAAAACCTCCAAATTGGCGGAGAAACAGGCCAGCAGGAGACACCAGGCCTTGGAGAAAGAGTTTTCCAAGGCTCAGAAACAGGCCAGGGCTGAGGCAGTACAGGCTGAGACCCCTCTCTTTGATTTGCCACTGGGCCTCTCTACTTCTGCCCAGGGAGTCTGGTCGCCAGTGGAGCCTTTAGCTTCTCCTCTTCCATCTGGACTGGAATTCGGTACACACACATACCAATCTTTGCCCGACCCACAGGATCAACGACTGGCTCCAGAGGCGACTTTCACCCCTACGGCTGCTGGACTCAGAATAGGTGAGTCAGATTTAGTCTCACTTGAGGATCGTCTCCAGACTCTGGTCATTCAGGCGGTGGAATGGGCTCTCGCGGCCAGGTCTCCATAGGTACACAGAGTCGATTCCCCTCTTTCTCTTCTGCCTCCCCATTCGGCACAGCAGTGTAGCCGTGGACCTCCTTCTCTATCTCATTCCTCCTATAGCGGAGTTTCGTCCCTTCCAGAGCAGGATCAGGAAATGGACGCTTCCTGGCCAGAGGAAGAGGTCTCTCCCCTGGACCCGCCGCCATTTGGCAGCCTATTTAACCCATCTCTTTTTCTGCCCTTACTTCATAAGGCTAGCTCTGCAGCACACGTGGGATCTGATTGTTCCACCCCAGCGGCAGCCACTCCCGATTCAGACGCAGACCCTGTTTTCATCGAACCGGTAGTAACTCAACATCATGTACCCTGTCCGCCCTTATTTCTCAATGCAGTCAAGAAACAGTGGGTGTCTCCAAGCACCTTTCCCCTCCCTAGTGGGAGCGATAAAAAGCTGTTTAGTGTAGCCTCAGACTTAGCGGAGGCACTGGAGGTGCCTAGGGCGGATGAGCCCTTGTCTCACCTCTTCTCCCCTATGATGGTCTCGGGATATGTCTGAGGTCTTAAAAATAGAAGACCGCAGATCAGAATTGGCATTTAGGAGAACACACCAGGCGGCAGCTTAGTCTATAAGAGCTGCTACTTCTGCTTCATTCTTTACAAGATCGGCTCTCATTTGGCTTCATCAGCTCCAGGCCAGGATCCCTCCTGAGGATGTTTGTACATATCAGGACCTGAGCAAGTTAGTAGCCACAACAGAATACGCTTCCGATGCGACTCTACACGCTGCCAGGTTCTCTTCCCAAACCATGGCATCCAGTGTGACAGCATGTTGTATGTCATGGTTGAGGCACTGGCATGCTGATGTCAAATCCAAATGGCGCCTGGCAGCAGCTCTGTATCAGGGTAGTATGTTATTTGGGGATCCCTTAGCCATGTTTCTGACTGAGAATAAGGACAAAAGGAAGATACTTTCGTACCTTACCAAACGGGCTGACAGACGACCCAATCCTTACGTCCGTCGTCAGTCCTTTCGGTCTGGAACTACTCCTTATCACATAGCCCCCCATCCATTCACAGCCAGACAGGACCGCCCGGTTGACAGGCCAACTTCCAGACCCAGACAACAGTTTCAGGGCAAATGGTCCTTTCGAGGGGGGGTCATCCATTACGCAGAAAGTGATTCTTGTGTGGACCCTCCCATAGGGGGCAGACTGTTGCTCTTTGCCCACCAGTGGGAGATCACCACCACAGACACCTGGGTCCTAAACACCATTCGATACGGTCTATCTCTAGAATTCATTTCCAGCCCACCAAGACAGTTCATTTCTTGTCCCCAGTCAAAGAATCCAGTAAAGAGAGGTCTCACGCAGGAGGCCATCCATCATGTATTGGACATAAGGGCCATAGAACCTGCCTCCTATCACAAAACCCCGTGAAACAAGGCCTCATGGAGGAGGCCATTCATCATCTGTTAAGCATAAAGGCAATAGAGCGGGTACCCCCAGATCAATGGGGTCTAGGCTTTTATTCCATCCTATTCGTGGTTCCAAAAGCCTTGGGAGGATTCAGGTATTCCAACCATAATTATCAGTATAAGGCCTTGCCATTCGGCCTATCATCAGCTCCAAGGGTTTTCACCAAAATCCTGGCAGTTCTCGCCGCCCACCTCAGGTTGGTACCTGTCCGCGTTCAGTGCTACTTGGACGATATCCTAATCCAGTCGTCCTCGGCACTGAATGCCCGATCAGACGTGGAACTGACGATAAGGATGCTCCAGGATCATAGATTTATGGTCAACTTTCAAAAGAGCCATTTGATTCCAACAAACTGTTTGCTCCACTTGGGTGCAATAATAGGTACCAACCAGTGCAAAGTTTTCCTGTCTCAGGAGCATCAGGTCAGTATACGCACGATGATCACCAAGGTGCGCAAAGAAAAATGTGTGACCCTACTTCTGCTTTCACAGCTGTTAGGGAAACTGATCTCATGTATTGCCATAGTGCCTTGGGCCAGGCTTCACACGAGACAACTACAGTGGTTTCTACTCCCCTACCAGAAACGAGGGGTAGCATGCTTTCCACAGAGGGTGCGAGTTCCAGCACAGACACTTACATCCCTCATCTGGTGGCTGTCCCCGGCATTGTCCAAGGGATCCCTGTTCCGAGAACCGACTCGAGTAACCTTGACCATGGATCCCAGTCTGTTTGGATGGGGGGCACATTTACATCTTCAATTCGCCCAGGGGCGGTGGTCTCCAAGGGATCTCAAAAAAAGCATAAATTGGTTAGAACTCAGAGCCATACACCTGGCACTTCGCCACTTCCGCAGGAAGGTGGCAGACTGTCGTGCTGGTTCTGACGGACAACGTGGCAGCAAAGGCCCATGTCAACAGACAGGGTGGCACTCAATCTTGGACCTTAATGTCCGAAGCCCAGCATCTGGGGTCATGGGCAGAACGGAATCTGTTGTCCCTAAAGGCGGAACACATTTCAGGGGTGGAGAACCATCAGGCGGATTTTCTGAGTCGATCTATGATAGATCAATCAGACTGGTGTCTGCATCCCCATCTCTTCTGGGAGATTACTCACCGTTTCGGTCAACCCAACGTCGACCTGTTTGCATCTCCAGCGAACGCTCAGCTCCCTCGGTTTCTCTCTCAGTACCCATCTCAGGGTTCGGAGGGAGCAGACGTCCTCCGCAGTCCTTGGCCGGTGGGCCTTCTATATGCATTTCCACCTCTTCCCTTGATCCCGGCCATCATCAGGAAGCTGTTGCAGGAACGAGCGGAGCTAATCTTTGTGGCCCCGTATTGGCCGAGGCGTCCATAGTTTGTGAATCTCGTGAACCTCGCCATAGCTGCCCCATGGCAGATTCCTCCAGAGAGGATAATTCTAACGCAAGGGGCTATACGGCACCCAGATCCACAGTGGCTGCGTTATTACATTAAGAGGACAGCTCCTTCTCCAGCATGAGAGGATGTAGAATCCACCGGTGGGTAATCATAGCCTTCCTGCTCAGCTTAGACTAGGGCAGAACTTTAGCCACGCCTCCTTCAGGGAGTGCCTTTTACTTCCAGTTTTGACCTAGTCTACAGCTCAGCAGTACCAAAATTTGGTGGCTCCTCTGTTTAGGGTAGTCAGGAATTGGATTGATTGAATTTCTTTCCTTTTTATTCTATTTCTTTGATTGATGATTCTAAATTTTTCCATTGCAAATTCTAAATTGATCTGACGGTTTTAGTTAGGACTTGAATTTGGCTGCAATAGGAGTAGGCCTTTGAGTTCCAAGGCCTCAAGAGGCTCGGGCTGCAGGGGCTTTAGGGGGTAACTTCCCTTGCTCGCTGCTCGCCGCCCAAGCCTAATCGTCAAACGCTTCCTCACTGGAGCATTTTTCAGAGGTTTTCTTCCATTGCCCTCTCTCTGACGGATGAAGCGGCCCTTTCCGGATAGCAGCTTGGCTGCTAACAACTAATCGCAAGTGCCTATTGGAGTGGGGAATAGAGCGCCTTGTTGCCCGTGAGGGTAGGATGATCCGCAACTGTTTCCTTTGCGGATTTTGCCGTTTTTTCGGTGTTTGGAGCTTGCGGCCGTTTCGGGCCGCGTGTGTGTGTGTTGCGGGCGCCATTTTGATCTGGGCGCGGCTGCCATTTTGGAGACAGTCCGGTCGCAGTTATCTGGCACAGTGGCCATTTTGGAAGGTGCGGCCCTTGTTTCCCTTTGTGAGGCGCAGCCGCCATTTTGTCCAGGGTGTGGCCGAAGGCCCGTGGTGCCGGTGAAGGCCTTGTTGCAGGGCTTGCTCCTGGTTTACCGTCACAGTGTCTGCTGAGTTCAGGCCTTACTGGGGGGAGTAATAAAGGACAACCGCTTGTCATCCGGAGTGCCGAATTTCTATTTTCATACAAGGTGTTTATTGTTACCGGTAGTACTTGAACTTAGAACTTTAGCAGGTGTTGGTTACAGTTATTATCTGTCCACAGGGGATTTCATACCACCGGTTGTACATAGTTGTGACCTTTAGTCACCCGGCCTTGCAGACGCATTTAGTAATTCGTCTGACTGTGACTGCCATTGTGCCAGTGCAGAATTAGGGTAGGTCTCCCTTCTCTGCCAGTTGGATCTGCGTCTTTGGATTTTCCCCCCTTCGTCTGGGTACCTTCACAGGACCATCCAGACAGCATGGCAGACAGTGCTTCATCCCAGGCATACCAAGGCTCAGGCACCCCCTCCCCACTATGCAAAAACGCAGATCTACTGATTTGGAAACAGGGGGGGCAAGAAGAAGGCTAAAACTAAGCATCTGGTTACAAAGGAGCCGTCGAAGGCAGCCGAGTGAGAGGCCATGAGGAGGCACCAGGCGCTGGAGAAGGAGTTTTCCAAGGCCCAGAGGCTCAGAGCCAGTGGGGCTGAAGTGGTTTCCCCCGCCCCATTGGACACTCCTATCCCATTTGAGCCACAATTGGAATCTGGGCAGCGACCTAGGCCATGGTCTCCTCCGAGGGAAACTGAACAGGTTGGTTCCCCTCATTCGATTCCATCCTCTCCTGAACACCTTGATTCTGCAGCCACCCATGTTGAGGTGGGGTCTAGTGCCAGGGATCAGCGTAGTCAGTGGTCTGACCAATTCCACTCGTTTATGCAACAGGCATTTGATCAGTTCATGTCTTCCTCTAGGGGTCCTCCTCTCCCTCAAGGTTCCTTGCCTTCATCTGCGCTCCCTCCCCATACGGGACGGGCAGCTACCCAGGCTTCTGGTGTTTCAGAGACTTCTTCACAGGTAGCAGAGGAGGGATCTGTGGACCTGAAGATGACTGACATCCTGATGTTGGAAGATGAGGACGCTGCTCCGGAACAGGCATCTACCTCAGGTTTATTCGACCCCACTTCCTTTCATTCCCTCCTTCTCAAGGCCTGTGCTACGGTAAATCTTTCAGCAAAAGCTAAGGTGGCTAAGCCCGGCTCCTCTGATGAGGAGGATGAGTCTAATCCTCTTTTTCTCACTCCGGTGACAGAGGAGAAGCAGATTCCTTGTCCCAAGGTTTTTCGCACCACGGTGGGCGTCACTAGCGACTGTCCCTTCTCCCAACAATATGGAGAAAAAGCTGTTTAAATGTTTACTCCCCTTTTGCCTCCATTTTGGAGGTGCCGTCGGTAGACGAGCCTCTAATATCTCTCTTTTCCACTTCCGCCATTCTAGGGGACATGGCTGAGGCCCTGAAAGTGGAGGACAAAAAATTTGAGTTCTCACTCCGTCGGGCTCATCAATCCTCGGCCTGGTCAATCAGGGCTGCCACCTCGGTCTCCTTCTTTGCCAGGGCCTCTATCATGTGGCTTCGGGAGTTACAATCAAGTGTCCCACCTGAACAGGTACGCACACATCAAACATTGACCAAGCTGCTTACTGCGGTGGAGTACATGGTGGATTCATCTTTGTTCGCCACTCAGTACTCAGCCAGATCAATTGGGGCAACAGTGGCCTCACGGAGGCTTCTCTGGCTAAAACAGTGGAGGACAGATTTGAAGTCTATGTGGCGGCTGTCCACCTCTAAGTATTCCGGTTCCAAGTTGTTTGGGTCCATTCTGGAACCATATATTATTGAGAGTAAGGACAAGTGGAAGATATTAGCCCATCCTTCTAAAAAATCGGACAGGTGACCACAGCAGGAGTTCCGCAGACAGGGTTTCCGCCAGGGTGGCTCCTGGGATTGGAGGCAGCCCTTTCGTGGGGGGCAGTCCTGGGATTGGCCCAGAAGCTCGCGATCCTTTTCCTCCAGGCAGGATCGTTACCAGGACCGCCCTACCTCAGGCAGGGGCCAGTTTCAATCAAAATGACTCTTTAGAGGTGCGGGGGACCAAGTGACGCCAGGGACAGTCCCATTGGAGGTCGCCTGGCGCTGTTCAGCGAAGTGTGGCAGGCAACCACGACCGATTCTTGGGTAAGAGAGACTATAACACACAGCCTAGCCATAGAATTTTACTCCCCTCCGCCAAGTCACTTCATAAAATGCCCGGTCTCACGCAGTCCAACCAAAGCATGGCTGCTAAAATTGGCCATAGATCACCTTATAGAAATAAAGGCTATAGAACCGGTTCCTCCAGGACAGGAAAAACAGGGGTTTTACTCCATTCTGTTTGTCGTGCCCAAGGCATCGGGGGGTTGGAGAGTGATTCTAGACCTCAAAAGGTTAAATTACTTTGTGGTCTACAAAAGGTTCAAGATGCAGTCCCTCAAATCCATCTTGGCCAGCATCCGAAAAGGGGACTTGCTTTCATCCATAGATCTGACACAGGCATATGTACACATACCAATCAGGCAGGAGCATCAGCAGTTTCTCCGGTTCTGCCACGCAAATCGACACTTCCAATACAGGGCCCTCCCATTCGGCCTGCCCTCGGCCCCTCGAGTATTCACAAAGGTGCTAGCTGTATTGGGGGCCCACCTTCGCACATTGCCTGTGCGCGTCCAATGTTATCTGGACGATATCTTGATCCTATCCAGTTCCCTCCCGTCCGCCCAAGCGGATCTACAGGTCACGTCACACACCCTTCAGGATCACGGCTTTTCCGTGAATTACACAAAAAGTCATCTCGTTCTCACAACATGTCTGTTACACCTAGGGGCGGTCATAGACTCGGACGCATGCATGGTTTATCTTTCCCAGGAGTGTCGGGCGAGCATCCGAAAGCTCACGCAACTCATTCGGAGGCAGGGATTGGTCACTCTAGTGCAGCTATCCCAGCTCCTGGGGAAGATGGTCTCGTTCATGGGGATCGTTCCCTGGGCCAGGCTTCACTCCAGAAGTCTACAATGGTTTCTTCTTCCCTTTCAAAGACAAAATCTAAGTGCATCTTCAAGAAAGGTCAGGGTTCCACAACAGGTCCTCTCATCTCTCCTGTGATGGACCTCGTCCGCCATGTCCAAGGGGACACTCTTCAGGGAACAGCCAGAATTACAGTGACCACCGATGCCAGCCAGTTCGGTTGGGGGGCTCACTTTCAGACACATCTCGCCCAGGGCAGATGCTCACAACAGGACTTGGAACATAACATCAATTGGTTCGAGCTCAGGGCCATTCATCTAGCTCTTCTTCGTTTCTCCTCTCTTCTGGCAGGGCGTCACGTTCTGGTCCTAAAGGACAACGTAGCAGCCAAGGCACACGTGAACAAGCAGGGAGGGACCAGATCGGCAGCTCTCATGCAGGAGGCCCGGGAACTGGGCCTGTGGGCAGAGTCACATCTAGTTTCTATCAAGGCAGAACATATTTCGGGGGAGGCAAATCGCCAGGCGGATTCTCTCAGCAGAGTCACAGTGGATCACTCGGAGTGGAGACTGGATCCGGCTCTGTTCGAGGAAATCTCGGACAGGTTCGGCCGCCCTCTCCTGGATCTGGTCGCGTCTCCGGCAAACGCTCAGCTTCCCCGGTTCCTTTCCAGGTTTCCAGCAAGGGGAGCAGAGGGAACGGACGCCCTCAGGTGCAGGTGGCCACAGGGGCTGCTTTATGCCTTCCCTCCACTTCCGTTGCTACAAGCAACGATCCGCAAGTTACTTCTGGAGAAAGCGGAGGTGATCTTAATTGCTCCGTACTGGCCAAGGTGTCCGTGGTTTGCAGACCTTGTAGACCTGTCGCTCTCGCCAGTGTGGAGACTCCCTCCGCATCGGGTGTCTCTCAATCAAGGGGACCTTCAGCATCCGGACCCTCAGTGACTACAACTAGCCGCTTGGCACTTAAGCGGGAAGGGTTAATTAGGCAATCCTTTTCGGAAGGAATTATTTCGGTCATCCAGGCTTCACGACGCCCTTCCACTAGCAGAATATATAATGCCACGTGGAGGAATTTTTCCACCTGGGGCAGCAAGCACAATTTAGATCCTCTTTCTGTTACTATCCCCAACATCCTAGAGTACCTCTTAGAGGGCATGAATAAGGGTCTGGCACTTAACACCATCCGTAGGCAGGTGGCAGCCTTACAAACTGTTCTTTCCTGCGATAACCTTGCTCCTTTGTCACAACATCCGGCTGTATGTGCCTTTTTGAAAGGGGCTGTCGCGGTACGGCCACCTGTAGTCCATCGTTTCCTGTCCTGGGACCTGCCCAAGGTCCTGCAGGCTCTGACTTCATCGCCTTTTGAACCCCTGGGGACTTGTTCGCTCTGCTATCTTTCGCTGAAGGTAGCCTTTCTCGTGGCTATTACTTCAGCTAGGAGGATTTCGGAGTTGGCGGCTCTTTCGGTTCACAAGGACTTGTGCACCTTTTCAGACGACAGGGTCACCTTATGTTTGGATCCCTCTTTTGTGCCAAAGGTTAACTCCTGGTTTCACAGGTCAGAAGACCTCGTACTCCCCAATTTTTGTCCGTGTCCTTCCCATCGTCTGGAGAGATGATGGCATATTTTGGACGTTCATAGGGCCCTGCTCCATTACGTCAAGAGGACTTTGGCTTTCCGTAAATCGGAGGCGTTGTTTGTCTCATTTCAGCCATCGTCCATGGGTCAGAAGGTTTCTTCCTCAACCATTGGCAGGTGGATCAGGGCCTGTATAGCTAAGGCTTATGTCTCTTTGTCCCTCCCGGTTCCATCAAACATTACGGCTCACTCCACGCAGAGTGCGGCCACTTCGGCGGCCTGGCTCACGCAGGCCTCCGTGGAGGAGATTTGCAGGGCAGCAACCTGGTCTTCTCCCTCTTCATTTGTTAAGCATTATAAAATTGACAGGTTTGCAGCGGCTGATGCCTCGTTTGGCAGGAGAGTGCTGCAGCAGGTTGTTTCTTCTCGGGAGACACTAGCCTAGACTCCCGCCCGTAGGGACATGTAGGGCTTTGGTATGTCCCACCGGTGGATTCTACATCCTCTCATGCTGGAGAAGGGGCGTTGTTTTACCTGAACACCTTTTTTCAGCATGAGGATATAGAATCCACACCCTCCTCTAACCAGTCTAGGCAGGTGTATTTGTTTGTTTGTTTGTTTTTTTTGTTTGGAGCCATTGGGTCAGACTTTCGTCATGGAAGCTTTGCCTTGTCAAAACTGGAAGTAGAAGGCACTCCCTGAAGGAGGCGTGGCTAAAGTTCTGACCTAGTCTAAGCTGAGCAGGAAGGCTATGATTACCCACCGGTGGATTCTACATCCTCATGCTAAGAAAAGGCGTTCAGGTAAGACAACGCCCCTTTTCACAAGTCAGAGGCATTATTTGTATATTTCCACACAGCTTCCAAGGGACAGAAGGTTTCCTCCTCTACTATAGCCAGGTGGATCAAAGTCTGTATCGCTCAGTCTTACCAGGCTTACTCTTTACCTGTCCCTAGTCGCCTGACAGCACATTCTACTCGGAGCATTTCCACATCAGTGGTGTGGCAAACTCAGGCATCCATAGAAGACATCTGTAAGGCAGCTACCTGGTCATCCCCTTCTCCATTCATTCGCCACTACAAGCTCGACAAGTTTGCTTCCGCAGAGGCCTCTTTTGGCCGTCGGGTTCTACAACAAGTGGTCCATTTCAATGCCGACACTTAACCAACCTGCTTCCCACCCGTGGGATTATAGGGGCTTTGGTATGTCCCATTCGTGGATTCTACATTCCCTACATGCTGGAGAAGGGGCGTTGTCTTACCTGAACGCCTTTTCTCAGCATGAGGAATGTAGAATCCACCTCCTCCCTGATTATTATTATTGGCAGTTAGGTTAGTGTCAACAGTTCGGGAGCCATCATGTCACACAATCATTAGCTTTGCCTTTTTCGAAACTGGGGCATGCTCAGACCCTGCAGGGGCATGGCAACTTTGATTGTTTGGTCTGATTGGGCTAGAAGACTAAAACAACCCATTCATGGATTCTACATTCCTCATGCTGAGAAAAGGCATCCAGGTAAGACAACGCCCCTTTTAAGGAGACATTCTCTCGTATTCTTGATAGAGCATATGAAAATGACTTGCTATCACCCTTTTCCAGGCTGTTTTTTAAAAAAATAATTCTTAGTCTAGCTTGTAAGAGTGTTTCTTGCTTGTCTTCCATCTAAGAAATAACCAGAACTAACCTTGCTTGCTTGTCAGAATCTACTATCTTAGAATCCTAGAATCTAAGCTTGGCACAGCTATCTAGATGAGCAAATAATAAATACCGTATTTCGTCCCAAGGAATTGCCATTATGTCCAGCAGAGATTTTATTCATTTTTGGCAGGAAACATGGCCATTGTAGGCTTCCTCTCTATGCTACCTGCATAGTTCCAGCCCTGACAGGCGTGTATTTATAGAAGTGGGCAAACAGCCCTGCTAAACTGAAAGTGGTACTTGCAAAGAAGCATTAGCATAAGCTAACAAGATGGAAACTGCCTAGAACTTTAAAGTCCCAAGTCATACATTTTAACACTCCCTCTAATCAGTACTCACCAGTGAAAAGTCATACATCTTTATTATGCTGATGAATGCAAGCAAAGCAATGTCAGCTGTTTCCAAAAAAGATGATTTGCTGTCTTGCAAAGGGTCTAAGAGATTCGATTTCAAGGATAATGTGTACATATGTGGGTTGGGTGAAGGGGAGAACAGATCCATGTCATGACTGAGCAGAGCATTAGAGGAGTGCAGCTTGCATGGTTGTCTTCATCAAAGTTTCCCACCCACTCTCTATTTTTAAGCTTCAGATGATGCTGTTGGGAAGTGGGCCAAAACTATAAATTGAAAAAGTATTATTGCTGTCAAAAGGATTTGTGAACAGAACTGTTTGCAACTGATGAAGATCCTGTCAGAAGGCAGCAAGGCTTCTGGATAACTGTTCTTTTTTTCTCCCTTAGTTTAAAGAAATGCAAGTTCATAGTTGTGATTGCTGATCATAGTAATGTACTTACTACAAGTTGCGTGTTTTAAATTATGAGAATCTTTAATTTTAGCATAAAATTAACATTTTGCAGTGAAAGTTACTTCCTTGCTATAGCATTTGGAGATAGAAGCTAGTTTTATGTAAGTAGTATTTGATATTGTACTTATGCATAAATTAAATACAGTGGGGTTTTTTTTTAACAAGGTAGAATTTACACAAATTTCTTGCCTACCCCTGGTCTCCCCAATTAGTGAAAGCAGCAGAAGATACCAAAAATATGATGTTAGTCCTCAACTTCTTCAGTCTGGCCAGGTTATTGTTGTTGTAAAAATGGCTTTTATTAGGATGGCTTTATTGGGGTTGTCTTATACTTTAAAAAGCCAGTTTATATTCTTTTTTCACTCTAGAAACTCTTTAAATTCATATTAGTTTATCCTACAAGAATAATGTGGTACACACTAAAGCCCCTTTTGATAGGTCTGGAATTAATGCCCAGGAAGGAAGTTGTTGTATATAGCCGCCCTGAGTTCCCGGAATAGGGCGGCATAGAAATTTAATAAATAAATAAATATATGAAGTTGTGATTTGTTAAAGAGGCAGTTCTTTTGAGAGGAGAACTTGCTCTAAGTGTGCCTCTGTAGTAGGTTACATTCCTTGCGCTGTTTATGAGAGTATTTTATCATCTCTTAAAAATAGGACTAGAAATGTAACTGGAGGGGTGGAACTAGAGTCATCATCTCCTATTTGTATTAGAATTCCAAAATAAGGTCAAGAGAGACACTTCTGAGCCCGATTTTTATGTTGCTGGGTTTGAACCTTTCCTCTAGCCAGCATGAAGATTTTTATTTGTTAACATCAGTTAAGATGTAGCATAGATCCTTCAATAAAGAAAATCAAATTAACATAGTAAAGTGCAGAATTACAAAGAGAAAAATGAAATTGTAGAAAAGCAGATCAGATGTTTAGGTTTTTTTAACAAAAGACAAAACAAAAATATGTTTAGCTGTGTTCACACCAGTTACCCACAATTAATTTTTCCATAATTCAATTATGTGCCATCAAATCAGTGTGGATTCTTAATGAACACATACAAAGATATTGTCTAGAGTGATCTGTCTCCAGCCTGGCTCTTCACATCTTCCAGTAATGTGCTATAACTGCTATAACTGTTTCCAGTAATGTGCTATAATGTGCTATAACTGCTATAACTCAGTCCATCCACCTTATTGTTAATCATCCATGGTTTGTTCTTTCCTAGTTCCTGTGTTTGCAAGACAGATTTCACCCTCTACTGACCATGTGGGCTGCTTTCATACAACACACTAAACTCAAAATATAGATGGCTAGTTTGTAGTACTGTATTATTATGCAAACCCACATTTATTGGATGTAGAAGAGCAAATCTGAATATCTTCTGTTAAGCAGGTTTCCCCCTATATGGAAACCAATGAGATTCTAGAACTACAATAAATATAAAAAGTCTATTCATTCCTTTTAAAATGCCAGGTTTTTGAGATGTAAAAAAATGACCAAGATGAAATATTTCATGTTTCCATCTTTAATATGCCATATAAGCTGTACAATTCAATTGAAAACAATTTTAAGGAGAAAAATAATAATAAAAAAAACCCCATACAATAAAGTGGTTTTCCACTCCGATCTGCTGTGACGTTTGCCTGCTCTTGTCTTGGAAAAGAAATTCAGAAGAGTCCCTTATAACAACCAATGAAGTCCCTGTGTAATGAACACAGTGAAATCCCAAATCCATGTTGTATTATAATGACTCTTTTATTAGAGGTTAGGATCAGATACATTGCATCTCTTTTAATGGACATCTCTGAATGTACGGACCTTTAGATATTCAGCTTTAGTTTGTCCTTGACTTATGACCACAATTGAGCCCAAAATATCTGTTACTAAGCAAGGCAGTTAAGTGAGTTTTGCCCCATTTATTTCAGTTGTTAAGCGAATCACTGCAATTTTTAAATAAATCATGCGGTCATTAAATGAATCTGGCTTCCCCCATTGACTTTGTTTGTCAGAAGCCAGCTGGGAAGGTTTCAAATGGTGATCACATGACTCCAGACAATGCAACCGACATAAATACATGCGTGTTGTCAAACACTCAAATTTTTGATCATGTGACCATGGGATGCTGCAACAGTCATAAGTTGAAAACTGCTCATAAGTCATTTTTTTCAATGCCATTGTAAATTCGAATGGTCACTAAATGGTTGTAAGTCAAGGACCGACCCACACAGCTAGCTGATCAGTACAGCTTTAACATATTTGGCAAATGGTTGTACTTTACTTTGCTGCCTTTAAGGTCAAAAGCCAAATCATGATCCACCAAGAGAAATGTTCTGCCTCTGGATAAAAGAAATCCTAATTGCTTCCTGTATTTTAGTTTTCTTTTTGTTGACCTTCAAACAGTAACACCCCCCCCCAAAAAAAACAAATAAAATTATTTTTCTTTTGTTTCTCCAGCATGGTGGATGTAGAATCCACTGATTGGGTAATTTCAGCCTTCCTGCTCAGAGAGACTAAGTCAAAGCTTTAGCCATGCCTCCGTCTGGGCGTGTCTCCCCAGTTTTGACTTAGTCTCAGGCTCAGCAGGACGCAAAAACTTTGACTCCGTAGATAGGTTTTTTTATTCAGGTCACTAATTTGGATTTTTTTCTCTAAATTTAACTTGATTCCTTTACATTGAATTTATTTTGTTTAGTTTTGGCTGACTTAATAAGGACTCTGTCCTTTATTGAGGAATTGAGCCTTTTTGGCTCTCTCAGGGCCCACCTCCCCCCCCAGCCTTTTGGCTGTACTTGATTGCAGGCCTCTTGGGTGGTTTTTTCGACACCCGGTCTGAATCGCGGGACCGCAATCACGGCGATCAGCCGCTTCACACAACAGGCGGCTGCCGGTTGTTGGTGCTCTTGCTGAGGGGAGGATTGTCGCCATGAAGCTTCTGGCAGCCGTTTTTCTTCTTGAACTCGTAGCGGAGGCTGTTCTTTGAATGCAAGTGTTCCGATAAAGAAGGGGAAGCGGGATTTCTCGACTGGGCCTCGGATCTATTCCATTGTTTCTTCGACTTTCCTCTGTTTCCCTCGCTTTTAGCGGTATGGAGAGGCGCAGCCACCACTTTTACCGCGTGGTCTCCTAGCAGTCGCCATCTTATGAGGCCTATAGGCGGACATCATTTTGTAGCCCTCGTTAATATTGAGACCTTTTTGGCCCGGGCTTCTTTGCTTATTGCCTTGGTGTGTGTGTGTGTGTGTGTGTGTGTGTGTGTGTGTGTATGTGTATGTGTATGTGTATATGTATATGTATATATATATATATATATGTGTGTGTGTGTGTGTGTGTGTGTGTGTCAAGTGGTTATTTTTTTTTTTAGATTGCACCCTGTAAACCCAAATATGGGAGGAAGAAATCATTCTTTCCTTTGCTTGTTTCAGCTCAACCCAGAGCCATCTGCAAGCACAAATATATATATGTTTTTAAAATTGTTAACAAAGAAATAAGGGATTTCTGAGATAGCTATTTCGAGTTATTTAACTCTCTTCAGTCAGAACTCACCCTTTCCGGGATTCGAACCTGGGCAGTCTGCATGCTAGGCAGAAGCTTTAGTCTCAAGCCACAGGCTCTCTCCCGCTTTGTTAATATTCAGGGAGTGAATATGTGTGTCAAGTGGTTATTTTTTAGATTGCACCCTGTAAACCCAAATATGGGAGGAAGAAATCATCCTTTCCTTTGCTTGTTTCAGCTCAACCCAGAGCCATCTGCAAGCACAAATATATATATGTTTTTAAAATTGTTAACAAAGAAATAAGGGATTTCTGAGATAGCTATTTCGAGTTATTTAACTCTCTTCAGTCAGAACTCACCCTTTCCGGGATTCGAACCTGGGCAGTCTGCATGCTAGGCAGAAGCTTTAGTCTCAAGCCACAGGCTCTCTCCCGCTTTGTTAATATTCAGGGAGTGAATATGTGTGTCAAGTGGTTGAGGAGAGTTAAATAACTTATTTATATAATAAATTTAAAAAGGGGGGATTAATCAATTAATTTCCATTGAGGGTCTCCCTCATTGTTGGGCTATATATTTTGATCATTGTTGGGGCACAGATCCTATAACCTGTGATTGGAGCGTGGAGTATCTCTTTGCTGACCACCTGTTCTCATTAGTTGTGGCCTTTCGCCACTGGGCCTAGACAGGCAGTTCTAAAAAACTGTCCGACTGTCCCTGCCATTGCTAAGTGTTCAGAGCGCGGATCGGTCTTCCATCTCTGACCTTGACTTGCATGCTTGGGTTCCCCCCACCTCTGGATATCCCTAACTGGCTCTATCTAGACTGCAATGGCAGACAGTTCTTCGCCCCAGGCAACACAAGTCTCTGGTGCACCCCCTGCACAATCAAGGAGCAGGTCTACTGATTTGGAGGCAGGAGGAAAGAAAAAAGTCAAAACCAAACATTTATCCACCAAGGAGACTTCAAGACAGCTGAGCAAGAGGCCTCGAGGAGATGTCAGGCACTGGAGAGGGATTTCTCCAAGGCTCAGCGGCTCCTGTCCAGTGGGGCTGAAGCAGTTCCCCCCACCCCACTGGATTCCTCTACATTGGAGCCACTTTTTGCGCCTGTGCAAGATGCCACATGGACATGTTCTCCTCTGGGGGAAACCGAACAGGTAGGTCCTCCTCGCTCCTCTTCTTCTTCCATCCACCAGAGCCCTGAAATTATACATGCTCCAACGGTGGTTGGGGCTAGTTCCAAGGACCAAAGTGATATGTGGTCTCAGAGCCAATTTCGGGTGTTTATGCATCATGCCTTTGTGCAATTCATGTCCTCCTCCAGGAGTCCTCAGATTCGTTCTCAACAATTGCCCCCTCCCACTAGTCCTCCTTCACAGGCAGGACGTGACACAGTGCCTGGTTCTGGCATATCTGAGACTTCCTCTCAACTGGGGGAGGAGGAATCTGTAGATCTGGGCATAGCTGACACGCCCATGTCACAGGACAAGGAGGCCGCACCCGAACAGGTTTCATCCTCAGGATTGTTTGACCCTTCCCTATTCAGATCCCTTCTTTTGAAGGCTTGTAACACGGCTAACTTAACCTCAGTACAAGAGGAGAAACCATCTACCTCCACTGAGCAGGATTCTAATCCTTTATTTGCGGAGAACGTAGTGGAACAGAAACAGGTTCCTTGCCTGCTAGTCTTCCGCGCTGCGGTTGAGAAGCAGTGGTCATCCCTGGCGACAACTCCTTCTCCAAGCAGTTTGGAAAAGAAACTGTATAATGTTTCTCCTTCATTTGCTTCCCTATTAGAAGTGCCTGCAGTTGACACCCCTCTAACCTCTTTATTTTCTACATCCGCCATTCCAGGGGATATGGCTGAGGCCCTGAAAGCTGAGGACAAGAAGTTCGAGTTCTCCCTCAGAAGAGCTCACCAGTCTTCAGGTTGGGTCTTAAGGGCAGCAACTTGGTCTTCATTCTTCGCGAGGGCGGCAATCATGTGGCTTCGCGACCTCCATGCGCTTGTTCCACTTGACCAGATTAGAGTACATCAGACTCTTGTGAAGCTAGTAGCAGTTTCGCAATACATGGCTGATGCATTCCTTCATTCGGCCAAGTGTTCAGCCAGATCCATTGCTGCCACAGTGGCCTCTCGTAGACTACTGTGGCTGAAACAGTGGAGGACTGACTTGAAGTCCAAATGGCATCTTTCTATGGCAAAGTACAGCGGGACACATCTGTTTGGGTCAATTCTTGACCCTTATGTGGTCGCAGGCAAGGACAAATGCAAGGTTCTGGCACACCACTTCAAGAAGTCAGACAGACAGCCACAACAGGAGTACCGCAGACAGACATTCCGTCCCACTGGTTCTTGGGAATGGAGGCAGCCCTTTCGGGCAGGGCAGTCCTGGGATTGGCCCAGAGGCTCACGATCCTTTCCCCAGAGACAGGATCGGCAATAGGACCGCCCGAACATTGGAGCCAGAGGCCAGCCACAGGCCAAATGTCCCTTCAGGGGTTCAGGAGGCTGTCCCTATCGGCGTTTTAAGTGACGCCAAAGGGGACTTTCCGATAGAGGCGTGCCTGGAACAGTTTTATGAGGTCTGGGAGCACACCACCACCAACTCTTGGGTCAGAGACACCATCAGACAGGGTCTGGTTCTAGAGTTTCAATTGCTCCTCCAAGACCGTTCCATACAATGTCCAGTATCGCGAAACCCGACCAAAGCGCAATTGGTCACCAAGGCCATCACACATCTTCTAGAAATCAGGGCCATAGAAGTCGTCTCACAGGATCAAATTAGAAAAGGGTTCTACTCCATCCTGTTCATGGTCCCCAAATAATCAGGAGGATGGAGGGCGATATTGGACTTAAAGGGTCTGAACCGCTTCTTAGTATACAGAAGGTTCAAGATGTAGACCCTGAAGTCCATCCTGGCCAGCATCAGGAGAGGAGATTTCCTCTCCTCCATAGACCTCACGGAGGCTTACCTCCACATTCCAATTTTCCCGGGTCATCGCAGATTCCTGCGCTTCTGCTATGCACACCAGCATTACCAATACAGGGCTCTCCCATTTGGTCTTTCTTCGGCCCCAAGGGTCTTCACAAAAGTCTTAGCGGTATTAGCGGCCCACCTTCGGATGATGCCAGTGCGCGTGCAGTGTTACCTGGATGACATACTAGTGCAGTCCCGGTCTTTCCAGTCAGCACAGTCAGATCTGCTGGTCACCATACAGACCCTACAGAATCACGGCTTTTCAGTGACTTCAAAAAAAGTCACACAAATCCCACGAAGCATCTCCTCCATCTAGGAGCTCTAATAGATTCCGACCTTGGCAAGGTCTATCTTTCGCAGGAGCGTCGTGTAAGCATACGGAAGTTGGTACTCCAGGTTCGGAGGGAAAAATTGGTTCCTCTGGTCCAGCTGTCCCAGCTCTTGGGAAAGATGGTTTCTTGCATGGGGATAGTCCCGTGGGCAAGACTTCACTCCAAGAGCCTTCAGTGGTTCCTTCTCCCTTTCCAGAGACAGAACCTCAGTGCCTCCACCAGGAGGGTCAAGGTTCCTCATCACATGCTATCAATTGTTTAATTAATTTTTAATTATTTTAATTTTGTATAGAAATTTGAAATAATAATAATAATAATAATAATAATAATAATAATAATAATAATAATAATCCCTCCTGTGGTGGGCTTCCTTAGCCATGACGAAGGGGACCATCTTCAAGGAGCCTCACAGGCTCACCCTGACCACAGATGCCAGTCTGTTTGGCTGTGGGGCTCACCTCCAGAATCAGCTGGCCCAGGGACGATGGTCCTGGTCAGATCTCAAACAAAACATCAATTGGCTGGAACTAAGAGCCGTTCACTTAGCTTGCCTCCATTTCTCCTCCCTGGTGTCGGGACAACATGTTTTGATCCTGACAGACAATGTGGCAGCCAAGGCTCACATCAACAAGCAGGGAGGGACACGATCTTGGGCTCTCAGGCAGGAGGCCCTGAGCCTAGGTCTGTGGGCGGAATCATCCCTGAACTCAATCAGGGCAGAGCACATATCGGGGGAGGCAAATCGACAGACTCGCTGAGCAGGGTGACTGTGCACCACTCGGAGTGGCGCCTGGAACCGAAGCTGTTCGGCATAATTGTGAACAGGTTTGGCAGACCACGTCTGGATCTGTTTGCCTCCCCATCCAACGCCCAACTTCCCAGGTTCTTCACCAGGTTTCCGGCACGGGGGTCGAGGGGATGGATGCCCTTCGGTGCAAGTGGCCGTAGGGTCTGCTTTACGCCTTCCCTCCCCTTCCGTTGTTGCAGGCCACCATCCGCAAACTGATTCTGGAACAGGCGGAAGTAATACTGGTTGCTCCACATTGGCCGCGATGTCCGTGGTTTGCTGACCTCGTGGATCTGTCACTTTCGCCTCTGTGGAGGATTCCCCTGGACCAAGTAGCTCTCAGCCAGGGGGATTTTCAGCACCCAGATCCTCAGTGGCTTCAGTTAGCCGCTTGGCACTTGAGCGGGAGAGTTTAGCCAAACAGGCCTATTCCTCGTGGGTGATCTCAGTGATTCAAGCCTCTAGGCGCCCCTCGATGAATAGGATCTATGACACCATGTGGAGAAACTTCTGCCAGTGGTGCAATACGCACAAACTCAATCCTCTTTCAGTCACCATTCCCAATATTTTGGATTATCTGCTGGAAGGCATATCCAAAGGCTTGTCACCTAACACCATCCTTAGGTAGGTTGCGGCCTTGTCTACGGTCCTCACCTGTGACAATTTGAGCCAGCTTTCACAACACCCAGCTGTCACGGCCTTTCTCAAAGGGACGGTCAATTCTGGTCCTCCGACAGTGCATCGGTATCCATCTTGGGATTTACCTCCTTTATTACAGGCCTTAACTTCTTCTCTGTTCGAGCCTCTCGGGTCTTGCTCTCTGCACTTTCTTTCCTTGAAGGTAGCATTTCTGATTGCCTTCACGTCAGCCAGGAGAATATTGGAATTGGCCGCACTCTCAGTCAGGGATGATCTATGTACTTTCTACGAGGATAGGGTGGTCCTTAGATTGGACCCCTCCTTTATTCCTAAGGTGAACACTTGTTTTCACAGATCCTTGGATCTGGTTCTTCCTAGTTTCTGTCCCCAATCCTTCCCATCGTCTAGAACGACAGTTTCTCAGTCACTCCCAGTTCCTGCACATATCACAGCTCACTCGACACGCAGTGCAGCGACATCCGCGGCCTGGTCTACCCAGACTTCTGTAGAGGAGATTTGTAGGGCGGCAACATGGTCGTCTCCGTCCTCTTTCATCACACATTATAAGATTGATAAGTTTGCTGCGGCAGATGCCGCATTTGGCAGACGGGTTCTTCAACAGGTTGTTTCCTCTAGGGAGACACCAGCCTAGACCTTCCCTCCCTTTAGGGACATGAGGGGCTTTGGTATGTCCCAATCAGTGGATTCTACATCCACCATGCTGGAGAAGGGGCGTTGTCTTTCCTGAACGCCTGTTCTCAGCATGGTGGTGTAGAATCCACACCCTCCCTGTTTAGGATGTCTAGGCTTGTGTGTTGTTCCTTTTTTTGTTTGGAGTCATTGCGTCAGACTTCATCAGGAATACTTCGCCTCGTCAAAACTGGGGAGGCACGCCCAGAGGGAGGCGTGGCTAAAGCTCTGACTTAGTCTCTCTGAGCAGGAAGGCTGAAATTACCCAATCAGTGGATTCTACACCACCATGCTGAGAAAAGGCATTCGGGTAAGACAACGCCCCTTTTCTTTCTGCACAGATAGTCCACATCTTATGATCACAACTGAGCCCAAGACTTGTTAAGCGAATTTTGCCCCATTCCTTGCCATAGTTGTTAAGTGAACCACTAGTTGTTAAGCACACAGTTAAGTGAATCTGTCTTCCCCATTGACTTTGCTTGTCAGAAGGTTGCAAAAGGTGACCACATGACCCCGGGACACTGCAAACATCATAAATAACATGACAGTTGCCAAGTGTCTAGATTTTGGTCACGTGACCTTGCTGGGGAAAATGGTCATAAGTCTCTTGTTTTCAGTGCCATTGTAATTTTGAATGCTGACTAAACAAATGATTGTAAGTCAGGGACTGCCTGTACTTTGATCTATGGCTGCAAATTGAATAAATGAAAAATGTGCAAACCCAGCCTCTAGATGAGGATTTCCAGGAGAGTCACCTCTGACTGTTCTATCTGTAAATGGAGCGCCTCCACAAACAAGACTCCATTTCTCTGTTTTAAGGTGATAAATAGCAATTTAAAGAACATTTCAAACACTGTAAGCTGGTACATTTCTTTCAGGAATTGCAAGATCTTCCTTTGCCCATTTCCAATAAATAATCTTGTAGTTCTGCAGGAACTAGAAAAGGGGTAAAGTCCAAAGTGGTAGCACATAGGGGTTGGTAATTGCCACACTTGTGGTTCTTTTCATGCACTTTAATTCAGAAATCGACATAAATAGCTGGTGGTTTTTGTTTTTTGGATGATGGCTACCCTGTCCCATTTCACTGTTGGCTGCTATTCAAGAACTTCTGATTTTGGTCAAGATAAAAAATATTTTAGAAATTCATTGAAGCAATAACATAAAATTTTATTAAGTCCTGTTTCCACGTAAAGTTAATTTACAGACATAACATTTGAATATTTTCTTCTTCTGTGGCCCAAGTAATATTGTTTGCCAACAACTCTTGAAAATTTAGAGGAGTTGTAGCCTAAGATTTCCAAGGAGCTTTTCTGGCTGCAGACATATCGTTATTCTTCTTCTCTCGAGAAAGAATAATAGTGATGGTGCTGCTGCAGCAGCTACCATTGTACTGTGACACCAAAGATGTCTGCAAAACCAGTAACTTTAAACAACATCAAGCAACAAAAATAAAAACAAATAAAAGGTGGGAGGAATAAAGAACCAAAATAGGACCTGCCCATTGATCAAATTACCTAGAGTTAATAATTGATTATTTGTTCAAATTTGTTACAGTTGCCCAACTCCTGCATATTCTCCAGCATGATGGATGTAGAATCCACCAGTGGGTAATTTTAGCCTTCCTGCTCAGATGAGACTAAGTCAGAGCTTTAGCCACGCCTCCCTCCAGGTGTGTCTCCCCAGTTTTTGACTTAGTCTCAGCTCAGTAGGGCGCACAAAATTGAGCTCCGTAGTTAGATTAGGTTAATTAGGATTTCATTTGGCTTTCTTCAACTTCAAATTCGTTTAAATTCAGTACTTTTTTGGATTCAACTTATTGGCTACTTCTGATAAGGACTCAGTCCTTTTTTCGACGTGTTGAGCCTCTCAGGCTCGGGGGTTCGGCTGAAGGCCTTTCTCGGGTGGAGGCTTCCACCCAACCGATCAGAATCTGCGGGACCGTGATTCCGACGATCAGCTGGCCAGCGGGGAAGCAGGCGGCTGCCGATATTGTTCTTCTCGCTGCTGGATCATCGAAACCACAAGGCTTTTCCCTGCAGCCGTAGCCAGATCGCAGCGGAGGCTGCGCCACAAACCGCAAGTGCCTTCGCAAACGGGGAAGAGGGCTGGCGTTTTTCTCTTTCTAACGCTCATTCACGTTTCTCTTGACTGTTCCTCCTGCTTCTCTTTGCTCATTGTATTCTCGGAGGCACGAAGAAGGGTGCTGCCGCCATTTAAACGGCATGGTCATAACGCGGCCGCCATTTTGAGAGGCCCACAAGGCGGGCGCCATTTTGTTTGGACCTTGTGCTTTCATTACGACCTTCTGGTCTTGTTATTAGCTTATTGCCTTGGCCTGTGAAGGCAGGCCTGAACCGGGGAAAGGAAAAAATTTTGTTCTCATATCATTTTATGAGAGTTTCCCTCATTGTACGGGTCTTATAGTTTTAATTACTTAAGGAACATATTTTATTACCTGTGTAATTGGAGCATAGGGGTAACCCTTTTTTGACCAGCTGTTTTTCATTTAGTTAGTGGCCTTTTGCCACAGGGCCTAGACAGGCAGTTCTAGGAAATTGTCTGTCCTTGCCATTGTAATTGTTCAGAGCAAGGATCGGTTTTCCATCTCTGACTATTTGATCTGCGTGCTTGGGTTCCCCCACTTCTAGATATCCCTGACCCAGATTGTTTGGACTGCAGTGGCAGACAGTTCCTCGCCCCAGGCACCACAAGGTTCCGGTGTCCCCCCCCCTGCACAAACAAAACGCAGGTTAACTGATTTGGAAGTGGGGGGAAAGAAAAAAGTCAAAACAAAACATTTATCCACCAAGGAGACTTCCAAAGCAGCCGAGCGAGAGGCCTTGAGGAGACATCAGGCGCTGGAGAGGGAATTCTCCAAAGTCCAGTGGCTCATGTCCAGTGGGGCTGAAGCGGTTCCCCCCGCCCCATTGGACACTTCCCCATTTGAGCCACCTTTTGCACTTTTACAGGATGCCCCTTGGGCATGTTCTCCTCAGGTGGAAACCGAGCAGGTAGGTCCTCCTCGCTCCTCTTTTTCCTCCATACAGCAGGGCCCGGAACTTATACGTGTCCCAACGGAGGTTGGGGCTAGTTCTAAGGAACAAGGAGATATGTGATCTCAAAGCCAATTTCAAGCTTTTATGCATCATGCCTTTGTACAATTCATGTCCTCTTCCAGGAGTCAACAGGGATCCTCTCAACAGTTACCTCCCCCACCTAGCCCTCCTTCCCAGACGGGACATGACACGGTGCTGGGTTCTGGCATCTCTGAGAATTCTTCTCAACTGGGGGAGGAGGGGTCAGTAGTTTTGGGGATAGCTAACACGCCCATGTCAGAGGATGAGGAGGCAGCACCTGAACAGGTGTCAACCTCGGGACTCTTTGACCCCTTCCTTTTCAGATCTCTTCTCTTGAAGGCTTGTACAACGGCTAATTTGACCTCGGTGCAGGAGGAGAAACTTTCTACCTCCACTGGTCAGGAATCTAACCCCTTATTTGCTGAAAAGATAATAGAACAGAAACAGGTTCCATGCCCGCTAGTTTTTCGTACTAGGGTAGAGAAGCAGTGGTCTTCCCTAGCCACCACACCTTCTCCAAGCAGTATGGAAAAGAAACTCTATAATGTCTCCTTCCTTTGCATCCCTCTTAGAGGTGCCTGCCGTTGACGCCCCCCTGACCTCCTTGTTCTCTACGTCTGCAATTCCAGGGGATATGGCCGAGGCCCTGAAGGCAGAGGACAAGAAGTTTGAGTTCTCTCTCAGAAGAGCTCACCAGTCATCGGCATGGGCGATAAGGACAGCAACTTTGTCCTCCTTCTTCGCGAGGGCGTCAATCTGGACCCTTGGCAGTCTGGGTTCAGGTCCGGTTACAGCACGGAAACTGTTTTGGTCACGCTGACCGATGATCTCTGGCAGGCCCAGGATAGAGGTTATTCCACTATCCTGGTGCTTCTTGACCTCTCAGCGGCATTTGATACATCGACCATGGTATTCTTCTGCGCCGGTTGGAGGGGTATGGAGTGCGGGGCACCATTTTACGGTGGTTCACCTCCTACCTCTCTGGCTGGTCGCAGTCGGTGTTTGCAGGAGGTCAGAGATCGGCTCCGAGGCTTCTTCCGTGGGAAGTGCCTCAGGGGTCTGTTCTCTCACCTCTGCTTTTTAACATCTACATGAAGCTGTTGGGTGAGATCATCTGCCGACACGGGGTGAGTTGTCATCAGTATGCTGATGATACTCAGCTTTATATCTCGACCCCGCGTCATTACAGCGAAGCAGTGGAAGTAATGAACCAGTGCCTGGAGGCTGTTGAGGTCTGGATGGTGCCAACAGGCTCAGACTCAATCACGACAAGACGGAGTGGCTATGGGTTTTGCCTCCCAAGGACGATTCTAACTGTCCGTCCATTACCCTGGGGGGAGAAGTTTTGTCCCCCTCGGAGAGGGTTCGCAACTTGGGTGTCCTCCTCGATCCACAGCTAAGCTTAGAACACCATTTTTCGGCTGTGGCGAGAGGAGCATTAGCCCAGGTTCGCCTGGTGCGCCAGTTGTGACCCTATCTGGATCGGGAGTCACTCCTAATAGTCACTCATGCCCTTGTCACCTTGAGATTCGACTACTGTAATGCTCTCTACATGGAGCAACCTTTGAAGAATGTCCGGAGACTGCAGGTTGTCCAGAATGCGGCCGCGCGTGCTGTCTTGGGTCTTCCAAGACATGTTCATATTACTCCAGCCCTCCGTGAGCTGCACTGGCTGCCAATTGGTCTCCGAACACAATTCAAAGTGTTGGTTATGACCTATAAAGCCCTTTATGGCAATGGACCAGGTTACCTGAGGGACCGTCTTCAGCCTCATGAATCCCAGCGACCGGTTAGGGCGCATAGGGCTGGCCTCCTACGGGTCCCGTCCATCAGGCAATGCCATCTGACGGGTCCTAGGGTAAGGGCCTTCTCCGTTGCTGCCCCAGCCCTCTGGAACCAACTTCCCACAGAGGTCCGTACTGCTTCCTCCCTCCTAGCTTTCTGAAAACTATTGAAGACCTATTTATGCCGACAGGCTTGTGGGGTATGAATTATGTTCTGCCCCCGGGCCTAGGATTGTGCTTCCATCGTTGATTGCGTATTTGATTGTGTTTGCATGTTGTATGTATGGATCTTTGTTTGGATGTTGATCATTATTATTAAATTTTTATATGTAGTTGTATTGTTGTTGTGAGCCGCCCCGAGTCTTAGGAGAGGGGCGGCATAGAAATTTGATTAAATAAATAAATAAATAAATCATGTGGCTCCGCGACCTCCAGGCGCTCGTTCCCCCTGACCAGGTTAGAGCACATCAGACACTAGTGAAGCTAGTAGCAGCTTCTGAGTACATGGCAGATGCTTCCCTTCATTTGGCCAGGTGTTCTGCCAGAATCATTGCTGCCACAGTGGCCTCTCGTAGGCTACTGTGGCTGAAACAGTGGCAGACTGACTTGAAGTCAAAATGGTGCCTATCGATGGCCAAGTACAGTGGGACACACTTATTTGTGCCAATACTTGAACCTCACGTGGTTGAGGGCAAGGACAAGCTTAAAGTCCTGGCACACTCCTCCAAAAGATTGGACAGGGGGCCACAACAGGAATACCGCAGACAGACGTTCCGTCCCACTGGTTCTTGGGAATGGAGACAGCCCTTTCGGGCAGGGCAGTCCTGGGATTGGCCCAGAGGCTCATGATCCTTTCCCCAAAGACAGTCAACAGGACTGCCAGAACATTGGAGCCAGGGCCAATTCCAGACCAAGCGTCCCTTTAGGGGCTCGGGTAGCCATCCCTACCGACGGTCCAAGTGACGCCAAGGGGGACTTCCCAATAGGGGGGCGACTGGCACAGTTTTGCAGCATCTGGGAGGCCACCACCACCATCAGACAGGGTCTCGCCCTAGAGTTTCAGTTGTCCCCCCCGGACCGATTCATACAGTGTCCAGTATCGCGAAACATGACCAAAGCACAGTTAGTCACCACAGCCATCTCACATCTTCTAGAAATCAAGACCATAGAACTTGTACCACAGGATCAGATGGGAAAAGGGTTTTATTCCATCCTGTTCGTGGTCCCCAAGACCTCAGGAGGATGGAGGGCGATACTGGACTTGAAGAGTCTGAACCATTTCTTAATCTACAGAAGGTTCAAAATGCAGACTTTGAAGTCCATCTTGGCCAGCATCAGAAAAGGGGACTTCCTCTCCTCCATAGACCTGACAGGCTTACTAACACATCCCAATACTTCCAGATCATCACAGGTTCCTGCGGTTTTGCTACGCACGCCGGCATTACCAATACAGAGCCCTTCCTTTTGGTCTCTCTTCGGCCCCAAGGGTCTTTACAAAATTTTTGGCTGTATTAGCGGCCCACCTAAGGATGATGCCAGTGTGCGTGCAGTGTTACCTGGACGACATCTTAGTGCAGTCCCGGTCCTTCCAGTCAGCACTGTCAGACCTGCAGGTCATGATACAGACACTTCAGGATCATGGATTCTCCGTGACCTTCAAAAAGAGTCACACGACCCCCACAAAGTGTCTCCTCCATCTAGGGGCTCTAATAGATTCCGACTTTGCAGGGTCTATCTTTCCCAGGAGCGTCGGGTAAGCATCCGAAAGCTGGTATTTCAGGTTTGGAGAGAGAAGTTGGTACCTCTGGTCCAGCTGTCCCAACTCTTGGGAAAGATGGTTTCTTGCATGGGGATAGTCCCGTGGGCCAGGCTTTACTCCAGGAATCTTCAGTGGTCCCTTCTCCCTTTCCAGAAACAGAATCTCAGTGCCTCCACAAGGAAGGTCAGGGTCCCCCATCACATATTGTCATCCCTTCTGTGGTGGGCATCAGCTATGGCCAAGGGGACCTTTTTCAAGGAGCCTCACAGGCTCACCACAGATGCCAGTCTGTTCGGTTGGGATGCCCACCTTCAGACTCAGCTGGCTCAGGAATGGTGGTCCCGGTTGGATCTCAAGCACAATATCAATTGGCTGGAACTGAGGGCCATTCATTTGGCACTCCTCCAGTTCTCCTCCCTAGTCTCGGGACAACACGTCTTGATCCTGACAGACAACGTGGCAGCCAAGGCTCACGACAACAAACAAGGAGGGACACGATCCTGGGCTCTCATGCAGGAGGCCCTGAAACTAGGTCTGTGGGCAGAGTCCACCCTGAGCTCAATCAGGGCGGAACACATCTCAGGGGAGGCAAATCGACAGGCAGACTCACTGAGCAGGGCCACCATGGACCACTCGGAGTGGCACCTGGACCCGATGCTGTTCAGAAAAATCTCGAACAGGTATGGCTATCCACGTCTGGATCTGTTTGCCTCCCTGTCCAATGCCCAACTCCCCAGGTTCTTCACCAGGTTTCCCACATGGGCGGAGGGGACGGATGCCCTTCAGTGCAAGTGGCTGGAGGGTCTGCTTTATGCCTTCCCTCTCCTCCCGATGTTACAAGCTACCATCCACAAACTGATTCTGGAACAGGCGGAATTAATATTAGTTGCTCCACATTGGCCACGACGTCCATGGTTTGCCGACCTCGTGGATCTGTCGCTCTCGCCTCCGTGAAGGATTCCCCCGGACCAAGTAGCTCTCAGCCAGGGGGATCTTCAGCATCCAGATCCACAGTGGCTCCAGCTAGCCGCTTGGCACTTGAGTGGTAGAGTTTCTGTCCTAATCCTTCCCATCGTCTGGAATGACAGTGGCATAAGCTAGATGTGCGCAGGGCCCTGTGCTACTATATCAAACAAACTTCGATTTTTCGCAAGTCGGAGGCCTTGTTCGTTTCCTTCCAGCCCTCCGCCATGGGATGAAAGGTCTCTTCTTCAACCATTGGTAGATGGATTAGGGCTTGCATCGCTCGGGCCTATCTTTCTCAGTCACTTCCAGTTCCTACACACAACACCGCTCACTCGACACTTTCCAAAGTAAATTCTGGACTGCAGTAACACACTGAGTTCTTATTTCCTAAAATTGCATATAAATACTGCAGGGATTTCTGAAAATGCAGGTGATGTAAGATGCAGCTGCATCATCGTCATCATCATCATCTCCTCCCCCTCCTCCTCCCCCCTCCTCTCCCCTTCCCCTTCCAGCATCAGCATCACGATTAATTGAAATAACCTAATAATGTTTTAATTAAAATAATAAAATAAATCTAATATTATTGTCCAGTGGGGCAGAAAACATGGTAGGCACTAAGATTGTGAGCATCATCCAACCTTTTCCTATTCAAGATATAGTAGATTGCAACTATAATATGTCACCAGTGGCCGTGTGGGTTGAGGATAATGCCATATTTATGGAGGGTACCGGACTGCTTAAGCCCGATACATCAACAGATATGATTTCACATACCAGAGAACTGAACTATTTCAAATGCACAAATCAAATGTGTTTGGGTTTGTTTTGATAAGGGTTGTCACTTCAATTTGGCTCTTTTGAGAACTTTGGTTTTGAATTAGCTCTGTTTTATCATTTGTATTTCCCAGTTTGTAGATGATAAAAACATACCAAAATGTGAAAAACTCTCAACTTACCATGCAGCATTTCAGTGTACAAAAAGCTTGTTCCTCGGACACAGCCTATGTAGCCTAATGTGGCTTGATAGTGATGCATTTCTTTTCTTAGCAACCTCACTGAGTATTTATGCCTTTTGGATTTGGGGTCTGTTAGAGCTGTGTTTATTTTTATTCTTTTAGGATGTTTTATTAGTGAAATAGATTTAATCACATTTGACAAGCAACAGAGCACTTGCTGCTTCCATTGTATTAGATGAGTTTGTAAAAGGTACTGCTATTTTTGGATCTAAGATGGGAAACATACCTTAGGTCTGGCATAGGTGTGCATGTTACAGCTGCCAGTATCATGTACAAGAAGTGTCCTTTTCTGAATTAGCTTCTGCATGTTAATCCGTGGCTTCTTCACTGCTTCTCTATTGCCTTAACCCAAAAGCAAACACCACAGGTAAGATAAACACTTTTTATCAGCCACAATTTCAGCCCTCTCTCTCGCATTTTCAGTAGGACACTTCGGGGTACATGGCAGGAAAAACTGGTTAGAGGGATTCAATCATTAGTAAAAATTGCTTAATTCATTTTCATTCCCCCCCCCTACACATCAGGTAGATACACCTCCTAAAACAGGATTCAACTTCTGAATGTAAAATGTACCATTGGATGACCAATGTTTATTTCCCACATATGTAAGATTAGGAAAAATGGAATATGCCTTCCAAGCCCCTCCAAGGTTTTTTTTTTTTAATGATACTGTAGGTATTATCCCAATATGACCTCAGGCATGGCAATTTAAGGACAGCAAGATTCCCATCAACCTATCTCTCTCCTTTCTCTCTAAGTATAATGTCAAGTGAATTCCATGTCCTCTTGGCAGTGAGCAATTGCTATGATTCCAAGGATGCACCAGTTGGCACCTGTTCTGCCTTGTAACCAAATCTAAAGACTGTCTGCTTTTCTTGCAGGCATCATCCATAAAAGCTTCATCTGGGAAAACCCCGCTGGCAAGAAAAAAATCCACCGGTTCTTGATTTTTAGTTAGCAGTGTTTGAATTCGCAAAGAAAGCATTTTACTCTATTAAGCAAAAATTATCATGAAATAGTAATTGGATTTTGGCTCACAGAATGGCAACTTTTTCTCTCCTTTACTTAAAGGAGGTGGAACAGGCAGGCCTAGTCCAGGAGTAGAAACAGCCATATTTGGCAACTTTCACGGTAAGATTTATAATGCATAAAAGCGACCAAATGGAGATGTTTGCCTATTTAAAGCATGGCTAAAATTAGTATTTTCCTCTTTTTTCTGGGTCCTCCCCTCGTTTTTTCCCCAAATGAAATCCATAAGTTGCTAGTTAAGAACGGTGCTGAAACGGCTGATTTTTTTTTTTTTTTTGTATTACTGGTTTCTGTTAAGAGCTGTGTCTGTTGTATTGGAATTATAAGTGTGCTTTGCTTTTAATGTGTGCTGAGTATGCCATTCAGGATGCTGCTAGGGAATTCTATAAAGCAGCAAGTCAGGGAGGATGGAGCTATGAGTTTTTAAATTGGAGCAGCGTAGAAGTCTTTTAAATAAATAAAATTAATATGCCTCTACTTTTAGCAACATTTCAAGGATTTGTAGAAGTTCTTTCAGTCAGGCCAAAGAAACTATTTATTTAAGTTTATAATCAGGGCATGAATACCCTTTCCCTCTGTGCTACTGAACCTAATGAAGATATATTATATTTGAAAAGAGGTTCACTTAATGGTATGATTAGTAGCTGTAAAGAGTTCCATCATCCAAAAAAATTTTCTTACCCTGTGTCTTTATCTTCAAGCTACTATTTATCTTTCTATCTTCTGCTGAAAAAAATGTGTAAATTATTAATGTAGGAAAAGAAGAAATGGCCTCTATGGTACATTCTAAATCTAATGACTATAAATTTGATTTGATAACTAGATTGGTGGTTTTTAGTGTTATGAAAGATGACAAAAACAAGAAAAAATTGTCCCCATTTCCTTTCAAAATTAGTTTGATTTAATTTTGAAAGATGGAAATGGTACTGGTTTAGAGTAATATGAGTAGAAATCAGTGTATTTGGGGTGTGAAGTTTTGAAAAAGTTAATTTGTGTTGCTTTCCCCTAATCATAGAATTACGTAAGATGAAGATGACGAAATTGATTGTTTTAATTAAAGAGAAGAATGTCTCTATTTTTGTTCTACTTGGAAATCCTGTTTGAAAATTCCAGTGAGAAAGAGTTTAATTTTGTTCTAGGCAGACTCGTTCCTTGCTTAATGGTTCTTGCTGTTAAGACACTCTTTTTAATATGCAGTCTAAAGTTACTTCCTTTTAATTTCAAGTCATTGGTCCATGCTCTACCTATGATTTCAACAGAGAACAGATCCATTCCTTCTTGCATGTGACAGTTTTATAAATAAACTCTGTTATATCTCCCCTTAAACTTTTGCAAATTAAACATGAGACTTAATTTCCAAATCTTTAATCAATTTGGAGGCTGTTCTCTCAACCTGATCTTGTTTCTTCATACTCTTATTGCTTAGTGTCTAGAATTAGGCATAGTATTCCAAGTGTGCTAGTAATTACTGTAAAGTATAATGGAATTAATACTTCCTGTGATTTGGATGTAGTTTGTTAATGCAGGCAAAACCTTTTTAGCTGTTGAATCATACAGTATAACTTATTCATATTTACGTAGTGACTGATTCCAAGCCAAGTCAACCCATTTAATGTTTCCTACTGAGTTGCAGGACGTTATATTAAAACTGAACAACTTCCGGTTGGACTTAACCCAATATTCAAATCTGCAGAGATTATTTTGAATCATGATTTTGCCCTATAGTTTGGGTGACATCTGTAAATTTGCTAAGCATATATTTCATTCGTTTATAAATATGATGAAGAGCATGGGGCCAAGAACAAAGCTCTGAGAAATTCTGCTTCAGAGTTCCATTTAGTACAATGCAGTGTCTTTGATTAAATATCCTTTGGGTGCAATTCTTCAAATCAGATACAATTCTAACGAGCTGCAGAACTCTCTATCATAGTTCAGTTATCCATCTTGTTCATAAAATATTTTGTAAGATGCTTTATTGTGGTATGCTATATTCACAACAATCCCTTTGACTTCCAAGTTAGTCATAAAAAGAGAGAAACACCAATCAAACAAAATGCATCTGGCGTTTAGCTAAGGCTCGACGTGAGGAGGGAAGAAAGTATAACAAATCAAATGTTTACAAAAAACTAACATTTAATGTTGAATGTATATGCTCTAATATTTACCAAATCAGACGTTTACAAAGATTAATACTTAGTGTTATAAGTGGTGATTGTTTATTAATAAGATCTTATGGCTAATGTTGAACATTTTTAATATTGAAAAAGCAGACTGAATATCTACCTCAGGTTATTGAATTACTACCTCAGGATCTAGTATTAGGGACCACACAGGTCAAAAAATGTAGCAGGTGTATAGTAGAGGCTTGAAATGAGGAGTGAAGAATGTATCCCTATTGTTGTATGTTATGTTCTACGATGATCGCTTCTCAAGATTTTGTGTACAATGCTGATTGTTTTAATAAAGGACTTTTTTATTAAAAAAAAAGAGATAATCTAATATGACTCATTTCTGACAAACCTATGCTTGGTCTTGGTATAGCCATTATTTTCTAAGTGCTTGTAGAATAAGGGTTAACAATCTGTTCTAGTACCTTGCCCAGTACAGCTGTTAAAGCAACTTATTTGTATGTCCCTGGCTTTTTCCCCTTCCTTCATTTGAATACTGGGAACATTTTTACCATTTTTTAAATATTGAAACTGACCCTTCTCTCATCTTCTGGATCATATCATTTATCCAGGAAGTTACAGAGACCAAGTCAGCTGATTTGAGATCATATTTGATAGCTTCTTCTACACCCAAGAATGAATTCATCTGGTTTTGGAGATCTGAACTAATTTTAAGATTGAAAAATAAATTCTTATTACGCTACTATGGTTTAACATAGTATTTTTCTAAATCAAGATAGTCCTTGATTTACAACCACAATTTAATCCAAAATTTTTCTTGTTAAGTGAGACATTTGTTAAGTTAAATTTGCTCCATTTTATGACCTTTCTTGCCTCATTTTTTAACTGAATCACTGTAGTTGATAAGTTAGTAACCTGGTTGTGAAGTGAATCTGGCTTCCTCATTGACTTTGCTTGTCAGAAAGTCACAAAAATTGATCACATAACTCTGGAACACCGCAACAGTCATAAATATGAACCAGCTGCTAAGCACCTGAATCTTGATCACATGATTATGAGGATGCTACAATGGCCGGGTGAAAAATTGTTATAGCTCAATATTTTCAGTGCCGTTGTAATTTTGAACAGTCGCTAAATGAACTGTTGTAAGTCAAGGATTACCTGTATAGTTAGCTTTTTTCATAATACCCTAGTATACCAATCCTTTAATTATTTTTAATATTTTGGATGAAACATTGAAATCAAAGCCTACATTCACAAACTCCCTATGTCCCTAAAATCTGTGAGGCTTCAGATGCTTCCAACTATTACAATTGGAGAAGAAAAGCTGCGAGTAGATGACCATACATCTCCTTACTCTGGGGAAGTAATTATTGGAGATGCACACCAATTGCATCTCTTTGTAAGAATTGTTGTTAATTGCGAAGCCGTGTCTGACCCATCGCGACCCCATGGACAATGTTCCTCCAGGTCTTCCTGTCCTCTACCATCTTCTGGAGTCCATTCAAGTTCACACCTACTGCTTCAGTGACTCCATCCAGCCACCTCATTTTCTGTCGTCCTTTTCTTCTATTGCCCTCAATCCTTCCCAGCATTAGAATTAAGGTAATGTAAATTTTCTTTTCTCATCAGCATTGAATTACCAGTTCTTTATCAAAATGTAATAGAGCTCCTCAGGTACAATGTTCATTGAAAAATTGAAATGAGGAAAATTATACAACTTTTAAAAAATACTTTAAACTAGTCTGTTTCCATTGCCTTGAAGGGCCATACCTTGCTTTCCATAAAATGTAGAGATCCATATCCAAAAGTAGGCTTGATCGAAGCTCATTTGGGAGAAGAGGCTAGGAGTTTTAAAGAGTGAAATGGGTTCCTTCAGCATCTCTAAGGCTAAAGGCACTCACTTTGTTTCTTAACCACCACCTCCTAACCAAATTCCAGCATTTTACATTGCAGTTTTGGACTCCCATGAAAGGTTATGACAGTGTTTCTCAGGTTGAATGCTTCTTTCTTTAAAAAAATCCAAACAGGAAAACTGCCTTCCCATCTGGGCTACTTGTAAAGATTTTACATTATTGAACTATTAATACAACACATTTTGGATCAGGTCAGCCAGCAGATTATTTGGCAAATAATCTTCTTTGCTTAGTCTGAAAACATGAAGCTGGGCACAAACAAGCTTTTGAAATGTTCCATCCAATTTCTTGGTAGTGAAATTGGGTAGATCATTTTTCCAGAGGAATGAAAGGAAAGGTTATCCACAATTTCCATAAGGCAGAACTCCCCCTTTGCAAGGAGACAGTGGCATTGCTATTGGAAAAACCCAAAGGAAGGTGTGCCTTCATGAATAATGATCCTTACAGATTGAACAGATTTGTGCAAAACTGCAAACTGTGGGAAAGATGATCATCCAGTGGTTACTTTTGTTACTTCATAAATATACCCATGAAAATCCTTTCAGTTTTCCAAATAAAAAATTAAAATGTACATCAGATTTATTTTTTGATAATGAAGTTACTCTAGACATATTCCCATAGTTCAATTAACCCTTTTTCCACACAATGATCAACGATTGTGTCTAATAAAGAGCATATAAAATCCTCACAGAATACCCAGTACCAATTCAGTGTGTTTTGAAAGAGTATGTGGTTTGGTGAAAATAAAAATATCTTAATTTAAAATGAGATTACAACTTTAAAGATTTGTTCCATTGTGTGATGAATTAATTTTCATATTGTTGAGCTTTGCAAACTGCCACCACATATAGAAGAGAAGAAAAATCCAATCTATTAGTTGCATTTGCAGCATTTCAAGGGAAAGGGGTCACTCGTTTTAGCAATCATGACTGAGAATAATATCCTGAAATAAAACATCTTATGCCAGTTCTCTCTTAAGTATAATGTCTGAGGTGAATTGAATTTTTTTCCCCATTGAAATTCCCACAATTCTTTGTAACTATATTGAAAATATTTACACTCTTTATTCTTGATGTCCCAGAGCTCTGAATACAGGCTCAGCAATAGATCTGCTCTAGTTAACTCTTGCGGGGTAATGGGTGAACTTTGCTTTATTATTGACATTTAACTATATTAACTATATTCTATATTTTTATTAATTCTTGCCGAACCTTATGTCTTAAAAAATATTGGTGGTTTCTGCTTTGCCCCATCCATATGTGAGCATGCCAACCCTGCTGAACTTTGCTTTATTGATTGTATCTCTCCAGTACATAGCTTGAGATGTGAGTGCAGGCTGAATAGCCTATGAGAGAGCTTGTGAAGTTTAACATAAGTGGATAATCTTATCAGGGGCATTCACCGGATATTCAAATGCGGTCATTCATATATTTTATAGAATGATTATGATTTCTAGTTGGGCATGTATTGCTCTTTCTGTGGATTTTTAAAGTTTTTTATCCCACCTTTATTATTTTTATAAATAACTCAAATTCATGAACATATGTAATGCTCCTTCCTCCTCCTATTTTCCCTACAGCATCAACCCTCTGAAGCAGCGGTTCTCAACTTGTGGGTCGCGACCCCATTTGGGGTCGAACGACCATTTCACGGGGGTCGCCAAACAACGCAGTCCGCCATTTTTTCCCCTTTGCCTTAGCTGTGCTACTCCCTCTTATTCTATTGGCTTTTGAAAGCCAATAGAATAGACTCTCTTGAATAGAGTCTAATTCTATTGCCTTTCAAAAGCCAATAGGAATTGTCCAGGCTGTCTCTGCCCTGCTGAGCCCGCCAAAAGTCCCAGTCGCCAAACGTTGCTGCAAGTTGGCTGCAGCTAAGGCGAGCTGTCTGGAAGTTTCCACCCCTCCCTGCTGAGCAACTACTAAAAATGTAAGTAAAAGAGGGCCGGTGGGGAGGGCCGCCCAGGAGCGCCTGGGCCTACCTGCCACCGCACTGAACGGGCGGTGGCCATGGTGAGGCTAGTGGGGCAGCCGAGGGCACGAGGAGGGTAGCTGGCGTGCGTGGGGCCAAGTGGGTGGCTTACCTCCCTTGGGCTGGGCCAACTGGTGGCCCAGCCGATGGTTGGCCTGCGCTGTCGCTGTCGCTGCCGCTTGCCATGGCCGCCCAGGAGTGTCTGGGCCTGCCTGCCGTGGCACCGAACGGGTGGTGGCCAAGGTAAGGCTAGCAGGTGGGCGCTGGGAAGGTAGCTGGTGCGTGTGGGGCCGACTCTCAGCTGGCTGTCGGGAGCCGGGCAGTGTGTAGCAGCCCCGCCAGTTCCCCACCGATGTCCGGACTCCGACCCAACTCTCAGCTGACTGTCGGGAGTCGGGCTGTGCTCCTGGGGGCCATGCGGACGTCGGCCAGCTGCTGGCTGCGTCCTTCCCATCTCCCAGCTCATGGCAAGCCCAGGGGCTTGAAACGCATTCCCGACGCCGCCCTGGGCCGACTCAGCTGCATGGGCGGCTGGTCCGAGCCGAGCCAGGTCTGGGCCACTGCTGGCGCTGCCGCTGGCCTGCTCCGCCACTGCTGCCGCTGCTGGCTGAGCTGAGTTGCAGCGGCGAGACGGTTCCCACGCCTCATGGTTGCCCAGCCGCTCTCTGCCCCCAGCTGCCCTCCACACCGTGCTGGAGCTTCCCCCCGCACCGCCCGGCCCATCTTCCTCACCGCCGGAGGCCGCCTTGGCCCTCTGGCATCCGGCGCAGCCCTGGGGCTGGTGGGCAGGAGCGACTCCTTCCTGGCTTGCCGGGCTCTGGGCCTCGGAAGCGGCCAGGCGGTGAGGAAGAGGGTGATGCCCGCATGTGCATCGGAGGCCAGCCAGACAGGCCGGGAGGGGAGAAGCGGCACCTTCCGAGCAGGAGCTGGCCGTGCCCCTCTCACATCTGACGAATCGGGAAAGGCTTTGGGGGTGAAGGGCTGCGCAGCGTGGAAAGGGGCTCTCACGATCCTGCCACTGCGATGGTGCTCAGGAGGTTGGAGGGGCGGGCAGGTCCAGGGGGCGGCTGGGAGAGGGCAAGAGGTGCCGTGATGAGGATGGGGGGCTCCAGACTACCATCCCCAGCAGCCCTAAAAAGCACTATGGAAGAGTGGGGAATGCTAAGAGTTGCAGTTCATCAGCATTTGGGAAAACATGACTGTCCAAAAATCAATCCTCTCTTCCTTTCTTCCTTCCTTCCATCCGTCTCCTTCCCTTCCCCTTCAATCTCTCCTTCCTTCCTTCCTTCCTTCCTTTCCCCTTCAATCTTCCTTCCTTCCATCTCCATCCCTTCCCCTTCAATCTCTCTCTCTCCTTCCTTCCTTCCTTCCTTCCTTCCTTCCTTCCTTCCTTCCTTCCTTCCTTCCTTCCTTCCTTCCTTCCTTCCTTTTCCTTTCAATCTCCTTCCTTCTCCATCTCCTTCCTTTCCCCTTCAATCTTCCTTCCTTCCATCTCCATCTCCATCCCTTCCCCTTCAATCTCTCTCTCCTTCCTTCCCCCTTCAATCTCCTTCTCCATCTCCTTCCTTTCCCCTTCAATCTCCTTCCATCTCCATCTCCATCCCTTCCCCTTCAATCTCTCTCTCCTTCCTTCCTTCCTTCTTCAATCTCTTTCCTTCTCCATCTCCTTCCTTTCTCCTTCAATCTTCCTTCCTTCCTTCCATCTCCATCCTTTCCCCTTCAGTCTCTTTCTCCTTCCTTCCTTTCCCCTTCAATCTCCTTCCTTCTCCATCTCCTTCCTTTCCCCTTCAATCTTCCTTCCTTCTTTCCCTCCCTCCCAACATTTTTGAGCAAGGAAGAGTAAGTTTCTCCAGTGAGCATTGCTATATTGTTTTTTGTAATTAATCACTATGCTTTAATTATGTTCAATTTGTAATAATGAAAATACACCCTGTATATCAGATATTTACATTACGATTCAAAACAGTAGCAAAATTACGGTTATGAAGTAGCAACGAAAATAATTTTATGGTTGGGGGTCACCACAACATGAGGAACTGTATTAAGGGGTCGCAGCATTAGAAAGGTTGAGAACCACTGCTCTGAAGTGAGTTGGGTTGAGAGAAAGTGATTGGCCCAAAGTCACTCAGTCGGTTTTCATGCTTAAGATGGGACTTGTATTTTCAGTTTTCTGATTTCTTTTTTTGTAGTGCCAAATCTTGATTTCTCAAGCTTTGCTGGACGCTGCGCTTCAACAACTTAATGTTGAAGATACATTCTCCATATACTTTTAAAATATCTGTAATACCTACAAATCTGGTCTTGGTGACAAGTAATTTTATTTCAAATAATTACATATGAAAACTTAAATGTTTGTGGAAGGAAACATTTTCTTTTCCATGCAGTTTCAAAAATGAATGCACAAGACTGTAAGTATAAAGACTTAACACTTTCTGTTATTGATAGACTTACTTTTAAATTGAGCTTAAATATCTAGGAATGTTTTAGTTAAGTTAAACTGACACCACTCCATGCTTATTCCTGTAAATCAGTAATATTATTATTGTATCCTGGTATGACACAGTGATTTATTCCTTACTAATATAGTCCAGGAATTTTTAAAATTATTGTTCAGCATAGCATTCACAGCAGAAATTTATTTTTCATTATACTTATATTGAGATAAGGAAATAGCTGAGTTTCCTGCAGTGTTTGAATGTTAAGATCAGGATTCCACTAAGACAGAAATATGCAAGCTAAAGTTTGTTTGCTTCAACAAATTACTCTATTATGAATTCTTTTTAATATTGAAACTGAGAACTAAAACTGAAACTTTATTATGCCAAAACCCAGCATAGAACAATGTAATGTAAATAGTTTTTTAAAAATATATATATAAAGAGGGGAAAATGTACATACCTAATAATGGCACAGTCAAAATTACCACAGTAGAGACTAAAAACCAAAATAATTAGAAAGCTATAAGAATCTATATAATTGGCAGACTAATCCATAAAATAAATAAAAGCAAGATAAAAGTAGAATAATTAAACAACTACCTTATGCAAAATATACTAGACAATGTATAAAATAGGAATAAAAGAAGTAAGTTCAAAAACTTTAGCCAAAAACAAAAATTTTCAGTGAAGAATAATTTATATGATAGGAGTAGTCTTTCGGAAACCTTAAGGTAGATCAAAGTTTAGTAGTTTTTCAGCATGTTTCAGGTTGATCTGGGAGTTCCTCATCATTTTAGTGCTGCTAATGTTTTATTTATTTTTCAAAGTTTATAACCCTTTATTTTGTTCAGTTGCCATATACTTACAGAATGAAGTAATAAGAATGGCTTTTAATACAAGGCTCAGAGCAATAGTCCATTAAAAAGGAGAGAAACATTGGGTATCAATGCAAGCAAAAAAAAAAAGGTTTAAGAAGCTGATTAAATGAACATAACTTTGTAAATGGCCTCATTGCAAGCAAGTATTCAAGCGTGGTTTCTTCTTCTTCTTGCGCCATATCCGTTGGCGATCATGTTGGAGATCCTGTTTTTATCAGCAGCCGCACGAAAAAGTGCTGCTGAGTTTTGTCCAAACCAGTCCCTTAGATTTTGAAGCCACGATGTTCTTCTTCTGCCTGGACCTCGTTTGCCTTCAATCTTTCCCTGGAGGATTAAATGGAGTATGCCGTATTTTTCTGGGTGTCGCATCACATGTCCGAAATATTCTAATTTTTGTTTTTTAATTGTTTTGATGATTTCCCTTGGCTTTCCCAGGCGGCTTATCACCTCCCCATTTCTGATCTTGTCAACCCAGCTTATACGTAACAGCTGCCTGTAAATCCACATTTCAAATGCTTCTAGTCTCTTCAGGTAGAGATAACTGTCTGATACAGTTCTACAGACATGAGGAGCTTCCAGTCCATGTCCAGGCCATCCATCCAGTTCATGTGCCATGAGTGAGCCCTTCCCCCACCCCCCTCCATTTCATTGCTAGAAGACCCAGATTTCCTGTCAGTTTGTCCAGTATATACCTTTCTTAGGAATGCACACATAGCATATGAGCTATTCAAGGAATCACCTTTTGTTTTTCTCCATTGGGGAATAGCTATGCTGGATAAATAAATAATAATTTGCTGGCTTCAAGACACCCCAAATCATCTGCTTGGTACCCTTATCCCATTCTTCCTAATAAAAGAATTTGCAGTGCAGCTGATGTTTTTAGACAGTTCTCAAAAGCAGATTAATGTGCCACATGTTGCAGTAGTCTAACCCAGATACCAATAGCAGTAGTATATGTGTTCCTGCAGATTCACAGCGACACTAATTTACTTGCTTAGCACATGTTGACTTGAAAGCTAGAGGTAAATCTATCACTCAGCAGGGATGGCAGAGGAGAAACAAGGCCTCCCTAACTTACACTTTACTGAAGAGAATGAATATTTGTCCTTAAGCTGCATTTATCTCTAACCTACACAAGCTGGGCATTTCCCCTTTTTAAAGGGGTGCTGAAAAAATTTAACACCTGACAACTGAAAGACAATCCTGTGTTTTCAAAAACTGCCTGTATAGCCCAGACTTGAAGCTTAATTTGAAAGTGGCTCTCAACCCCATTTTCAGGACCGGAACCTTTCTCCATCTCAACCAACTAAAAAGTAGAACCATGTATATTATCTAAAGGGCTATCACCATTCACTACCAAATTAGAGTTGATACTAAAAATATACTGACTTTGGTGAAATTCACCTTGATGCCACAATTGTAGCAAATAAATTGTAGGCTATTGTAGAAATCTCTTAGCTGCAGTGATTTTATTTCTTCTTTTCTCAAATACCAGCAGCCAGAGGTGCAAATCTCTAGTTTGTCCTTGTCTTATGTGACTTCGGGTTTGTTTGTTTGTTTATTTGTTTATTTCTGCTTACTATTTTTTTTCTCTTGAATGTCAATAGGTCTAGGAACCAAAGAGATGCCAAAAATAACTCTTTCTTGCCATATAGTAATCTGTAATTTTTGAAGTTTAGATAAATTTCTCAGCCAGCTGGCATACATTTTGAAAAAGCAGTAAATTACTTGTCCTGCAAGATTATGAAAATTTCCAAAAGCAAGACCTCATTATGTCCTGCTTTCTGCCGTGGCATATACGTGTCCCTCTATGTGTGATGTATATAATGGTCCAACCAGTGTGCTTGAATCAATAGAGAACAACACTGAGCAGAGATGAGAAATCTCCAAATGTGCCTCACCAAGTTTTGCCAGTCCACAGTACTTCAGTCAAGATAATTCCCTAAAGCCTTCTGTCCTCAACTTTCTTTGACTGCAGGAAAATAAAAGGAGAAAGGCAGTCCTCTCAAACATACATACAAGAGTCACTTCCTCCTGTAGCCAGGAAAAAGGGCATGCTTTTTCATTATAGAGGGTGGTAGGCAATTGTTCCCTTTATGTGGAGATTGGCATGATTAGTGAATATCAGGTATTGTGCTAATATATGTTAGAAGCAACTGTCAACCTCGTTAGATAGACAGGACCAAAAAATCAACTCAGGAAAGCTAAAACCACTTTTATTAAGATTCGCAATAATAACAGAATCTTGTATCTCCTCCTCCTCATTATAATTCAGTGATTTAGGTTGGTGTTTATCTAAACTGCTCTCAAATATTATCAGTTTGTTGTGGACTTAAAATATGTACACACACACTCACCACCCTGGGACTTTGGCAACACATCTTGCATATTTCTGCCAATATGATCTTTCTTACTTTCTATCTCAATTAAGCAAAGTCCTAGAGCCATGGTGGTGAACCTATGGCACACGTGCCACAGGTAGCATTCAGAGCCCTCTCTGTGGGCATATGCGCCATTGCCCCAGTCCTAGGCCTTCAGCTGGGTTTTATAAAACCTTTTCGCTTTAGGCCTCCATTGCCATGTGCAAAAAAAAAAAAGGTTCAATCAATCAATCAATTTCAACTTCTCGCAGGAAAAAAAGATCTCGCAAAGTTGGAATTGATTGAACTTTTTAGTCCTACCCAGTCTGCCATTACCACAGCAGCCACGCCCACCCAATGGATCACACCCACCCAATGGCCATGCCCACCCGGCACCCGACGATACATAAGTGGATTTTGGGTTGCAGTTTGGGCACTCAATCTCTAAAAGGTTCGCCATCACTGTCCTAGAGGATCATCACCAGTTACAGAAAAGGAATTTGCATATATGGGGTGGGGGTGGGGTGTCATTAGGAAGAGTTTGCTTGATTTAATTTTCATTTAATTTTAGCAGAGGGATGACCAGAATATCTTTCAAACTCACAAGTGGACAAGATGCATAATTTTTTGCCTATAGTTGTGCCATCCCTGTTCTGGGAAGAGTAACTGATTGAATGTGTGCTATAATCATGTTCAACCATCCCTCAAGCTTGGCTCCCTTACTACCCAGCTCTAGTTTTCTTCTTGGTTAAGCATAGAATTCTCATGTACATCATCTGAGGCGCCACTTTTGCATTAAAACTCCATACCTGCAGTTTTTCAGTACAGTTATACTAAATCTGTGGGGAGAAGGAAGTGTTGCTAGGAAGTGGGCAAGCGTTGCTAGGGTTCTGCTTGCTCTGTGTGATTTTGACAAACTTGGGGGCTGACAAATGAATAGTATGAAGTGTATGTGAGCCTAGCAACTGATTCCTTTTTCTTTAGCCCAAGTGTCCCAGTACAGGTATGAGGGACAGTCATTTTATTTGTCAGCGTTTTCTTTGGTTGCTTTCCTTGTATTTTAAAACCATCTTATCATGCTCTCCAAATGTGTTCATTTACAGTTCTCCTCATCCTTAATTCAGCGTATCCAAGGCACCGGGATGAGCAAGATAGAATCAGTAGGGTATATTTGGTACAAGTTTTGGAGCAGAAAGGTCCATGTTCTACTCGGCCACAGAAATTCTCTCAGTCCAGCCATTTTATAAGATGGTAGTTGTGAGGAGGAGCTGTATGAAGAAGGAGCATTGTGTACACCATCTTGAGCTCTTAAATGAAAGTAGGATATAAATCTATTAAATACATAAGCATTTTAGACTATCTGAGTTATTGGTGGTCACATTTATAATACTCTGGAAGTAAAAATTAATTGTTGAAGGGGTATATGCCAGTGGTTCTGCTCAACGTGCATGCAGGTGATTTTCTTTACCCTTTAGCTTTTAGCCTTCCCCAACCTAGAACCTCCCAGATCAGTTAGGACTACAGCTCCCAAACAATCAGCCAGCAACTCGTTAAGAGTTTTTAATCTAACAATATAAAAAAGAAATGTAACTATTAGGGAGGAGGGATGTATATTTTAATAAAACCTCTGGTAAGATGTGTGTCTGTGCGTGTGCGTGCGTGCTTGTATAAACACTAATGTATAATAAGTTGCTCTTTGTTTAGAATTGTTTCTTTAAGAGATGGGTGGCAGATAAATTTAATAAATAAATAAATAAAAGCTTGGCTATTTTAAGCTAAATAAAAACCCCAAGTCTGGTTCAGTGGAAAATTAAAATAAGATGAGTGTATGCTATAAGGAAAAACCCCTATTTTAAAAATGGTTTTTCTCTATTTAAGAAAAAAAGAGTTATTGACAACATACAGGAATAGAATTTTACCAGCATTGATTTCTGGACTTCATTATTTCAGAAGGAAGCTCAAAACAAATTAATAATAAAATGTGTACATTTAAAAAATATGTATTGTATATTTGCTGCAAACCATAATTCAGTTGAGATATTCAATTTGTAGAATAGTCATTAATTCGGATGACTCTCTAAAAGATATTGCCAAATGCATAAAGGATACTGAATTGGTGTTATGGATTATCAGCATTCCTCTGAATGCTGTGGCAATCAAACAAGTAATGGAAATATTGTCTTTTGTGCTAGCTTGGTAGCTCTCAGAGGCATCTGAATGAGATGGACCAAATCTGAATTTTTCTCAGCAGTGAGTTATACCTACAGATCTGTTAAAGTTCCTATGGCAAAAGTTTTTTTACTAGATGACTCATAGGAGATCTACAACTAGATTTCATCTTTACAGAGGAACTGTAGGTAAAAGGTAGAAAGTAATGATCTTTTCCAATATGTCAGGATCAGGAATAGGGACATATTTCATTAACATTTATTATTTGTTTCAGAGATACTATAAATTCTGCCCCTAAAAGAATAGATTGAACCAAACAGAATCTTTATAATATGTTATAACAGTCTTTTCTATTGAAAGAACAACCTGTTAAGCCTGAATTAAAAAAAGATTCATGAGTGACAGATAACTTTTTACCAATTTATCTGAATTGTTATCATCATTAAACAACATATTATACTATAATGAGGGAAGGGGGAAACCTGAAAATGTACTTTTGTGTCTTTCATTGAGAATTCATTAACAGTGTTGAAAGAAAATTCACATTTGTTCTATGCTTGTCTTTACCTATAAGTCCCTTTACATTATAAAACTCATCACAAAATATTAAGAATTCATAGGGATATATTTTATGAAGGCATGTAAATCTCCTCCTGGCTTTATACATTTATTTAATTATATTTATTATAATAGATATAATTGAGCAGATCCTAGAAAGCTTACAAAATTTGTATAATAAAGGCGGGATATAATGTCAAAAAAGCAAATTAAAATTAATAGCTGAAATAAAAATGTTATAGACTTATAGAAAATACCATCACTATAGAGTATAGAAAATTAACACCAGGAAGCTGAAGGGAAGAGCTAGGTTTTAACTTGTTTTCAGAAGGTCATGAAGATGACAGCCATTGAACTTCAGGGGGCAAGCAATTTCAGAGGAGAAGAGCTGCTGTAAGAGAAGGTCTTTGGACCCCCTCCCCCTCGCAGACTTCCTCCTATTAGGTGAAGATTCTTCTCAGGGTTGGAGGGACAGAAACAGTTAGGGAAAGATGGTTGTTAGGATACCCAAGTCCTGGGCCATGTAGAACTTTACACGTAACAACTAACATTTAGAAACCTATTACAGGTAGTCTTGATTTATGACCAGAATTTCAGTTGTAAATAATTGCAGTCATATGTCAGCGTAACCAAATGACCATATCTATATTTTTACCAGGTTTACAATCGTTGTTAAACAAATCATGCAGACATTAAACAAATCTGTTTTCCTGAATGGATGTTTTTTGCTGGGGAATAATATTGCAAATTATGGTCATGTAACTGCAGAATACTGCAACCAGTCATAAATGTGAGCCAATGCCATGTGCTCAAAATGCAACCATGTGACCATAGGGGAGGGAGGGTCATGATTTTTACGACGGCTGTAAGTATCCTTTCCGAGACTGACATAACTTTAAATGATTATTAAATGACCAGAGGTAAGTTGAGGATTATTTAAAGTAATTAACAAGCTCCCACAGCAGAGGTATAATATGATATGCTACAACTGACCATTGAGCACATGTAGTGTTGTACTCTGGACCAGCTGAAGTTTCCAGGTGATCTTCAAGGGCAGCTCCATATATAATGAATTAAGTATTCTCCAGCATGGAAGGAATGTAGAATCCACGCATGGGTATTAGAAGTCCTCTAGCCCAATCAGATCAAAGAATCAAAGTTGCCACGCCTCTGCTGGGCCTGACCATGCCCCAGTTTCTTTTTGGTCTCAGTCCAGAAGAGACGTGTGCATTTTGGCTCCCAATTTGAAAAAAAGGTTTAGAACAGATAGTATTTGCCTTTAATTATTGCGTGGATTCTTTGTTCCTTTGGCCAGATAGCCAGCACTGGGCTCAGCGCTGAACTAGCTGGCAAATTAGATTGCTTCCTTGGCCTCGGCAAATTCGCCCGCTGCTCAGCTGATCGGCGCGATCACCACTCCCTACGCAGCACGGCAATCCATTTTTTTCCTTGTAGCCTTTCCTGGTTCCCTTTGCCTTGGTTGATTCTGCCAGTCCCTCTTCTGCTGTTTTTCTCACAGATTTGTTTTCTGTCGCTTTCGCTTTTCCTTCCCTCCGGACCGTCGCGGGCGCCATTTTGAGGCTCACCGCGCAATCGTTCCTTTCCCAGCTGAATTCGTTTATTTTTGCGTTCGCCTTCTTCTGTCACCTACGAATTTTGACCAGTGAGGGACAGTATTTCCTCATGTTGTTGGGAGTATAAGGGCTCCTATATCCTTCATTGCGTCCCAGGCCCTGCGCCTCCAGGATCGCGGACGCCATTTTATGGTAGAATTTCAGATTTCATTTTTTCTCCTGTTTCATTTCATCTGAATCCTAGAGGTTCATTGACATTGATCAGTTGCTATCTATATTACACATATAGTGTTAAACACTTTCCAGATTCCTGCCTGCCAGATTGCTCTAACTGTTGTGCTACAATTAATTGGGCTGTTTCTTACCTAGCCTGTTCCCGCTGTCTGCATCTAGTGGACTGGCATTGCTGTCCTAGCCGCCACTAAGTGAGACACGAGGGTCACCCATTAAAAAAATAAATAAATAAAAATAATAAATCAATTGTTTACAGTACTAAGAACCAAGGACACTGAACAATTGAAACAGGAGAGGGCAGCTCCCTTGGGTGGCACGCAGCTTACATCACACAGTGTGACTCCACGCTTAATGGCAGGCTGGACTTCGCAAACCCTCGTGTAGGCCTGTACTACCTAGGTGGGCCGTAGCTTCATCTCCTGCAGACCAGGACAGCTTCAGAAATCTTCTGGAAAACTCCTAGTTTTTTATTCAATATGGTGGATAACACCATTACACAGGCTTCCACTTCCAGTGGAAATAAGAAACATAAGTCACCCAACCAAGAAGCGGCCGCAAAGGTCAAGGCCAAGACTAAACGGGCCTCAAAGGTGGCAGAAAAGCAGGCATAGAGCATTGGAAAGACAATTTTCCAAGACCCAGCAACGTGCAGCGGAGGTCCAACCTGCCTCTACTTTCCCCCCCTCTTATATCTACAACAGAGGGCCCGCGCCCCTCACCCTTTGCACGGGCTTGGTCCCCTGAACAAGCTCTAGGTGAGGGTCCCTTACTTGGATTCAACCGGGATCACCTTTCTCTTTTTGAACAGGATCTGAGGATTCAGGTTCAAGATCCGGTTCCAGTCACTGAAATCATCTCTCCCTCAGGGGCTTGTGGCATCCCGGGGAGTCTTTCTCTTATGGGTCCGCCTCAGATCCCGTCGGCGTTTTTCACTCCTATGGCGGCAGGCCTCCGGTCCCCGGAACAACTTTCATTTACCATCCAGCTCCAGGCCATGATTTCGCAGGTGGTGGCTCAAGCCATGGCCACTTCTGCGAGGGCCCTACCGATCCCGGGGCCATCAAACCCCCCTCCGTCTATGGGAACTACATGGCCCAGGGATTAAGAGTTCCCAGATCCGGCCTCACCACCGCATTCTGATGGCAGTGAGGTATCCGAATATTCTGAGCAGGTCCTCGAAGAGGGACTGTGGTCAAATGACGAGGACTCCCCCACAGAGGCCACTCCCTTGGTAGGTGTATTCAATCCTTCTTCTTTCCCTTCGCTCTTACGGAAGGCCTGTGCCAACAGAAAGATCAAGCCAGTAAAACCCCAAGCGTCTGATCAGGTTTCTGGCCAGAGTTCTGATCCGCTGTTTTCAGAACCAGTCACAAAGAGCCAGCAGATGCCTTGCCCTTCCATGTTTTTGAAATTCATTTAGGATCAATGGAGTTCTCCTGGCACCTTATCAGCCCTTGGGGGAATAGACCACAAACTTGTAGATATGGTCTCTTCCCTCAATGATGTGCTGGAAGTCCCGGGAGTAGATGAGTCTCTTTCTCCCATTTTGTCAGACTCCAAGAGTCCGGGGGATATGTCCGCGGCTCTGAAGGCCGAGGACAAAAAATCCGAGGTTTCTTTCCGTAAAACATACCAGGCCTCGGCGTGGGTAATAAGAGCTTCCACATCAAACTCCTTTTTCGCCAGGATTTCTTTTTTTTTAAATATATTTTATTGATTTTATGATTTTAACAATAAATGCTTAAAACACACTGTGATGATTGGGTGAACAAAAATTCCAAAATAAAAACATACATAAACAACTCAACTTAGTACATTCACTTATCATCTTTCTATTTCCCTCTCCCACACAAGACAGAAAGAAAAAAAAAGAGAAAAGAAAAAAAACCAAAAACATATAAATTTAATATATTCCATTTCTGTCATGAATTTCTATTAAACCTCTTTTAAGACTTTATCAGTTTCATTCCAAAACTCTCCCCGATACATATACCATAATATTTATAAGATGTTAGCATACATTCTTTAGCATTCATATAGTCAATAAATGAAATAAGATAAATACCTATACATAACTTTTGGGGTTGCTCGCGCATCTCCCCCTTCGCCACATCTACCCTCTTTCTTCTCTACCTTCTTTCTACCTTTCTTCTCTTCCTACTTCCCTCTTCCTCCACCCCTCTCCTTCCCTTTCTCTCCACTTCTCCTCTTCTCCTCCAACCTTCCTACTTCCTTCTCCCCTCTTTCACTCTTTCTTCCCTCTCATCCCTCTTCAGATGTAGACCAGGAGTAATGTCCGAGCAACTCCTCTTTCCAAATTTTCCAAAAGTTAAACTACAACATAATAATCGGGACTCATTCAGCAACAAAATCATATAAATGAGGTTCAAATTAAATATAATATTGCTTATTAAAATGTATACAATTACAAAAGTCATCAAGCACATGTAATTATAATCTATATCTTGTTTTTAAGCTATACTCCTTACAATTATCATTCCAAGTACATTTAATAAAGATATAATAGTGATTTCAGGTAACCTTGATATACAATCGTTCATTGAGACAATTTTTTTTAATTTTTCTTTCTTCCCTTTCTTCCCCCTATCACCAATACCTCTTTCTCTCTCTCTTTTACAACATAGTTATCATATTTAAAATAATAATATAAATCCAACAAAAACTTTTTAAGACCTTAATAAAATTTATATTTTCAAATATTTGCTAATTATATTATCAGGCAATTCTCTTTCATTCCTAATTGAATACTAGATATATTCAATCATTTCATCAGTCTACTTCTATATAGTCTTTTTGTCCTCTAACAAGGTTGACTCCCTCTATTAATTATCAAACGTAGTAACAATAAATTTACGGTACATCCTTCATACAACGTTAAATCAAAGATAATTTCTAAGCCTTTTTAACCCATCAAGTAACATTTTGTATCACACTTGAACCTAACTCTAGCTTTTTTCTATGCCAATTTGGTTCCCATAATAAGGCTTTTCAATTCTCAAACCTCAAGATTTGATTACGAGGCTTCCTAACAAATTCAAACTGGCAAAAAAAATTTCCCTTTTCCTCTTTATAGTAATTTCCGAAAAGTTGTGCCAGGGTGTCAATCTTTGTTATTTTTGGTAATTGAATTAGGTCAGTTGCAGCTATTTTTTGATTATCAAAATTGTCCATCAGTTGTAAGTAACGCATGGCATTAGTTGATTCAATAGTTTCCACATTCTCTCTTAATGCAGATTCATCATTGGATTGTAAGAATAATGTTTCTGTCGCTTTGAATTGTAAATAAGTCTGTTCAGACAATTGTAGATAAAGTGTAGCAATAGTTGATTCCGTAGTTTCCACATTTCCTCTTGATGCAGATTCATGATTAGGTTGTAAAAATAATGTCTCTGTCTCTTTAAATTTTAGGTAGGTCTGAGAACTATTCTGTTCATCTTCTGTTGTTCCTTGTTCCATAACTTGATTTGTTATTAAAGGATCAAAATGAGATTTCCAATAAGCTCTAAACTCCTCTCTGATTTCTAATATTTTTCCAGTATTGAGTCATAGTCAAGATGAGGATAACTTTCAGCCATTTTGGTGGTAGTTTTGCCTATTTCTTTATTAGAGACTATTTAAGGAAAGTCCACAAATCTCCGCCTCCAAAAGTTTAATAGCCAGCTTCACCACCCAACTGTCCAGTTATTTTTCCAAATAACAAAGAGAAGTACAATTGAAATTTTGCTTTTTCACCACCAGATGTCCTCGGTGGATTATACAGTCTTTCTTCTTTCTCTTTTTTTTCTTTCCCCCAAATTAGTCAAGTTAGAGAAAGTTAAAAAAAAAAAGAACACAAAGGGAAAGTTTTCTCTCTCTCTTTCAAACTATCTTCTGTATTATCAAATTAAAAAAGAAAAGTAGCAATGTCTCTTTTTCCCTTTTTTTTCTCCTGAAGTTCACCCCACATCAATCAAATAGTAAAATAGTACACAAAAATTAATCCTTATCTTTTTGGCTCTTCTTTCCATATATAGGCAGCCACCGCTTTCTTAATAAAGGAAAATAAAAACTCTTACAGGAAAAATCAGGATAGCGAGGGAGGAAAAAGTCTCACCCGGATTCACCATGGTGGTTTCTTATGCTTAGATGTTCTTGTGACTTGCGGTTGGTGTGGCTAGGTGAACGGCCATTTTGGCCAGTCTTCTGCTCCGTCGGCCCTCAGAGTCAGCTCGGACAGCTAGAGGAGCCGCCGCTCCTCTGCAGCTGAGCGTAGCCTCATCGAGGGTGGTCGCGCCCTCCAGGCGCAACTTTCGACCCCCGTCGGGGTCTACCAACGGGGGGAAACTAACCGGACGAGGAGAGAAGCCTCTCCGTGCGGCTAGAGGCGCCGCGAACCGGAACCGGAAGTCCTTTTTCGCCAGGATTTCACTGATGTGGCTTCGCGAACTTCAGTCCAGAATCTCCCCAGATGATGTAAGAGTGCACCAGGATGTCATAAAATTACGGGCAGCACTAGAATACATGGCGGACGTGTCTTTGCAATCAGCCAGATTTTCGGCCTGTGCCATAGCCTCTAACGTAGCAGCACGTAGGTTATTCTGGCTTAAGAACTGGTGTGCTGACACCAGGCATAAATGGAGGGTGCCTGCTGCCCCGTATCAGAGCGGCCATCTCTTTGGGGAGGCTCTCGCTCCTTACCTGGTGGAAAACAGGGAAAAGAAGAGAGTACTCTCTCATCTTTCCAAAAGAAGAGGCAGGCGTTTCAATCCATAGAACTGCTGTTCTTCCTTTCGGGCAGGCTCAGACCAGGCTTCTGGGAGCGTATCTTGGCCAGTTCCTCAGACCGGTCCAGCTACAGAGACAGGCCAAGACCACAATATCAAAACAAGTGACCATTTCGTGATAGGGGAGGTCATCCCTTCCGTCGGTCAAAATGACTCGGAACGGACTCCTCCCATAGGCAGCAGACTGGTTTATTATTTCCACAAATGGGAAGAAACCACCACGAACGCTTGGGTTCTCACCACCATCAGGGACAGTCTGTCCCTGGAGTTCTTAACATCCCCCTCCTCGGCGACTTTTCGCCTGCCCCCTGTTGCGAAATCCCGTAAAGCAGGGTTTTATGAAGGAAGCCATTCAACATTTACTAAACATACAGGCCATAGAGCAGGTACTATTGGAGCAATTGGGACAGGGGTTCTACTCCATCCTCTTCATGGTTCCGAAAACCTTGGGGGGATGGAGGGCAATACTCGATCTCAAGGTCCAAATCCGTACCTAGTGTATCACAAGTTCAAAATGCAGACTCTTCACTCCATCTTGGCCACCATTCATCAGGAGGATTTCCTGACGTCAATAGATCTTACAGAAGCATACCTTCATATTTCCATACATCTGGGTCATAGACAATCCTCAGATTCAGATATCCAACCATCATTACCAATACAAGGCCCTACCATTCAGCCTATCCTTGGCCCCCAAGGTCTTCACCAAAGTCCTGGTGGTTCTTGCCGCACAGCTCAGGTTGGTCCCAGTCCGCGTTCAGTGTTACTTGGACGACATTCTAATACAGTCCTCAGCACTGGATGCTCGGTCGGACATGGCACTAACTGTCAAGACACTTCAGGATCATGGTTTTTTAATCAACTTCCAAAAGAGTCACTTGACTCCAGTCAATCGACTGTTGCACTGGGCGCAATAATAGATACCAACCTGTGCCAAGTGTTCTTATCTCAGGAACGACAGGTCAGCATATGTACACTGATTCTCAAAGTGCGCAGGGAAAAACGGGTGACCCTCGCCCTGTTCTCACAGTTGTTGGGGAAACTGATTTCATGCATTGCCATAGTGCCCTGGGCCAGACTCCATACGAGACAGCTCCAGTGGTTCTTGCTCCCTTACCAGAGACGGGGTGTAGCTTCCTTTCCTCAGAGGGTATGGATCCCAGCACAGACTCTCACATCCCTTCTCTGGTGGCTATCCCCAGCTTTGTCCAAGGGATCCCTTTTCAGGGTAACCTTGACCATGGACCCCAGCCTATTCGGATGGGAGGCACACCTCCAACTTCAATTCGCCCAGGGCGGTGGTCTGAGCGGGACCTCAAACAAAACATCAACTGGCTAGAACTCAGGGCTATACACCTGGCACTTCGCCACTTCCACAAAACAATTGCGGGTTGCCACATATTGGTCCTGATGGATAATGTGGCGGCAAAGGCCCATGTAAACAGGCAGGGCAGAACTCAATCTCGGGCCCTGATGACCGAGGCCCGACTACTGGGATCATGGGCGGAGCGGAATCTTCTGTCCCTGAAGGTGGAGCACATTTCAGGGGAGGCCAACCAGCAGGCGGATTACCTGAGTCATTCCACGGTAGATCATTCAGAGTCGTGCCTGCATCCCCGCCTCTTCTGGGAGATCACGCATCGGTTTGGTCGACCTATTCGCTTCCCCAGTGAACGCCCAACTTCCCCGGTTCCTCTCTCGGTTTCCCTCTCAGGGGTCAGAGGGAGCAGATGCCCTCCACAGTCCTTGGCCGGAGGGACTACTATATGCTTTCCCACCTTTCCCTCTGATTACGGCCGTCAGCAGAAAGCTGTTGCAGGAACAAGTGGAGCTGATATTTGTGGCCCCTCACTGGCCGAGGTGACCATGGTTCGCGGATCTCGTGAACCTTGCCATAGCTCCTCCGTGGAGAATTCCTCCAGAGCAGATAATTTTAACACAAGGAGCCATACAACATCCAGACCTGCACTGGCTCCAGCTAGCCGCCCGGCATCTGAATGCCAGTTCCTGACACAGGGATCTTACTCCCCCAGGGTAATATCAATGATTCAGGCTTCTAGGCAGCCGGCGACAAATCGGATTTACGATGCCACTTGGAGGAACTTCTGTCACTGGTGTAATCACAATAGTTTGCCCATTTTTTCTGTGACTATTCCGAGGATACTAGAGTATCTCATGGAGGGTGTGGATATGGGCCTAGCATCCAGCACTATCCGTAGGCAGCGCTTTCCACGGTGTTCACCTGTGCCGATTCTACTCCATTATTTCATCACCCTAGGGTTCGAGCCTTTGTCAAGGGGATTACAAACAGCAAGCCTCCTGTGGTCCATCATTATCCCACTTGGGAGTTGCCCCGGGTCCTACAGGCTCTTACAGGACCCCCCTTTGAACCCATCAGATCTTGTGACCTTCGTCTGTTGTCTCATAAGGTGGCCTTCTTGGTTGCAATCACATCAGCAAGGCGTGTTTCAGAACTGGCAGCTCTGTCCTTTAGGGAGGATCTGTGTACCTTTCACCATGACAGAGTGGTGCTACAATTGGATCCCTTGTTCATCCCCAAGGTAAACACATTGTTTCATCGAGCTCAGGAGATCGCATTGCCGGACTTTTGTCCAAAACCCCCACACATCCTGGAGCAGTAGTGGCATTCCCTGAATGTTCGCAGGGCGCTGCGATATTACCTTGAGAGGACTGCTCTTTTTCGTAAATCTGAGGCACTTTTTGTCTCCTTCCGTACGGGTTCCAAAGGTCAGAAGGTTTCTTCTACTATTGCCTGGTGGATTAAGGCCTGCATTGCAGAGTCATATCAGGTTTGTTTCTTGCCAGTTCCAAGCCGTCTAACAGCTCATTCCACGCGCAGTGCTTCCACGTCAGCTGCATGGCAAACTCAAGCTCCTATAGATGACATCTGTAGGACGGTGATGTGGTCATCACCTTCCCCTTTCATCCGTCATTATAAGCTCGACAAATTTGCTTCTGTAGAGGCCTCTTTTGGCTGCCGGGTCTTACAACAGGTGGTCCAATTCGGCGCCAACACTTGACCAGTCTGCATCCCACCTGTGGGGTCATATGGGCTTTGGTATGTCCCATGCATGGATTCTACATTCCTTCCATGCTGGAGAAGGGGCATTGTTTCACCTGAATGCCTTTTCTCAGCATGAGGAATGTAGAATCCATCCCCTCCCTTTCAATTCCGCAGTCAGGTCAGTGTCAGCAGTCCGGGAGCCAACACGTCACACAATCATTGGCTTCGCCCTTTTCGAAACTGGGGCATGGTCAGGCCCAGCAGAGGCATGGCAACTTTGATTCTTTGGTCTGATTGGGCTAGAGGACTTCTAATACCCATGTGTGGATTCTACATTCCTCATGCTTAGAAAAGGTGTTCATGTAAGATAATGCCCCATCTACATGAGAGATGACAAAGGCATGATCAACCATATTCAGTGCATTCTATTTCTTTGAGAAATAGCACCTGGTGCACCAGCCAAAACTCTGCAAAAGCTCCCTGGCCATAGTGATCACTGGTCTTTGAACAGAAACCACAAATTCATGACTTTCAGACTGCGAGCCTGTTCTTTCCAGGAGAGCACACTCTCAACAAGAACACGAAATGATTTAATTCTGATATCAGCTGACCTTTGTATCAACAGCCTCTCCATACTGTTGGGGTTAAATCTGAATCTGTTATCCCATCGAAATCCTAGCAACCTCAAGACATCATGTTGCAATTTCTACTCATCTCCCAGAGGACTGAGATTGAGAGTATTATCTACACTGATTTTCTCCCTGAATTCATCTCTCCCAGCAGTTTTATGGAGATGGAATTTCTTGCCCTCTGTATTATATATGTGGTAAAAGTTAATAGTTTTGCTTGGATTTCTCTTTGTATTAACAACACTTAAAATGCTCTAAATACGAAAGATCTAGATGGGGAAGGTCTTTGTTTTCATAATTGCCAAAACCTCTGACTGTACTGTGTTTGTAGCCACCAAGTAGCCACTGTTTATGTAAGAACATTCTCCTCCTGATCATACCACTTTCTGTCCTTCTGATGACTCCATCTCCAGTCTCCTTGTCATGTGTTAAGAAAATGGCAGTGACTGGGTGATTGATTGATTATGTGCCAACAAGTCATTTTCAATTCCTAGCAACCACATAGATATATTTTCTCCATAATGATCTATCCCTAATCTGTTTTTTCAGGCCTCCCAACGAGGACTCCTATCTGCTGTAATTGAGTTCACCCTATTTATTGTTAATCGTCCTCTTTCTCACTTTCTTTCCATGTTTCCCAACATTAGAGCCTTCTCCAGAGAGTTAAGTATAGGGGTTCCCAACTGGGGGTGCGAGATGATATTCCAGGGGGTGCGAAAACTTGGCTTTTCAAAGTTATAGTATATATGCATAATTCATTGCCATTATTTCAAACTTTTGTAAGGGATGTGAGAATATATCAGAAGTGTTCTAGGAGTGCGGTGTATAGAAAAGGTTGGGAGCCGCTGGTTAAGTAGAATAATTTGAGCCTAGACTAGGACAAAGTTATTATTAGAATGTGTGGGAAAGAGAGGATGTGTAAATGATGTCCTGTTGTAACCCTGTTGCTAATAGAGAAGATGTTGCTTGGAGTGGGTTGTCCTCACATTGTAGGCTGGGCTCAGAAATTTCCCATAGTGCATTTTTGGGATGGGATGACTGCTCAAAAGCATCATTGCTGTGCTGAAAATAGAACAGCTGGCATACATGAATACTGTCTCACACTTGGTGTTATTGTCAAAAATAAATCCTTTCTGCACATATACAACTCCTTTTATAATGAAATTTAAACATCACATGGGGGGGAAATCTGCCAATTTTTTTCAAATTTCTGAAGGTATTTTAAAGCTGTGGTTAAATTGTTGTACTGTTATCACAGAAGTTTTTATGAAAAAGATAAACTTTCAAAGGCAGATTTAACAATTGAGAAGTGGATGCTGCATATAAAAGGAGCTCTAGTGTAGATAAAGCTTCTGATTAATCCATTACATATTATATTTTTTTCTTCCTTGTTACTTTTTGGAACCAGACTAGAAATTCAACTTTGATGGGAATGCTCTGTTATTAAACTGTTTTTTCAGGAACCCTGGCAATTCTTTAGATGTTTAGTTTTTCATAATTTTTTGGTAAAGCACACTAGTATGAAAGCATATTATGATTGATCCTTCTGTTTAATACGCAATTGCAAAGAAGCAATGAGTATTTTGAAATGCACTCATTTTACAAAGGGTGAATTAAACAGGTCTGAGATGAGTTCTCTATCATTGGATATTCACATTGCTTCACCTAAGCAATAAGGATGTCTATTTGAGTTTAACTTACATGGTATCTCTCAGAGCTCTGCTTTGTTCCCAATGCTTTTCAGTATCTGTGTAAAACTGCTTGAAGAAAACATCAAGAGATTTGGAGCTGATTGCTTTGAGAACATTGAAATTCTTCCACCTGCTTTTATGTAGCATTTCCCAGTAGAGATATGACATCCCAGTGCCTATTTGTAGTTGGTAATAGACTGGATATGTGATAATGAACTGAAGTTGAATCTAAAGAAAGCTGAGATGCTCTTCTGAGGGGTTAATTTTTAAAGAAAAGTGAAAGATTGTTGTGAAATATTCTGAAATGGTCACACTCTCTCTGAAGGAGCAGATTTGCATTTGGGGCTGTTTCTAGATTGGAAATCTCTGTGGTTTCCAGATTGCAGCAGTGACCAGAAATGCCTTTTATAGATTTTGATTGGTACATTAGTGGTGTCCCTTCCTGGAACAAAATTACTGTAAAGCTTTGGTGTGCGTACTGCCAATCTGCAGGCTTGATTATTGTGTGTTTCCAAAAATACCAAAGTACTGGTTGTCACACCTGGGTAAGGCAGTATTGATTTACCTCATGAAGATACTTTACACTGTAAAAGGAACCCAGGGTCATTTGTTGAGGAGAAGAGAAAATACTATTTGTTGAGGAAGTGGGTTGCTTTTCGCTACCTTGCAGCTGCAACCAAGCTTCTTGGGGTGATCCAACAGGTGAAGCAAAGAAATTAAGCTTCATTTGGGGCTTAGAAATGAGAGGGCTGTGTTGCTTTTGTAAAGAAGGTGGGAGGGAATGTTTTGATTGAATATTCACTTAAGAAAGCGATCTCTAGATGTTTTCCATAGCCATGCTGCTTACTTATTCTCTCTCTCTCTCTCTCTCTCTCTCTCTCTCTCTCTCTCTCCACCCTCCATTTCTCTCATCTCCAAAGGCCTGTTCAGTCTGGGATCAGGCTACATGAGAAAGCACATCTTTCGGTATGAGTCTTCCTCCTCCATTTACCAAAATATTCTGAGGGGGTTCATCTGTCAGCCATGGTAGGTAGACCAGACCAAGAAATAAACTTCACAGGAAAGCTAAAATTACTTTATTGATACTGTCTATAAAAACAGAATCTTTCAAGTCTGATTGTGTTGTACTGCCTCCTTCTTATACAGTAGTCCCTATTTAATTACCCTAATTGGGACTGGAATTTTCATCATTAAGTGAAGTGGAATATCATATGATTGCAGCACTTAGCAATGACCATTCTGGTACTTCCAGTTGTATTTGTTAGGCCAGGACTTCGCTGTTGCTAGGTTACACGTCTCTTGCCTTGCCATGCTCCCTTCTGCTTCAACCCTCCCATCTATTTCCCTCTAATCTCTGCCGTTTTATCTGCCCTGCACTCCTCTGCTGCTACCTACCCTTGCTGTCCCCTGCCATCCCTCTGTCCCCAGCTGACCTTTGCCATTTTATTCCTCAGCATGCCCTGCTGAGGCAGATGCTGGCCCAAGGAAGTCATATCCACAAGAGGGAAAAGATGGCGAAAATCAGCTGGGGATGTTGGGGGGGGTAGGCAACAGAGTGCAGGGCAGTCAAAAGGGCAGAGATGGGGGGGAGATAGGCAGGTGAGGGAAGTTGAAACACATGTGTAGTCATGCTATTAGGCTTTTACATTTTGATCATGTGAATGCAGGGACACTGCAACTTCAAAGACGGCTCTAACTACCTTCTTTCAGCCGTGTCATGACTCTGAATGGTTGCTGAATAAATGGTTATTAAGCAAGGACTATCTGCACTTCCATGAATTAAGATGTCAATCTGGGTTTCTTCCATCTGGATATTCTGGACTTTTAACCTGTTTTGCCAGGGTAACAATTTCTGCATATCTTCATCAATGTCATCTTCCTTGCTCTCTATAGGTTCATGTTGAGCAAGAGGCATCTGCTGGCAGGTCTGTATTGAGTAAAAATAGGATGATGGCTTCAATCACAGGATCAAAGCCTTGGCTCTTTTTTACATGTGTCAATGCCCCTGCTTCCAACAGTTCTCTGTTTTCTGCCTATATTCATGGAAGAGACTTCCTGGATATCTGAGGGGTCTAGCCTCTTTGTTGACTTTTAAAATACCATTTAACCCTGTATCTTTAAATAGTCCTTTTAATTCTTTTAATTTTAATTCTAAATGTAATTTGGAAGTTTATAGCTGTTAGTGATTTTAAATACAATGTAGTTTTAGTCCAAAGCACCAAGATACCTTGTTAATGTAATACATTTATTAAACAAATTAATTACAAATTAAAATACATCCCACTGCATCCTTTGGAAGCCAAAATAATTAAGAACTTAAGCTCCATTCCTGCTGAGAGAAATGGCCACATCCACTCTCTGGTATAACATATTATGACTACCTAGTCAGTTGTTATTTTTCAACAAACTATGATTAAGCAGATGATGACTTGACATGAACGATGAATCACTACTGTGAATGTATGGGCAACAGTGATTATGGTCCAGAATTCTTTGCACTATGTTGGGAACCTCTTGTAAGCAACTTGATAATGATTTTCTTGAAAGAAAACAATTGGAAAGCCATCCCTTTGAATTTTCTTTAGAAATTAAAAAAATACCATAAGTTATGTCCTTAGACTGTTGAATCTTTGTTTGTGTATATATGTATGTATGTTACCCAGATCATTCATCCTTTATTATAAAAGATAGCCCTTATTTTAAAAAACTGTCCTTTAGATTTATTTAATGTAATTTTTTGTTGGTTTTGCTGTTGCAGTTTCTTTTGTAAAGAAAAATTGTAGATACAACATTTTTTTATCTTTATGACCCTTTTTTAGGTTTGGCCCTTTTTTCAGGTTTGTTCTTTATTCCCCAGGAAAATATAGTTGTACACATAAACTTGCAAAGTGAAAGAGAATATATAGAAAATTAATTGGTCACCTATCTCATCCTGGGGCTACTCTAGGCGACTTACAATAATAAAAATAGAGAAATGAAAAGAAGTGTAAAGATAACAGTAACAAAGTAATGGAACTAAAAAAGAAACAATAAAAAAGACAATGAGAATACAGCAATATGAAAATAAAAGGTGGATGGATGGGGAGAGAGCAAGGGGAGAGAGGTGGTTTGCCATCAATCTAGTAGCCTCCTCCAGTGTGGTACTCGCCCAACATGCAGAGCCAAGTCTTCAGGCTCTTATAGAGGGATTAGAAGGTAGAGGCAAATCTCACCTTGGAGCGTAGGATGTTCCAAAGGGCGAGCACTATGGAAGAGAAGGCTCTTCTTTTGGATCCCAGAGTTCTTTGACAGACAGGATCTGCAGTAGGCCCTCTCTGCCAGCACGAAGTGGGTGAGCTTGTCCTAGAGAGATGAGATGGTTCATCAAATAGCCTGGACCTATGCCATTAAGGTCTTTAAAGGTCATAACCAACACTTGAACTATATATAGAAGCAAACCAATAGCCAATGCATTTCACCGAGCAAGGGTACAATATGGATCATTTTAGGAGCCCCAAAGACTCCTTTTGCTGCCACAGTTTGCACCAGCTGAAGCTTCCAAATAGATTTCATCGGTAGCCCCATGTAGAGTGCAGTCGTCCAGAGGAGAGATAACCAGGGCTTGAGTAACTCATTCAGGAAACCATGGTCCAACATGTTCTTGGGGGGGGGAGTTAAAATGGATGAAATTATAAATACAACTTTGTAGTGCATGATGGACAAAGGGACAGGGCCAATATTACAATTCTCCAGCACTGGAGATGGATAATCCAATAATGGGTTAACTTAATTCTCCTGCCCAATCAGACCAAGTCAGCCAAACTTGTCACGCCTATCCTGGGCCTGTTTCCCCAGTTTTCGACTTGATCTTGCCCATGATCAGACTTGCAAGTTTGGCTCACAGGCAGGTAGTTACTTGTTAGTGGATTATCCATTAGGATTTACTAAATAATAACATTGATAAAATCCCATTAACTTTTAGCTCCCTGAGCAGCACTGGGACCAGCGCTCCTCTAGAGGACTATCTCTTACTGATTCCCATTGGGATTCAGTTTTTCAAACAGAGGACTCTGTTTCTCTCCAAATTTCCTTCCCCCCATTCCCTCTTCACCCTGGGAAAGGGGGGGTTCCATCCTTGCTTCCTTTCCAGCCAGAAGGTTTCGGATTTCAGAGTCTCTCCAAATTTCCCCCCCATTCCCACCAATTCACCTCCGGCGTCGGAGCTTGCGGCTGCAGCTCCGACGGCCTTAAAGTGCCCAGCTTGACTCATGTAGGCCGCAGGGGCCTCGCATTGCCTTACGCATTTTGATTGTCCGGAGGCTTACAGAGTCACTCCAAATGCCGACGACCAGCTGGGGAAGGTTTTTCAGGCAGTCTCCCCCTGAGCAGCGTGCGGCATGCTGGGTGAGTTCCAACCGTTTGGAACCGGAGGGGGTGATTGAGCTTGCGCCGCAGCCACCATTTTACGACCGCGTGGCCTCCGAAAGCCTTGCTGACTGCAAGGGAAGATGGGGGGTGGAAAAGGACCTTTCCACCTATTTCACCAGTTCTTAATTTCATTTAACGGCACTTTGTTCTCAGCCTCTGGGTTCTCATCCACCCTAAGTGAAGGCCTAGATCTGGACAGGGGCCCTGCAGTCTGTGGCTGCCATCTTGGAGGCTTTGGCTTCTCCTAAGACCGCCATTTTGGAGCATTCTAGTCTCCCAATTAAGGCCTCACTGAGGCCTCTTTTGGCAAGGGCCTTCCCTGATTGTAACACCCAAGGGGGGGAATTCTCTCAGGTCATCCTTGGAGATTCCCCTTGTGGTAATTGGAATTTATCCTTCTATCCTTGGTATAGGACCAAGACCTTTTATTGGGCCTTCTGGTGTCTCACATCCTGGTCACCTCTTGGTTTGCTGATTACTATAATAGTTCATAGCCTCTGACACTGTACTGTTGCTACCTTTTATATTGCTGGCCTGGCAACACAGCAAGCCTCACTAGCAGGCCGCGATCCATTTTCCGGTGGAAGTCATAGCGGCTGCAAGTAGAACTGGCTTTTTGGATACCACTGGTTCAGTGACTGGGGGGGGGGTTAGGGCAACCTAATTCCAGCCTTGGCCTTACACCCTTATCAGCCAATTGATCCCTTTCCCAGGTGCACCTGCAGCTTTCATACCAGCATGGAGGATAACACAGCTTCCCAATCCAGGGCTGCCTCTCCTTCCTCCTCAGTCCGGAAAAGGCACAGATCTCCTTCCCAAGAGGTTGCTGGTAGAATCGCAGCCAAGGCCAATCCTAAGGCTGCATCTGGGGGAAAAACTTCCAAATTGGCTGAAAAACAGGCCAGCAGGAGACACCAGGCACTAGAAAAGGAGTTTTCAAACGCTCAAAAATAGGCCAGGGTGAGACTATGCTCAGACTGAATCCATTTTTTTGATCTGCCTCTAGGTCTTTCTTCTTCTCATCAGGAAGTCTGAGCATTGGCAGAACCTTCCACCTCTTATGGCCAAACTGATGTGGTACCTGAGGCACATATATTCAGGTCTCCCACTACCCCAAGGGCCCAGCAGGCTCCGGAGGCCACCTTTACACCCACAGCCACGGGGCTTAGAGGGGAGGAGTCCCCCCTTCCATCCTTGGATGATAGGATCCAGGACCTGGTGGCTCAGGCAGTGGAGCAGGCCCTTGCAGTCAGAACTCCATCGGCGCCCAGAGCAGAATCCTTACTTTCCCTTCCTCTCTCATGTCCAGTACATCACAGTTCTCGTGACCCTATTTCCCCTTCCTATTCTTCCCTTAGTGGGGTCTCATTGACTCAGGAGCAGGATCTAGGCGCTTGACACCTCATGGTCAGAGGAGGAGGAACCGGCACCAGATCCGCCCCCGTTTGGAGAACTATTTAATCCATCCCTTTTTCTTCCCTTGCTCCGCAAGGCTAGCTCTGCCACACATGTGGGACCGGATCGGTCCACTCCAGCGGCCCCCACAACAGATTCAGAGGCGGACCCCGTCTTCGTTGAACCGGTGGTCACTCAGCACCATGTTCCATGTCCAGCTTTGTTCCTCAACGCAGTTAAGAAACAATGGGCTTCCCCGGGTACCTTCCCTCTTCCAGGTGGGAATGATAAGAAGTTGTTTAGCATGGCCTCAGAATTAGAGGAGGCATTGAATGTTCCCACGGTGGATGAGCCCCTGCCTCACCTGTTCTCCCCTTCCACTATTTCAGGGGATATGGCAAAGGCCTTAAAATCTGAGGAACACAGATCGGAAATGGCTTTTAAAAGGTCACACCAGGCGGCGGTGTGGTCTATCAGGGCGTCCACTTCAGCCTCCTTCTTCACTAGATCCGCCCTCATCTGGCTTCGTCAGATCCAGGCCAGGATCTCCCCGGACGATGTCGCACACATCAGGATCTGAGCAAGTTAGTGGCCGCGACGGAATACGTTTCCAATGTGACTCTACACACTGCATGGTTCTCCTCCAGATCTTTGGCATCCAACGTAACAGCCCGCCGCATGCTATGGCTGAAACAGTGGCAGGCAGACGCCAAGTCCAAGTGGTATCTGGCAGTAGCCCCATACCAAGGTAGTAAATTATTCAGGGATGCCTTAACCCCATTTCTGACCAAGGATAAGAAGAAGATTCTGGCCCACCTTACTAAGCAGTCCGATAGGTGATCTACCCCTTACAATCGTAGGCAGTTCTTTTGGTCTGTCACTACTCCTCCAACCACACAATCTTCTTGGTCCTTCACTCCCAGGCAGGACCGTCTGGTTGACAGACCGGCCCCACAGCCCAGACAGCAATTCCAGTCCAAATAGCCCTTTCGAGGCTGGGGACGTCCCTTCTGCAGGAAGTGACTCCCCAGCAGATCCTCCCATAAGGGGAAGGCTGTCCCTCTTAGTCATTCAATGGGAGGTCACCACCACAGACGCTTGGGTCCTGGACATTATTCACCACGGCCTGTCTCTGGAAGTCATTTCCAGTCCACCAAGATGGTTCATTGCTTCCCAATCAAAAAAGTCCCTAAGGAGAGATCTCATTCAGGAGGCCATCCGTCACTTATTAGACATCAGAGCCATAGAACCGGTGCCTGCGGCTCAACGAGGTCACGGATTCTACTCCATCCTCTTTGTAGTTCCCAAAACCTCGGGAGGATGGAGGGCAATCTTACACCTAAAACACCTGAATCTTCATCAGGCATACCGAAGGTTCAAATTGCAAACACTTCAGTCCATCCTAGGCAGCATTCAAAAGGGGGACTTTCTCACTTCCGTGGACCTCATAGAGGCTTATCTTCACATTCCCATCATCCCCAGCCATCACCAGTTTCTCAGTTTTTCAAGAGATATGGGGCATCATTACCAGTACAGGGCACTTCCATTTGGCCTGTCGTTGGCCCCAAGGGTCTTTTCCAAGATTCTGGCGGTTCTTGCAGCACACCTGAGATTGATGCCAGTTCGGGTGCAATACTACCTGGACGACATCTTAATACAGTCGTCCTCCCCACGGGGGGCCCTGATGGACCTGAGACTGGTGATCGGAGTGCTACAGAGTCACGGCTTTTCGGTCAATTTCAAGAAAAGTCAGACAGTCCCATCGACCAGACTGCTCCACCTAGAGGCCATAATAGACACAGTAGAGTGTTGGGTTTATCTGTCCCAGGAATGCAGGGACAATATACGGGACCTGATTCTCAAGGTCTGCAGAGAAAAGTGTCTGTCACCCTCCGGTCTTTCCCGGCTTCTGGGAAAGATGATATCGTGTATCAGGTTACACTCACGGTCCCTTCAGTGGTTTCTGCTCCCCTATCAGAGGCAGGGGACCAGCACTTCCACCCGAGAGGTAGGGATCCCACCACAGGTCCTACGATCGCTCAGATAGTGGCTCTCTCCAGCCATGACCAGAGGGTCTCTTTTCAAGGAGACTGGTTGGCTCACAATCACAATGGACACTAGCCTGTTCGGTTGGGGAGCACATTATCAGTCACAATGGGCTCAAGGACGGTGGTCTCGGTCGGACCTGAGACACAATATCAATTGGCTGGAACTCAGGGCCATACATCTAGCCCTTTGCCACTTTCGCCACAGCATAGCGAAACAACACGTGCTCATCCTCACAGACAACATGGCGGCAAAGGCCCATGTGAACCGGCAGGGGGGCACCTGATCCCGTGTGCTCCTGACTGAGGTCCAGCAGCTGGGATCCTGGGCAGAGACCAATCTCGCCTCGCTCTGGGCAGACCACATCTTGGGGGAGGCAAACAAGAGAGCAGACTTCCTGAGCAGGTCAACCGTGGACCACTCAGAATGGCGTCTGTACCCGAGGTTATTCAGGGAAATCACTTACAGATTCGGTCTTCCCATCATAAATCTATTTGCCTCCAAGACAAATGCGCAACTCCCGCGATTCATCTCGTGCTTCCCACTTCAGGGGGCAGAAGGAGTAGATGCCCTTCGGGCTCCATGGCCAGACGGCCTACTCTAGGCCTTTCCCCCTCTTCCCCTTCTCCCAGCGGTCATCCGCAAGCTTCTGCAGGAGAGGGCAGAGGTTCTCTTGGTAGCCCCTTTCTGGCCACGGAGACCTTGGTTTGCCGACTTAGTCGGTCTTTCCCAATCGCACCCTTGGAAAATCCCTCCAGACCGAATATTGCTGATCCAGGGGGATCTGACTCACCCAGACCCTCAATGGCTCCAGTTAGCCGTTTGGCACTTGAATGCCAGCTCTTATCCCAGGAGTCCTGTTCACCAGGGGTCATTGACGTAATTCAGGCATCCCGTAGGCCGCCTACTAACCGCATCTACAATGCCATGTGGCAGAATTTTTGTCGGTGGTGCTCCACCCATCAACTACCCTTATCAGAATTGACCGTCCCTCATATATTGGACTATTTGCTGGAGGGGCTGAATAAAGGATTGGTGCATAACACCTTGCGTAGACAGGTCGCAGCCCTTTCCACCTTGCTTTCTTGCGATACTATTAACTCTCTGGGTCAACATCCCTTGATCCGTTCTTTCCTTAAGGGTTCTACCAATACCAGGCCACCTGTGGTCCACAGGTATCCCTCGTGGGATTTACCTCGGGTCCTTCAGGCTCTTACAAAGGCTCCTTTCGAACTCCTTAGTTCGTGCAACATGAGATACTTATCCTTTAAGGTCGATTTCTTGGTAGCTATTATTTCGGCCTGGCGTATTTCTGAGATGGCGGCTCTCTCAGTCAGGGAGGATCTGTGTGTCTTTCACCGGGACCTGGTCACCCTTCGTTTAGACCCTACCTTTGTTCCCAAAGTTAATTCTCTTTTTCATAGAGCCCAGGATATCATCCTTCATGATTTCTGTCCTATTCCTTCCCATGACCTGGAACGCCAATTGCATTCACTGGACGTCCGTCGGGCTCTCCATTATTATATCAAACGGATGGATGCCTTCCGCAGCTCTGAGGCACTTTTTGTCTCCTTCCATCCCTCTTCTAAAGGTCGGAAGGTCTCGGCCTCCACGATCGATCGGTGGATAAGAGCTTGCATTGCGGGGGCGTACCAGTCCGATTCCTTGCTGGTTCCATGCCGTGTCACCGCCCACTCTATGTGCAGTGCGGCCACCTCTGCGGCTTGGGCCACGCAAGCTTCCATTGAGAGGTATGTAGGGCAGCCACATGGTCTTCCCCTTTGCCATTTATACAGCATTATAAACTGGACAGGTACACATCCGCCGAGGCATCCTTTGGCAGGAGGGTTCTCCAGCAGGTGGTGCCTCGCGACACGGTTCCAAACTTGCCCGCTTCCCTCCCGTAGGACAAGTGGGCTTTGGTATGTCCCATTAGTGGATTATCCATCTCCAGTGCTGGAGAAGGAGCGTTGTCTTACCTGAACGCCTTTTCTCAGCATGGAGATGGATAATCCTCACCCACCCATTCAGGTCCTTAGGCCTAGGGCCAGTTCTGTGAGCCAACACGTCCTGCTATCAGTCATTAGCTGCGCTTTCGTCGAAACTGGGAAAACAGGCCCAGGATAGGCGTGGCAAGTTTGGCTGACTTGATCTGATTGGGCAGGAGGATTAAGTTAACCCATTAGTGGATTATCCATCTCCATGCTGAGAAAAGGCATTCAGGTAAGACAACGCCCCTTCTCTGTCCACCATTTTGCTCATTTTCTTCATTTCCTTACAATGTTTACTCAAGAGTATGTGGCACCCTAGAAAACTTTGGCCCCTCTATGCTTTGGCACTGCAGGCTAGTGTCTACTTGGCCCCCTGATAAAACTGATAGAAGTTTCCCCTTAAAATGTAAATTGGTATCTCTGTGGGATCAACCACCACCTTCCCAGATTCATTTGTGCTTTGTCTATAATCCATACCCATTTCAGATTTATTTTTTTCATTCTGAATTCTCAATAGTGTTTGTTGCCATTGTGCACCTGCTCCTTCTATTTTTATTTAAAAGAAATTGGTAGCATTATATTTTATGGCATTATTAAGATTAAAATAGAAAAAAGAAAGGTAATGGAGTGTATTATGAGGGCCATAAAAATTACCTTAGAAAATTATTAATGAGGTGGCAAGGCTCCCTTCCTGACAGCTTGCTTACCATATTCAGATTTACTGTTAGCCTGTGTGGTTAGTGGATTGTAATTCCCAAAGTGTCTTACTTCACAGGACTGTGTATGTGCAAATATCTTAAAATGAATTGTAATTGGAGGATTGGGAAAATAATATTCACCACAATGTTAAGAGACATTGGAAGAAAAAAGAAAGTAACTGAACCACTAAAATGACAAATCTTTTTGCAATATGATTTGCTTTTGTGAGTTTTTATGCAGATTAGTTTATATAGATGCATCATTTCTAAAAAGAGAGGTGTCGGGACTGATGCATGTAATAATAATAATAATAATAATAATAATAATAATAATAATTCCCTTTCCAGGCTTAATGCTTGGGGAAAATAGTTGTAATTGTTCAAAAGAAAAAAAAAGTCAATGACCGATGTTACACTAATCAGTTTATCACTTTTTCACATGACAGACATTCCTAGATGTTCATACATACTAGTGGAACCTGAAATAAATTGTTGACTTGTGGATGATTCCTTTTCATGTTACAGTCAGTCAAGATACACCTTCCTTCAATCTAGTTTTCCATTTTTCTACTCAGTTGTCAGCATTATGGGCTCCAGGAGAGTGCATTATCTTCACTGGATTGTCATGACCTTTTTGTGCTGCTGTTGGCTTGACCACAAGGTTTTGCTTCTGTTTTGGGGTTTTAGTGGGGGGACTGATATTTTTGCAAACTTGACTTTCTCAAAGGTTGTTTCTATTGCCTCCATTTGTAGCTGATGATGTTTTTAGGACTGCATAAGAATCCACATTTGCTTCTATATTTTAAGAATAGTAGGAATAAAGTATATCAACTATGCAAAATAGCTGTTTGGTTAAATTCTTGTCAGATGGATTTGGATTGGATTTCTGTTTGTTTTAATAGTAAGATAATCAATTAAAATTAGCTGTGCCAATTAAAACATTTAATATTTGAAAGCTGTTCTAATATGCTTCTCTGTTTTAATAAAGGGACAAAAAGATTCCTTGTAGCCGCTCATAAGTGTCCACTTTTAAGAAGTGATGAGAGGAGCAAGAGATAATAATGAATATTATTACTGCCTAGAAAGCAGGTAGAGAAAAGAATGCATCCAAATAGCAATCAGGTTCTGCAGTTGGCAGGGCAGGTTGATAAGTAGGAAAGTAGTCAAAATTCCAATTTTGTTTTTAAGTGGAATCTTTTTCTGCTTAATTATAAAGTTGAAGACTTGCCCAAACATATTTTGATTCATGAATCATGGAATGAAAGGGAGTCCCTTTTCTTATGTAGTTCTTGGGAATGGCAATTAAAGATACAGAGTGAATACTTGTGTTTGGTATTATATTTATGCTGATGCATTACAAATGAGGTGTTTCACCTATATGTTTGCCTAGATTGAAAACCAGGTGCTTGTAAAATATTAAAGTGCTTTTTGAAGGTCATCTATATATAATTTTTGACACTTCAAAGGGATTTAGACATCTGTCAAGGATGTCTTACTATCCATCATCCATCTTCAATGTCCCTGTGCTGCTACTTACCTGCCTCTCTCCCTCATCTTATACAGCTTTCCTTGGAAAATAACCTTCTCTCTCTTTTTGTATTTTTCTTTTCTTTTAAGCCCAAGTCATTTAAGGTCACAGGACAGAAATGTTTGCCTGCTTGATTTAGGGTTGAAAGAAAAAACTGCTTGGAACATCCATAACTGCCCCAAGTTTTTATATTTGAATGTTGTACTGTAAATGGATGATCAAATACTAATAAGCAAATATCTACAGAATGACATCCTCTAATCCTTGAATAAACATGGCAAAACATCTGGGACAGGACTTTGGTCTCAATAGCCCATTTAAAAATGGGTTTGATAGTGTCAGTGATATTGTCTTATTAATTTTTATTTAATTTACTTTCGAATTTTTCTGCAAGTCTATCTGTGGTTGTATAGGCATTAGATTTTAATTTCATAAATTACTGAATGATGACTGGTGCCAGAAATCATTTCAAGGCAGTATGTTGTTTATAATGAATAAGGGTTAAGTTTATATAAGACACTTAAATTATTGTAACCTAATTTCTGAGTTCTTACAATATATTAAATAATAAACTGATTGAGTAATCTGGGCTCATACAAAAACATTCAAATACAAAAACCACCAAGTTGAAAATTAACAAAGTTTAGCAGATTGTATGAATTCAGCTATCATGTCTTCAACTGACTTGGTTAAGCCAGTATTAACTGCATATAGTTGCCCCGTGGTAATTTTCATTGAGTTCAGTGGAAATAGAAGAAAGGGGGAAAGTGAGCAAGCAACAGATACACCTTTATTTATAGGTCTTCCATTAGATATTGGCTTCTAGACTGCTGAATTAGATTAATATGTGCAGGAATTTCCAAAGTTGGTATCCTTGGAATGGAATGGAATGGATATGGATATAATACAATGTAATATTTGTATACTCCAAGTATTAGAAACTATCTACCATAATTCTTTGCTAGCATGACTAGTAGATATCTGAGAATGAAATATATAATCCAGTGTGGGAGAAAAAACTCCAGGTAAGGGAAGTCCAGTGTATAATTTCCAGTAGCCATGGTGAGAGGGCTATTTAAGACCACATAGATCAGTGGTTCGCAACCTTTCTAATGCCGCGACCCCTTAATACAGTTCCTCATGTTGTGGTGAACCCCAACCATAAAATTATTTTCGTTGCTACTTCATAACCGTAATTTTGCTACTGTTTTGAATCATAATGTAAATATCTGATATACAGGGTGTATTTTCATTATTACAAATTGAACATAATTAAAGCATAGTGATTAATTACAAAAACAATATAGCAATGCTCACTGGAGAAAGTTACTCTTCCTTGCTCAAAAATGTTGTGAGAGAGGGAAGGAAGGAAGGAAGATTGAAGGGGAAAGGAAGGAAGGAGAAAGAGATTGAAGGGGAAAGGATGGAGATGGAGATGGAAGGAAGGAAGATTGAAGGGGAAAGGAAGGAGATGGAGAAGGAAGGAGATTGAAGAAGAAAGGAAGGAAGGAGAGAGAGATTGAAGGGGAAGGGATGGAGATGGAAGGAAGGAAGGAAGATTGAAGGGGAAAGGAAGGAAGGAGAGATTGAAGGGGAAGGGAAGGAGATGGATGGAAGGAAGGAAGGAAGGAAGGAAGAGAGGATTGATTTTTGGACAGTCATGTTTTCCCAAATGGTGATGAACTGCAACGCCTAGCATTCCCCACTCTTCCACAATGCTTTTTAGGGCTGCTGGGGATGGTAGTCTGGAGCCCCCCATCCTCATCACGGCACTTCTTGCCCTCTCCCAACCGCCCCCCCGGGACCTGCCCGCCCCTCCAACCTCCTGAGCACCATTGCAGTGGTGGGATCGTAGGAGCCCCTTTCCACCCTGCGCAGCCCTTCACCGCCAAAGCCTTTCCCGATTTGTCAGACGCGAGAGGGCCGCGGCCAGCTCCTGCTCAGAAGGCACCGCTTCTCCCCTCCCGGCCTGTCTGGCTGGCCTCCGATGCACATGCGGGCATCGCCCTCTTCCTCACCGCCTGGCTGCTTCCGAGGCACAGAGCCCGGCAAGCCAGGAAGGAGCTGCTCCTGCCCGCCAGCCCCAGGGCTGCGCCGGGCGCCAGAGGGTCAAGGCGGCCTCCAACAGTGAGGAAGATGGGCCGGGCGGTGCGGGGGGAAGCTCCGGCACGGCGTGGAGGGCAGCTGGGGGCGGAGAGCGGCTGGGCAACCATGAGGCATGGGGACCAGCTCGCCGCTGCAGCTCAGCTCAGCCAGCAGTGGCGGCAGTGGCAGAGCAGGCCAGCGGCAGCGCCGGCAGCGGCCCAGACCTGGCTCGGCTCGGACCGGCTGCCCACGCAGCTGAGTCGGCCCAGGGCAGCATCGGGGGTGTGTTTCAAGCCCCTGGGCTTGCCATGAGCTGGGAGATGGGAAGGATGCAGCCAGCAGCCAGCCGACGTCCGCATGGCCCCCAGGAGCACAGCCCGACTCCCGACAGTCAGCTGGGAGTTGGGTCGGAGTCCGGACATCGGTGGGGAACCAGCGGGGCTGCTACACACTGCCCAGCTCCCAACAGCCAACTGAGAGGTGGCCCCACGCGCACCAGCTACCTTCCCAGTGCCCACCGCTGCCCTGCTAGCCTTACCTTGGCCACCACCTGTTCGGTGCCACGGCAGGCAGGCCCAGGCACTCCTGGGCGGCCATGGCAAGCGGCAGCGACAGCACAGGCCAACCACCGGCTGGGCCACCAGTTGGCCCAGCCCAAGGGAGGTAAGCCACCCGCCGGGCCCCACGCACGCCAGCTACCCTCCTAGTGCCCTCGGCTTCCCCACTAGCCTCACCATGGCCACCGCCCATTCAGAGCGGTGGCAGGTAGGCCCAGGCGCTCCTGGGCGGCCCTCCCCACTGACCTTCTTTTACTTACATTTTTAGTAGTTGCTCAGCAAGGAGGGGTGGAATCTTCCAGACAGCTCGCCTTAGCTGCAGCCAACTTGCAGCAACGTTTGGCAACTGGGACTTTTGGCGGGCTCAGCAGGGCAGAGACAGCCTGGACAATTCCTATTGGCTTTTGAAAGGCAATAGAATTAGACTCTATTCAAGAGAGTCTATTCTATTGGCTTTCAAAAGCCAATAGAATAAGAGGGAATAGCACAGCTAAGGCAAAGGGGGGAAAAATGGCGGACTGCATTGTTTGGCGACCCCCGTGAAATGGTCGTTTGACCCCAAATGGGGTCGCGACCCACAGGTTCAGAACCTCTGACATAGATCTTAAGAGAGAAAGTTCTTCTTGTTCAAAATCACATTGTGAGCAAAACACTTCTATTGCCATCAGAGAATTCTGTGAATCATATATAAGGTAGGTAGTTCCATTATGGTAACCATCATCTCAATAAACATTCTCCGAAGTCTTAAAGTGGCCAAGGTTGAGAACCCCTGCTCTAAAGAGATCAGAGGGGCCTTCAAACTTCGGCTGGGCTGGTGGCGCAGAGGGACGCCTTCCACGGCTCCTGCCACTCAGGCACCAAAGCTTAAAACCACAATCTGGGTTTCCGGTTCCGGTCACGAGGACCGGAGCCTTTCCTTGCGAGCTCCGGGACGGGGCTCGCGCGAAATTCAAATTAAACAAAAAAAAGAAAAAGAGAGCGATGAAGAAAGAGGTTGAGATTAAAGAGGAACTTCAGACCTCTCAAAAGAAGTAAGACGTACCGCCGGGAGGTCCTGGGAAGCCGCGGACGGAGCAGCGGAAGCCGGCAGCAGCCGAGCGACCGGCAGGCCCGAAAACGCCGCGCCAAGCCGTAATTCAAGCAGCTTACTTGAAAGCAAATAGCACCCCCTAGTGGACAAAAAAAATTTTTTTTTTGCTGTCAAAATATAAACTGTGGGTAACCCACCAGGGAGAAAGGTGGGCATAGGAGGAAGACAAAAAGGCATCCTGGGCTGCTGTGGAGGGAAGGCAGAAGGGGCCTGGAATACCAGACAGGCAGAGGCACTGAATAGACTCCCTGAACACGGACAGACCTTCCTGCCCACAGGCCCCTAGACCTGCAATGCCTGAACCCTGAAGCCTCCCCTCCCACTGAAAGGTCAGACTACTGGACCAGCACCAGATCACAGTCTAGTGCCTAACCTGGTCCAAGTTAGAAACCAAACCAGTGCCAGAACAACAGGAAGACAAGCTCAAGATGGCCTCCAAACAGACCACACTGACACAAACGAAGGGAGTTGTATCCTCCCCAGCTCAGCGTACCAAACCATCAGGACTTACCTTACCGGCCCCCACACCCTCCCATCCAAATACAGGCCCCCAGACCCATCTACCCCCACAGGCCAGCTCAACAACACACATGTTACAAAAATTACAAGAGGTAATAGAAATGCTGGTTGAAAGGATGGATGGAATGGATAAAAAGTTAGTGGAAATGGACGCAAAGATGGAGAGGAGGTGTGTAGAGGCAGAACAAAAGACGGAGAAAAGATACAACGATTTAAAACAAATGCTGAAAGAACAAGGTAAAGAGCTAGAGAGAAAATGGAAGGAGCAACGCAGGGCGATGGCCACAGACCTGGAACAAATGAAAGAGGCGTTGCAAGCACACTACAAAGAAATAGGGGAGGAAATGGAGAAAAACTTCCAGGAGATCAGAGACAAGGTGGACAAGCGGATGGAAAAAGTGGAGAATCAAGTAGAGGGACAGATAGCAGAGATAGCAGAGATGAAAGGAGTAGCCCAAGACCAATCTTCCATGATACAGTACTGGCAACTGGCATCCGCAATCAGGTTTAGAGGTTTGAAAGAGACATCAAACGAGACCCAAGGGGGCCTGCTCAGAACCTTCATAGAGGCCCTGGCAACATTTTAGGAAAGCCAATCTCAGACGTCGCATGGCAATTCGACAGAATTTACAGAGTGGACACACGGACGACAACAAACAGGCGCCAACCAAGGGACGTGGTCATCCACTTCGCGACGCAGGGATTCCGGAACCTCATCTCAGCCACATCGTACAACAAGAGTTTATACATAGAGGGGCAAGAAGTGAAAGTACTGAAAGAGATCCCCCAGACGATGCTGCGAGACAGGAAGGAATACAGGTTCCTGGTCGACGAACTGAGATCACGCGCTCTGCGATACAGATAGGAAGCCCCTACGGGGATGACACTTTTCTATAAAAATAGAAGATACTGCCTGGACTCGGTCCAAAAAGCCAGAGAATTCCTTGAAAAGGAACTAACGTCGGATGGACTTCAATACACCACGAGAGAAGACGCAGGAGAGCCACCAGAACGACAGACCGATGCAGGAGCAAGAGAAAGGGAAGGACCAACCTGAGACACGACGACACAGAGAACAGGAAGCAACAACAACAAGGGAACAGGACAGACTGCAGAGGGCAGGATAACAAGATACACCGCCAAATGCACGGAACAACACGATATGACCACACTAAGCAACTTGAGCACCAACTTGGATACCATGGGAACGAGACCAAAGAAGAACACAAGAGATAGAACAGAAGCAGTCTCGGAAGAGTATCCTGAAACCGACAATGACAACTAAATACTTGACATGGAATGTTAACGGACTAAATTCCCCACAGAAAAGGGGAAAGATATTTCATTATCTGCTTCAAGGAAGAAACGACATAACTTGCCTAGAAGAAACACACATCAGAGCAGCGGACCAGAAATACCTAATCAACAACAGACTAGGTACACATTTTGTCGCAGCGGCGCCACGAAAGAAGAACGGGATTGTTATATACGTGAAGAAACATGTAATAGCCAAGCTAATAGAGTCAGACTCCCAGGGTAGATACCTAGCAATCGAAGTGACACAGGATGACAAGAAAATTCTAGTGATGGGCATATATGCACCAAATCAACAACAAGGAAAATTCTACAAAAAGATACACAAGAAGTTAACACAACTCAACTACAAATCATGTATTATTCTGGGAGATTGGAACGGGGTCATAGAGATTGCCCTAGACAAGAAGAAAACAAAACCTAACCCACAGAAGCACTCCAAGTTGCCTAAATCTTTCTTCGACATGAAGGAAGACCTTATACTGACAGACGTCTGGAGGGAACGGCACGGCAAAGAGCAAGAATTCACCTTTTTCTCCGACAGACATCAGTCATTCTCCAGAATTGACTTTATATTAACATCAAGCGACCTGTTAGTTTGTCTAAACGCGGTGAAAATCCTGCCCAAAGTACTAACAGATCACAATCCGGTGAAGATGGAACTAAGACACGGCGGGAGACAGAAGAGATCCTGGAGAATTAATGAAAACCTGTTTAGACATGGAGAAAAGGTGGCGGAATGCAAAAATGCCATGAAGGAATTCTTCAGCATAAATATGAACAACGAAACACCGATAGAAATGATCTGGGACGCCAGCAAGGCGTACATGCGGTGGATTCTTATGGACATGAATAAAAGGCACCGTCGCCAATAAGAACGAAAAAGAAAAGAGCTAGAAGAGGACATAAGCAAGAAAGAGAGGCTACTAATAAAAAGACCAGAAGACAAAATCACCAAATAAGGAATTAAGATCTTAAGAAAGCAGTTTGACATGTTGATGGCAAACCAAGTTGCGAGGAACATACAATATGCAAAACACAAGACATTCTGCAAGGCCAACAAACCGGGTCGATGGCTGGCCTACATCCTAAGAAAGAAACAGAAATTCCGCATAATTGAAAAGATAGAATATAAAGGCAAGGAGGAATTCCGACAAGTAACCATCAAGAAAGCCTTCACAGAATTCTATTCGAAGCTATACGCCGAGGAGAAGACACAGGACAAAGAGACAGAAACTTTTCTACAAAACGAAAAGATACAGGCAATCACCGATACACAGAGAGAGGCCCTGAATGCCGCAATCACAAAGGAGGAAATACACTCAGCGATCAAACAGCTGAAACCAGGAAAATCGCCAGGGACGGATGGGTAACAGCGACTTATTACAAGTGTCTCCAGGAAGAGATGTTAGAACCCCTTAGACAGCTATTTGTCAATATACAAGAAGGAGGCCAAGTTCCACCATCCTGGAAAACAGCCTATATCTCATTAATCCCCAAGGAGGGGAAAGATAATACACAACCCGCAAACTACAGACCCATCTCACTACTTAACACGGACTACAAAATATTCACAAAAATTCTGGCCGATAGACTAATGACTGTACTAAAAAAAACAATACACCCGGACCAAAGGGGATTTATACAAGGACGCCAGATGAAAACCAATGTGAGACAGCTGTTGAACATAATAGAGTACTTGGACAGGCACAAACAGGTACCAGCCGCCCTTATGTTTGTGGACGCAGAAAAAGCCTTCGACTGACTGAATTGGCCATTCCTGACGAACCTGATCCAGAAGATGAAAATGGGAGCACAGTTTCTCAACTCCATAAGGGCAATTTACCAGAAACAAACAGGCCAGATCATTGTGAACGGAGACCTAACAGACCCATTCAACATAGAGAGAGGCATGAGACAGGGATGCCCGCTGTCACCCCTGCTATTTGTCCTAACACTGGAAATTTTACTGAACAGGATAAGAGCGGCAGAGGATGTACAGGGCATACAGATCAAACAGCAAGACTACAAACTATGTGCCTTTGCGGACGACCTGCTGGTGACAATGTCGCAACCAGCACAGTCAGCAAGGAAATTGATGGAGATAATGGAAGACTATGGTAGGGTGTCAGGCTTCAAAGTAAATATATCAAAAACAAAGGTGCTAGTCAAAAACCTAGACAACAAAGCAAAACGGAACCTGGAAAGAATAACGGGTTGTGAAATAGTCAAGAAAGTCAAATACTTAGGAGTGGAAATAGAATCAACAAATGCGAAATTATACAAGAACAACTACGAGGTCCTGTGGAATAAGATACAAACAGACCTGGAAAGGTGGAAATCACTACGTCTGTCCCTGCTGGGCAGGATAGCGGCAATAAAGATGAATGTCTTACCCAGATTTTTATTTCTCTTTCAAATGCTACCCATACTCAAGAAGGATGCGGACTTAGACAACTGGCAGAAGGGCATCAACAGATTTATTTGGGACGGCAAGAGACCAAGGGTGAAACTAAAAATCACCCAAGACGCAAGGGAGAGAGGGGGACTCAAAATGCCTAATCTAAAGCTATACTACTATGCAGCGACGTTGGTGGCGGTGAGTGACTGGATCAACATGACAAATGATAGAATTCTGAATGTTGAGGGGCATGGTCTACTATTCGGCTGGCACGCATACTTAGTATACGACAAAAAGGCAGATAGGAACTTCAAGGAGAACCCATTACGAATCCCATTGTTATGGGTCTGGAAGAAATATAAGCACCTCCTACACGACAAGATTCCCATCTGGACGATTCCCGGACACGCAACAGGGGATATGAACACATCCCAAGGGCAAGAAGTGGTGCCCTACAGTGAACTTATACTGGGAGAAGAAAATAGGTTCCTCTTGCTACCCCAAGCAACGCTAGCAAACAAAGGAATAGGAGGTACCTGGCTATCATATATACAACTGCAATCAAGGTGGCGTAAAGATAAGAAGAAGGGATTCTCCCAGACCAACGAGAATCTAATTAAACAGATTAGAGAACAGGGGATCAGGCACATCAAACGAGTATACAGCATTTTGATAGAAATGGACTCTGAAACCGAGCTAGTCAAGAACTGTATGATAAAGTGGGCACAAGACTTCGGACACCCTATCACCATGGACACGTGGGAGAAAATCTGGGTGAGGAATGTAGAATTCACGAAATCGCAACACTTAAGGGAAAACTTCTACAAGATGTTCTATAGATGGCACCTAGACCCGAAAAAAATATCACTCATCTACCCGGACTCCCAGCTCAAATGCTGGAGGTGCGGGGACGGGGAGGCTACTTACTTTCACATATGGTGGACATGCAGAAAAATCAAAGCATTCTGGAGGAAGATATGGTGGACACTCCAAACCATTTTCAAAAAGCGTCTAGAATTTCTACCTCAGGCTTTTCTGTTAGGGATCACAAAGGATTTCACTACCTCAGAGACAAATTTATTTTTGAACTTAATTACAGCAGCAAGATTGTTGGTGGGACAATACTGGAAGAATCCGGAAATACCGCCTATTGAAGAATGGACTGTGAAAGTAACAAATTTGGCAGAAATGGCGAAAATATCAGCGTACTTGAAAAATCGCTCCAATGAACAATTTGTGACGGACTGGAAACAGTGGATAGACTATATCCAAGAGAGACACCAATCAAACAGAATGCAGCTGGCGTTTAGCTGAGGCTCGATGGGAGGAGGGAAGAAGGGTTAACAAATCAAATGTTTACAAAAACTAACACCCAATGTTGAATGTATATGTTCTATAACTAATGCCTCTTAACATAACCTTAGGACTAATGTTGTCTGCTTTAATATTGTTAAAGCGGACTGAATCTCTACCTCAGGATAGGAAACTTTTACCTCAGGATCTCTGGTTAGGGGCTATAAAAGATTGCACTAGTAATGGGATGAAGTCAATTCAGAAGCGTAAACGAACAATAGGCGATAGACTAGATACAGTAGATAGACCATATATAAGAGAAACACCAATCAAACAAAAATGTATTCGGAGTATACTTGAAGATGGAAGGGGGGAGGGAAGAACGTTTACTAAAACAGATGTTTACAAAGATTAATACCTAATGTTGTATGCTATGTTCTAGGATGATTGCTTAGCAATAGGATCTTATGTTTAATGTTGATCACATTAATATTGAACCAGATAAGAGAAACACCAATCAAACAAAGTGTAACAGGAGTATAGTTGAGGCTAGACGCGAGGAGTGGGAAAAAGGCTTACTAACTCAGACGTTTTCAAAGACTAATGCATAGCATTGTATATCAGGTGCCATGATGATTACTGCATAATATGTTTTTATGTTCAATGTTGATTGTTTTAATAAAAAAAATTTTTTATAAAAAAAAAACCACAAGAAAAATAAATAAATAAACATTCTCCCAATGGGTTCAGTGTTCTGTTTAGGAAGAAATTCAGATTGTCATGTCTTCTAGGACCGACAAATGGGCACCAAAGAGATTAAGTGAATGAGTGGATGTATAATATAGCATGTTTATTTAAAACTCTGTAACAAGAGCTCTCATGGTAAGCTTAGCTAATATGAATGACTACATATCCTTTTTTTAGAGAGCAGTGGTCTTTTGGAAGCATTATGTCCAGATAACTTTCCAATTTTAATTTCTGACAGTATTAAAAATAACCCAGTCACCTGCAGGAAAACTGTTAATGTAAGCTATGGACTGGAAGCTTAGTAGTATGTCATACCATGTCTGGGTCAGAGGTCATCTGAGACCTTGGCAAGTTGTAAGAGAAAACTGTATACCAGTAACAGACTTAACCTCTTCAAGGGCATTTTAACTGGTTCTGAGTTAAATATCACATTATTTTTTTATTCATTCCTTTGTATTGGAGTTCTCCATAAAAACATTGACTTGTTTTAACATTTTTCATGGTTCCTTCTCAAAAGTTTAGGATATGTCCTTCGCTTTTTCTGTTCTGTGACATTACAATATGGCAGTCATTGAGTGTTTGGTGGCATATTTCTGGGCAGCTTGGATCCTATAGGGTGTAAGATTATGTGGATTTATAATGCTGATGGAAAACATATTCCCTGATTTCAGCCAGAATTCTGGACATTTCTGTGAATGATTAACAACTGTTTGAAAGCAGCAACCAGTACTGAGTTTAAGTGGCTGCTTTTTAATATGTGAAAGATGATGTTCTATTTGAATATCAAAAAAGATCTGCACAACTGCAGGGAAAGAGAGCTGAATCTTCACATCTTCCTCCCTTACACTGAAATTGAACCGAGTTAAGAGCAAAAAAAACCTTGAAGTGACAAAAATATGAGGAATTTTGCTTACCCACCAGCCCCTCTGAGGTAAAAAAAAAAATTCCTCCTGTTTCATACTTTATAAAATTAGTCACACAGCCTGCCAACAAAGACATAGTAAAAGAAACATGTAAGCCATAGTAGACTGTTCCAGCATCCATAACAGAATTGAGCTTCACTTCCAATTGGTGGATCTGGGAATTGTTGTACAGGTACTCCTTGGCCTACGATCACAACTGAAACCAAAATGTCTATCGCTAGGCAATGCAGTTGTTAAGTGAATTGTGCCCAATTTTACTACCTTTTTTTGCCCAGGTTGTGAGCAGATCACATGGTTGTTAAGTGAATCAGACTTTGTGCATTGATTTGTCCCCTGGGAAGGTTACAAATGGTGATCATGTGACCTGGGGATGCTGCAGCCCTCAGAAATACATCCTGGTTGCCAAGCACTCAAAAGTTTGATCACATGACCCTGGGGACACTGTGATGGTTATAAGTATGAAGACTGGCCAAAAATCACATTTTTCAGTGCTATCATAATTTTGAATGATTGTTAAATGAAGAGTTATAAGTGAAGGGTTACCTGTAATCCCCTTTGAACAGATACTGCATCCATGTGTTAGAGGGATAACTGAAATCAGTTATTTTGCATATCCCCTTTATGCAGACACTCACCAAGAATTATTATCTTCATTCCTTACTAAATATCCTGGTCAATTTGATTGGGTTTATCATAAATTGTGATTATCAGATCAGTCTTTTACTTATTTGACCACAGCTAAATACCGTTCTGTATTTTGTACAGTACTCTGTAGTATCTCTTTTAAACTTCCTTAGATGCTTTAGAACAATATTTTCCTTCTTTATCTTCATTGTGATATTCTTGTTTTATTTTCTTGTCAGTGATCAAATAAAAATTATTCATTGTGGTTGTGCTAGACATCATTTAAAAGTGGCCATGGGGCAGATCAATAGAAAAGTTACACTCCAGTGATTGATCCTATCCATGAAAAGTAGCTCTATCTTGGTAGCATTGAAATTCTTTCTTGAAGCAGAAACAGGACATAATATGGGTGAAATAAAGCAACTGTAATTCTGATGGTGCACTCTGCTAGCAGTTTTACTTGAATTAAGCTACAGTATGAACAAAGTACAGGCGGTTTACTCCATCTAGAGGCTGCTTATGTGTACTTATTGGGGGTTTGTTCTCAGGTTACTGGTACCCAAGGAAGTTAAATCTGGAACAATGACTTTTGTCTCCCTCATTATGGTTTTTTTTTTTTTTTTTTTTTTTGGCTGTAGGGATGAAGCGTCCCTTGACCCCCTTCCACTCCCCTGGGAGTGGCATTTGTGGAAGCCTGGCAGAGAACTCATGCATAGGAAGTTCTCCAGAGCAGCGCACAAAGAGAGAGAAAAAGCACCCATCATTCACTCTCTGTGAAGTGTGTAATATCCAGCTAAATTCTGCTGTCCAGGCCCAGATCCACTTCAATGGGAAGTCTCACCAGAAACGCCTCAAACATCTTAACAAAGGAAAGATTCTGTCAAATCCAGGTAAGGCTCAGTTTATATATGAGGCTTCTCAGAAATGTGAAAGAGAATCTGAAATGTAGGGTGTCTATATTCCTTTAGCTCCCTTCCATAGGAGCAGCCTATGTTTTGCTATTGCTTAGTAACATGCGTTATAGCTTATAACATTTAAAGATTCTGTTCTTTCTTTTTTTGGTGCCCTTAATTACCAAAAGTGGTTCATCCCTATGATTTCCCCCCCAGATTCTAGCCATTTGAACCACAAGTTCCAGAATTAATCCTTTCTATGATTTCCTTCATATGTCTTAAAAACTAACCATTTTAGTGAAGTTTTAGTTTTCGTGCCCTACTTGAAAGGGATCCTGGAGGCATCCAAGCAGTTTACAAGGGACTGATTTGATTTGCATTTATATAACGAATATGCAAATTGGAATGCAATTATATGTAAGCATTCTGACATCCCATAATTTTTCAGTGTAGTTCTCTCAGCAAAGGTGCATACAAACACATACACGCCCCCAAATATTTTACAATAAAACATATATAAATATATAGCATGAGATAAGATATATTTGGAACTGCATATTCTGATTTCATATATGTTTACAGATAAATATCCTATTTTAAAAGTTTCCAGATTAATGCAGAAATAGGATGGGATAAAAATGTAAAAACAAACATAGAATGATCTGTCCAACCATACATGAAACTAACCTTCTTAATTGGCTGTACATTGATAGTCCCCATCTTCTTTCTCTTTCCCTTTTCAAATGCTATTGAGCTGTTTCTGATAACAGGGAAGTTGTTTTCTTCGTTAGTTTCTGCTGCTAGTGTATATATGACAGAATGATATAAGTAATAAGATAATTAGTCTAAATATGGATTTCAAATATTCTTGGCCTGAAAAACATCAGAAGCTTAATCTAAATATCTATTAGATCTTAGTTGGCCAAGACACTAGCATGCTTTTCTCAGTAACAATTAATGAAATATCACTAGATTGAGATTTTGGTAATATGGATGGTCCTCATTCAGCAACTGACTTGTACAGTCACAATTCATAGTTATGATACTGATGAAGAAATCATTTTGTGCCCAATTCTTCCATTTGCAACCTTCACAGGTCTGTAAAGCAAAGGAAAGCTGAAGCAAGATCATAAATGCAGCCGGGGTTTCACTTAATGGCTATTTTGTTTAGTGACTGAGTGTGTGGTCCCAATTGTGGTTACTAAATAAAAATTACCTATATGCAATTTAAACACATACCGTATTTATTAAATATAGCTGATTAAAAGGTTAAGAAACAGATAAGTCAACCTAAAACTTTTGTTCACTATTTCAGTGTCAAAGATCCATGAGAGGGCATTTTTTCACAATTTCATTTTTCACAGTTTTCATTTTGCTGTTCTATGTCACTTAAATTTCAAATGATTGAACTGGATTTGGATTGTGATAATAAAATCTCCCCAGTTTGGGGAGGGTCTTATAGTGACTCCTAAAGCTTCTTGTAAGATGACCCTTTGCTGAGGACCTGAATAAGTGAAGTTTAGTCTTTCTCCTGCTTCTCTCCTCTGGAACCCTCTATAGGTAATCCTTAACTTACAACCACTCATTTAATGACCATTCAAGATTACAGTGGCCCTGAAAAAAGTGACTTACAACCAATCCTCACAACTGACATAGCATCCCCATGTTCATATGACAAATACACGGCCTCCCACATGTATTGGGAATGGTTGCCGTGTTCCAGGGCCACACAATCTCCATTTGTGACCTTACCAGCTAGCTTCTGACAAGCAAAGTCAATGGGGGAAATTGGACTTTGCTTAATGACCACTTGATTCACTTAATAATCATGGCAAAAAGGTCATACAATTAGACATGACTCTTTTAACAACCACCTTGCTTAAAAATGGTCTCAATTATGGTCATAAGTCAAGGACATCTTATACTACGAGGACATAACTGTTGAAACTAGACAGAGCTTGTCATTGCAACCAAGGGCATTAAAATTAGTCCACTGGAGGAGATCATTATATCAGGACATTAGTGAAAGCATTTTCCTTGAGGCAGCCAAGCAAAGAAGCTGGCTTTCAGCTATTTTCCACATTCTATGAAACTGGTTTTCAGAAGAAAGAGGGGGAAAATGCAGCAAGGAATAACATGTAGGCCTATGTGATCTCTTTCCAACCATATTCTCTGCCATGAACTCTGTCGAAGCTGAAGAGCTTATGCAAAGAAATGTAAATAACAAATTAGGTTGTGATTGTTGCCTTCCCTTGTTTTCCTTTTATTTCTCTTTTTCCAGTAAACTTTTTCTAGCTGAAAATTTGGTTTCGTTGGTTTATAAACAAAGTTTCTTATTAAAACTTTCCTCATGTGCAAGACTGTGTAGTTGCAAAATTACCCCTTGTTTTCCAGCATTGACCAAAGGTTTGCTAATGTCTGTATATTTTGCCTTTGGAAGTAAAAAGTGGTGTTAAAAACAATGTCATCAGGTATAATCTACATAGATATAGCCCATGGATTTTTTACCTTTTAAAATAAAGCCAACTTTCTTAAATGTTTATAATTTTATAAAGGGTTTATTTTAAGACAAACTGTTTTGAATTTGGTTTATAAGCTTGATTCGCTTTTTTTGAACTATCAGGAGTTCTTTTAGCAGGGAGGTGGACTTAAATTACTTCTCTTCTCAAACTTTCTCTGGTTGAGACATTCTCTGTATTCAGTTCCTGGAGTTCTCTGTGTATGTGTTGAAAGAAGGAATAGGATTCTTCTGTAATAAAATCAAATTTATGCAAATATGTTCAGAATAACAGAGAAGGCAGAAACTCAGCAGAATATCCAAACTTTCCTCTTTAAGAATATTTTGTGATTAATGGTAGCTGGCCATTAATAATTATTTCATACATACATAACATGATTAATATGGAACCATATCATTTTATGTAAATAAATTTCCCTTGCTTAAAAATAATATTGCATTTGCATCTGTATGCAGAATGTCTCCATGTGTTTGTATGAATGAATGAGTGAGTGAGTGAGAGATAGAGAGACAGAGATACAGAGATACACAGAGAGACATTTATTTATTACAAGTGTATTTGGACAGCAACATAATCCAATCAATCACAGTAATCTAGCTGCATTGGAAGAAGCAAGTTATCCATATTTCTAGTCTTCCAGTATCTGTAGTAAGTCTAGAGAGGGCAGCACAGTGCAGCATACTTTACTAAAACCACCGCTTCTTTCTTTTTCTAACCTTTTTCATATAACTTTAGTTGGCCAACATCAGCTAAAGAATTGGCAGTTGTGATTTCATGTTATTGGAAATAACAACAAAACAACAATAATTGGTAAACACTATCAAATCTCAATATCTGCCTATCCCACATCCCTGGGAAGGACTCGATAGGTGGATAAAAATGCCAAAGCCATTCTGAACATCTGTATGACCAACCATAATAATAATAAATTTATTACGCTTGTATGCCACCCGACTCTCAATGACTCTGGGTGATTTACAAGAATCAAACAGAGAAATTACAGTAAAATCAATAAACTATAAAAGATCAAGAAAAAAATACCAAGTGCAATGACGTGAAGAGTCTCAGTCTCTCTCTTGTCAAAGGTCTCAGTGAAGTCAATAAAGGAGAATATTTGTAGTTCAGAGTTGAAATGAGGGATCCTTGGTGTGCTCTGAGCTTGGTTGTTTTCTTGCAGAGATTTCATTACACAAACTAATCGGACTAGCACTGATGATGTTTCCTAGTTTGTGGAATAAAATGTCTGCAAGAAAACAATCAAGCTCAGAGGACACCAAAGATCCCTCAACTCAGTGAAGAACCAGTTCTTTAAGATTCTTCGTTCTAAATAACTGGAGAGTGGGGTCATTGCAATCTCAGTGGGTGCCTTGTCCCAAAGGACAGCTAATGATATAGAGAAGGTACAGTTCCAAGGTCCCAAAGATGATCTATTAATTGAAGGAACTCAAGAGTTCATCAACCAAGCAGCACTAAATTGGCCAGGCATGTGCTGTGGGAGGTAGGCAATCCCTGAAGTAAAAATTGCCAGGTCAAAACAGGAAAAAAAACAAAAACAAATTCCCTTGTTGCTATTACCACTGATCCGAGGATATCTAGGGATTATGGAGGATTATAGTACAGACTCTGAGAATAGATGAAGTAAGGCCCTTTGCATGAAAGGCTTTATAACTAACAACAAGCACCTTGAGTTGTACTTGGGAGCAAACTGGCAACTGGTGCAGCTCACAAGGGAACAACAACAACAACAACAACAATAATAAAGTTGGAAGGGACCTTGGAGGTCATCAAGTCCAACCCCCTGCTCAGGCAGGTAACCCTATACCATTTTGGACAAATGGCTGTCCAGTTTCTTCTTAAAAACTTCCAGTGTTGGAGCATTCACCACTTCTGAAGCCAGGTTGTTCCACTGGTTAATTGTTCTAACTGTCAGGAAGTTTCTCCTTAGTTCTAGATTGCTTCTCTCTTTGGTTAGTTTCCATCCATTGCTTCTTGTCCTGCCTTCAGGCGCTTTCGAAAATAGCTTGACTCCCTCTTCTTTGTGACAGCCCCTGAGATATGCTGACTTCCGGTTCCCGGTCACGGCGCCTCTAGTCGTACAAGGAGACTCGTCTTCTTGTGGGCTAGCCTCCCTCCATTGGTAGACCCTTATGCGGGTCTAAAGTTGCCCTGGAGGGTACGACTTCTGTCGAAGAGGCTTTGCTCGGCCGCAGAGGAGCGGCGGCTCCTCCAGCTGTCCGGGCCAGACTCTGAGGGCTGACAGAGAAGAAGATCGGCCAGTAAAATGGCCGATCACCTAGCCGCAAGAAACCGCAAGTCACAGAACAGCTAAGCTTTGAACCCACCGTGGTGAATCCGGGTGAGATCTTTCTTTTTTTCCCCTCCCTTTTTGCTTTTCTATCTTTTTTGCCTGTAAGAGCCCTGTTGGAACTATTTCCCTGGCTTGGAAAGGCAGCTTCTATGTGTCTGGGAAGAAAGGTGAACAAAAAGAATAGAACGAAGCCTTAAAAACTACATTTTCTTTATATAAGTATATTTTGGGGTACTGGAACAAAAAAAATTTTTTCCTAAGAACTTTATTATCAGCCTATGTTGGTGTGTCTTTTTAAAAATATTTCTTCCTCTATTTTTCCCTGAAAAAATAGAAAAAAGGGATGAGGGAGGAAAAAAGAAAAAAAAATGAAATGAATGACGTTTGAAAAAAGATTTTTTAGCTTACTGAGGACATCTACTGGTTAAAAGCTAATATTGTAATTGGAGAGGAGATTATTTCTTTATGAGAAAGTTAATTTGATGAAGTTGAATAATTTTTATAAAATGGAGCTACACTCACATTTAAACTGTAAACTTATTTTGGAAAAGATCTATGAGACTAAAGTGGAAATATGTGTTACAATGAAAGAACTTACTACAGAATTAAGAACTAGAATTTCTTCTTCAAACTTCAAATTGACTTTCAGACTATACCCGATTCTTCTATAAAACAGATTACACAAGGAGAGGACTTAACTGAAAATAAAGAGAACCTGATTTTGCCTTATAAACAATTTACTTATGATGCTGAGAACCAGAAAAAGCAAAGACTGGGACTTCAAATCTTAAAGCAACAAGTTTTCATGGTTAAGAAAATCAGAGGGCTAATGCAAAGATCAAGATGGCTCTTACTGATCCAAACACTACTACAAGCAATAAAAAAAGACTTATCAGCTGGAAGGGAAGCTTTGCTATGGAAACCCACCTGGCATTTGAAAAAACCTAGAATAAGACTAAAAAAGAGAGTGAAAATTAAAGTGTTATGTAATGGACTAAAGGCAATCTAGAATTATGGACTGATTTAAGGACTAAGATTATGAGTCAGATGTGCGATTAATGGAAGATATATAAGACTTATCTAAATGAAAATTACTGATGATTTATTTGTTTGATGATTAATGAATTGAAATAATCTAAAGTTTGATGCTATGTGGTCAGTTTAAAGAGATTGATTAATGGATTAGATAGCTTTAGAATAGATTATTATTTTAACTTAAAAAGGAGATATTTTTGGTAATGGTAAAGGTAATTTAGAATTATGGATTGATTTTAAGATTAAGATGGTGAGTTAGAAGTAAGAGAAAAAGGGGTGATTAATGAAATATATATTAAATGGATTAATTTATGTTTTTTTTCTTTTCTTTAGGACAATAGGGTTACTTGCAAGAAATTTTTTATGTAATTTTGAGTTAATCTAATAAAATGATTTGTTTGTTTGATAATATGGATGTTATTAGTTATGATAGATTATCATTTCAACTTAAAAAGGAGATATTCTTAGGTAATGGATTAAAGGTAATTCAGAATTATGGATTGATTTTAGGATTAAGATTGTGAATTAGAAGTAAGAGAAAAAGGGGTGATCAATGAAATATACATTAAATGGATTAAGAATATGTTTGGACTTCCGGTTTCCGGTCGAGCCGTACGGAGCCATCTCTAGGGAGCTCCGCTACGGCGATCGGATATTCGGTGGCTTTTCAGCTGCCCGAAGCATCAGATTCAAGGAGAGAGACCCGCGGAAGGTAGTGGAACCTCCGGCGACCCGGAAAACATCCAATTGAGAGCAGGATCGCCGGAGGAGACGCAAACAGAGGAAGAAAACGGAGAGGCCGGCTGCGGCCAGCCCGAAGACGGCACGAGGGCGGAAACAATAGAGGCGAGGGGAGAAGACCGAGGGACCAGCGAAGAAGGAGACGGGGCGAGAGAAGACCAGAAAGAAGCAGGACGAGGGAAGAAGAGCCCTGGACTTACCCAGCTGGAGGTCGGAGGAAGCCGCGAAGCCACCCAGCCGCTACGGAGGAGGGCCAGCAGATGCAGGGAAAGGAAGACGAACAGCGTTCGGAGGAGACAGCGAAAAGCGGTGAGACAGGCGGGGGGTGGAACTGCGCGCTGCGGGACGCCGAACGGAGAGTGAGGCTAGCAGAGGGAGGAAGAGGCCTTCACAGGACCCCCAGAAGACCCCCCACAGGCCCCCAAGAAAAGTAACAGAAGCGGCAAGGAGCTGGACGAGTGGAGCAGGAGCGGACAGACCGGGTGGGAGGAGGCTACGAAGCGAAGGGGGAAAGAGGAGAAGGGGGGAAACATTGCAGAGACACTGTTCCCTTTCCCCCCCCACAACGGATGGCAGGGAAGAAGAAAGCTGGAAAGCAACCCAGTGAGCAATAAGGGGAAAAGTAGAGGGGAGCAATAAACACAGGCTGACAGAAGGCAGGAGGAAGCGACCTGGGCAAAGAGGCAGAGAAAGAGGGGCAAGAAGGAGCCAGAAAAGAGCAAAGAGAAGAAACAGGCTGGCAGAGGGGAGTGAAGAGGAACCCAAGGCAAAGGTACTGAACTGGCTCCCTGAACATAGAGCTGCCAGAATACAGGCTCCTACCCCTACACTGCCCAAACCCTGAAGGCACCCCCTCCCCTTTTGGAAGGACCAGATTACTGGAGCTTCACCAGACCACAACCTAGTGTTGTACTGCATCTTGAGGAAAAGGCCATCCTCAAAAACCCCAAGCCACAGATCCTCCCATCTTTGTATCACCCCTGCCAGTACAGAAAAGCTTAATTGAAAACAAGCTACACCCCCTAGGGAACTACCACTTTACTGTTAAAATACTAACTGTGAGACATGAACACTTGCTAACTTGTAACAGAAGAACTAGAATTTGATCCAACCCATCCTAGCAGCTTGACGATCTGGCACAGGAACAATTCCCCCACAATTCTTTGCATCAAGGGGTGGCTTTAAGGGTGGACAGGCCAACAGGAGGAGAAGCCCAAAATGGCAGCCAAATGGACGAAACAGGCCAAACTGCCCAACCCGAAGGGAGCTGCACCCTCTCCGTTCCAGCTCTCCAATCTGCCAGGGAACACCCCACCCAACCACACACACCCCCACCCAACTGCATGCCCTCAGACCCAAATGCCAACCCATGACTCCACAACAGCACGCTTGATCCAAGAACTAAAAGAGACGATTGAGAAACTAAATGAGACGATAGCGACAATGGTGGTAAGGATGGATGGCATGGATAGAAAATTGGCAGAAATGGGCGCGAAGACGGAGAAAGGATGCATAGAAACAGAACGGAAGACGGAGGAAAGATACAAAGACATGAGGAGGATGCTGGCGGACCAAGGTAGAGACCTGGAGAGAAAGTGGGAAGAACAGCGCAAAGCAACGGCCACCGACTTGGAACAAATGAAGGAGGCATTGCAAACACATTACAAAAACCTCCAAGAAACAAGGGAGAATACGGAAAAGATGATGAAGGAAGTGGAAAACCGCGTAGAGGGACAGATTGCAGAGGTGAAAAGAGAGGTCCAAGACCAGTCCACCATGATACAATTCTGGCAAATGGCATTTGCAATCAGGTTCAGAGGGTGGAAAGAGACAACACACGAAACCCAGGGAAAACTGCGCAGGACTTTTGTAGAGGCCCTGGCAACATTCCTGGGCATGAGCGCCAATGAGATTGAGTGGCATGTCGAAAAAATCTACAGAGTGGGCGCCTGGAGGGAAGTGAACAAGCACCAACCAAGGGATGTGGTTATCCACTTCACAACACAGAGGTTCCGGAACCACATCTCCGCCACTTCCTATAACAAGGCATTCTACATAGAGGAACAGGAGGTGAAGGTTCTGAAAGAGATCCCCCAGGCAATGCTGAGAGACAGAAAGGACTACACATTCCTGATCACAGAACTGAGATCGCGTGCACTGCAATACCGGTGGGAAACCCCATCAGGAGTGTCACTTTCCTATAAAAACAAGACACATTACTTGACCTCGGTCCAGAAAGCCAAAGACTTCCTCGAAAAGGAACTGAAGTCGGGAGGCCCTCAACTCACCGCGAGAGAAGACACAGATAGACCACTGGAAAGCGGGAGGGATCGAGGCCAATGAGCAAGCCGCGCAGAAGCACAGATCGGGGCAGTGGGAGAGGAAATGAATGGACCACCTCGAGGGGCGAGGGCGCAGAGAGCAGAGAGCAACAAAAACAAGGAGGCAGGACAGTCTACAGAGGACAGGCTACCAGGCTTCACTACCAAACACACAGACCAGCAAGGCAAGACCTCACAAACCAATATGAGCAACAATCCGGATATCGTGGGAACGAGACCAAAGAAGACAACAGGAGAAATAACAGAAATGGTCTCGCAAGAGTATCCTGCAACAGATGATGGCAACTCATTATTTGACTTGGAATGTGAACGGACTGAACTCCCCCCAGAAAAGAAGAAAAATTCTCCACTACCTGAACCAAGGTAAAAGCGATATAATCTGCCTACAAGAAACACACATCAGAGCAGCAGACCAGAAATATCTGATCAACTACAAACTAGGCGCGCACTTTGTGGCAGCGGCGCCAAGAAAAAAGAATGGGATTGTTATATACGTAAAGAAACATGTAATGGCTAAGCTAATAGAGTCCGACCCCCAAGGTAGATACCTGGCAATTGAAATAACACAAGAAGACAAGAAGATTCTAGTAATGGGCGTATATGCACCACATCAGCAACAAGGCAAATTCTACAAAAAGCTACACAAGAAAATAACACAACTTAACTACAGATCTTACATCATCATGGGCGACTGGAACGGGGTCATAGAGACTGCTCTAGACAAAAAAAGAACTGCACCGAACCCACAAAAACACTCCAAGTTGCCTAAATCCTTCTTCGACATGAAGGAGGACCTCGAACTGACAGACGTATGGAGGAAAAGGTACGGCAAAGAACAAGAATTCACCTTCTTCTCTGGCAGACATCAATCCTTCTCCAGAATCGACTTTATATTAACTTCTAGTGACTTGCTAACTTGTCTAAATGCGGTGAAAATCCTACCCAAGACACTGACAGACCACAACCCTGTGAGGATGGAATTAAGACATGGCCCGAAACAGAGGAGGTCCTGGAGAATCAACGAAAGCTTGTTTAGACACGAAGACAAGGTGGCGGAATGCAAAAAAGCTATGAAGGAATTCTTCGACACAAATATGGGCAATGAAACACCGATAGAAATGATCTGGGAAGGCAGCAAGGTGTACATGCGCAGGATCCTCATAGTGATGAATAGCAGGCACCGTCGCAAACAAGAACAAAAAAGAAAAGAGTTAGAAAATGAGATAAGTAAAAAGGAGCGGCTACTAATACAAAGGCCAGAGGACAAAGTCACCAAAGAAGGACTCAAGATCTTAAGAAAGCAATTTGACATGTTGATGGCTGACCAGGTTGCACGGAATAAACAATATGCAAAACATAAGACATTCTGCAAGGCCAACAAACCGGGCCGCTGGCTAGCCTACATTATAAGAAAGAAACAGAAATCCCGCATAATTGAAAAGATAGAATACAAAGGCAAGGAAGAATTCCGACAAAAAACCATCAAGAGAGCCTTCACGGAATTCTACTTGAAACTATATGCCGAGGATAAGATACAAGACAAAGAGATAGATGAGTTCCTACAAAACGAAAAGATACAGGCGATTACCGACACACAAAGAGAAGCCCTGAATGCCTTAATCACAAAAGAGGAAATACACGCAGCGATCACACAACTGAAAGCAGGAAAATCGCCCGGGACAGATGGGATAACAGCGACCTACTACAAACACCTCCAAGAGGAGATGCTAGAACCCCTCAGAAAACTATTTACCAACATTCAAGAAGGAGGCCAGGTCCCACCATCCTGGAAAACAGCCTACATCTCCTTAATCCCAAAGGAGGGGAAAGACAACACACAGCCCGCAAACTACAGGCCCATCTCACTACTATACACAGACTACAAAATCTTCACAAAAATTTTGGCCAATAGACTAATGACTGTACTACAAAAAACAATACACCCGGACCAAAGGGGATTTATACAAGGACTCCAGATGAAAACCAACGTCAGACAGCTGCTGAACATAATAGAATACCTGCAAAAGCACAACCAGATACCCGCCGCTCTTATGTTTGTGGATGCAGAAAAAGCTTTCGACAGACTGCACTGGCTGTTCCTGACGAACTTGGTCCGGAAGATGAAAATGGGAGTACAGTTTCTCAACTCTATAACGGCAATTTACCAGAAACAAACAGGTCAGATCATTGTCAATGGAGACTTAACGGACTCATTTAATATAGAGAGAGGCACGAGACAGGGCTGCCCGCTGTCCCCCCTGCTATTTGTCCTAACACTGGAAATTTTACTGAACAGAATAAGAGCGGCAGAGGATGTACAGGGCATACAGATTAAACAGCAAGAATACAAACTATGTGCCTTTGCGGATGACCTGCTGGTGACAATGTCGCAACCAGCACAGTCAGCAAGGAAATTGATGGAGATAATGGAGGACTATGGTAGGGTGTCAGGGTTCAAAGTAAATATACCAAAAACAAAGATGCTAGTCAAAAACCTAGACAACAAAGCAAGACGGAACTTGGAAAGAATAACGGGTTGTGAAATAGTCAAGAAAGTCAAATACTTAGGAGTGGAGATAGAATCAACAAATGCGAAATTATACAAGAATAATTACGAGGTCCTGTGGAATAAGATACAAGCAGATCTGGAAAGGTGGAAATCACTACATCTGTCCCTGCTCGGCAGGATAGCGACAGTAAAGATGAATGTATTACCCAGATTTTTATTTCTCTTTCAAATGCTACCCATACTCAAGAAGGATGCGGACTTGGACAACTGGCAGAAGGGCATCAACAGATTTATTTGGGACGACAAGAGACCGAGGGTGAAACTAAAAATCATCCAAGACGCAAGGAAGAGAGGGGGACTCAAAATGCCTAATCTAAAGCTATACTACTATGCAGCAACGTTGGTGGCGGTTAGTGACTGGATCAACATGACAAATGATAGAATTCTGAATGTTGAGGGGCATGGTCTACTATTCGGCTGGCACGCATACTTAGTATACGACAAAAAGGCAGATAGGAACTTCAAGGAGAACCCACTACGAATCCCATTGTTATTGGTCTGGAAGAAATATAAGCACCTCCTACACGACAAGATTCCCATCTGGACGATCCCTGGACACGCAACAGGGGATATGAACACATCCCAAGGGCAAGAAGTGGTGCCCTACAGTGAACTTATACTGGGAGAAGAAAACGGGTTCCTCTTGAAACCTCAAGCAACGCTAGCAAACAGAGGAATAGGAAGTACCTGGCTATCATATATACAACTACAATCAAGGTGGCGTAAAGACAAGAAGAAGGGCTTCTCCCAGACCGACGAGAATCTAATTAAACAGATTAGAGAACAGGGGATTATGCACATCAAACGAGTGTACAGCATTCTGATAGAAATGGACTCTGAAACCGAGCTAGTCAAGAACTGTATGATAAAGTGGGCACAAGACTTCGGACACCCTATCACCATGGACACGTGGGAGAAAATCTGGGTGAGGAATGTAGAATTCACGAAATCGCAACACTTAAGGGAAAACTTCTACAAGATGTTCTATAGATGGCACCTAGACCCGAAAAAAAATATCACTCATCTACCCGGACTCCCAGCCCAAATGCTGGAGGTGCGGGGATGGGGAGGCTACTTATTTTCACATATGGTGGACATGCAGAAAAATCAAAGCATTCTGGAGGAAGATATGGTGGACACTCCAAACTATTTTCAAAAAGCGTATAGAATTTCTACCTCAGGCTTTTCTGTTAGGGATCACAAAGGACTTCACTACCTCAGAGACAAATTTATTTTTGAACTTAATTACGGCAGCAAGATTGTTGGTGGGACAATACTGGAAGAATCCGGAAATACCGCCTATTGAAGAATGGACTGTGAAAGTAACAAATTTGGCAGAAATGGCGAAAATATCAGCATACTTGAAAAATCGCTCCAATGAACAATTTTTGACGGACTGGAAACAGTGGATAGACTATATCCAAGAGAGACACCAATCAAACAGAATGCAGCTGGCGTTTAGCTGAGGCTCGATGGGAGGAGGGAAGAAGGGTTAACAAATCAAATGTTTACAAAAACTAACACCCAATGTTGAATGTATATGTTCTATAACTAATGCCTCTTAACATAAACTTATGACTAATGTTGTTTGCTTTAATACTGTTAAAGCGGACTGAATCTCTACCTCAGGATATGAAACTTCTACCTCAGAATCTCCGGTTAGGGACTATAAAAGATTGCACTAGTAATGCGATGAAGTCAATTCAGAAGCACAAACGAACAATATGCAATAAACTAGATACAGCAGATAGACCATATATAAGAGAAACACCAACCAAATAAAAGGTACTCGGAGTATACTTGAAGAGGGAAGGGAGGAGGGAAGAACATTTACTAAAACAGATGTTTACAAAGATTAATACCTAATGTTGTATGCTATGTTCTAGGATGATTGTTTAGCAATAGGATCTTTGGTTTAATGTTGATCACATTAATATGGAACCAGATAAGAGAAACACCAATCAAACAAAGTGTAACAGGAGTATAGTTGAGGCTAGACGCGAGGGGTGGAACAAGGCTTACTAACTCAGACGTTTTCAATGACTAATACTTAGTATTGTATATCAGGTGCCATGATGAATGCTGCACAATATGTTTTTATGTTCAATGTTGATTGTTTTAATAAAAGAATTTTATATATTAAAAAAAATAAAAAAATGTTTGTTTATTTTTTTTCTTCTCTTTAGGACAATAGGGTTACCTGCAAGAAATTTATTATGTAAATTTGAGTTAATCAAATAAGATGATTTGTTTGTTTGATAAGATGGATGTTATTAGTTATGATAATTAATTGGATATAATTTGAATTCTGTTTAATGGATCAAAAGGACTTAAGGTTTGATTTTCTCTTGTTAGTAAAAAGAAATTGATTAATTGATAGATTAGATACGTATAGGATAGACTAATACTTTATTTTAATTAAGGGATACTAGTGGAAGAATTAAATGAAATTTATGAAAAAATCAAGGAACTAGAATATATTTGGAAGGGATACCCAAATTGATACGGTTGACTATGGTAGTATAAATCTCTAAAAGTTTTAAAAACAGGTATAGGTTGATTAAATTTAAGCTAGACTGAACTACTTTCAATAAGTTATGCTATCTAAGGGAATAAGAGGGAATACTAGATGTATTGATTGAAATATGTATAAATGTTTTGGTTTTGGATGTTTGTTTACCCTAACACCACGGTGTGCCTTGAGCATTTTTTTCTGTAAATATTAAAAACCAATAAAATTTATTTTTAAAAAAAAAGATATTGGAACACTGCTATCATGTCCCCCCTCGTCCTTCTTTTCATTAAACTAGACATACCCAATTCCAGCAGTCGTTCCTTATATGTTTTAGCCTCCAGTCCGCTAATCATCTTTGTTGCTCTTCTTTGTACTCTTTCTAGAGCAGTGGTTCTCAACCTTGGGGTTGCGACCCCATTTGGGGTCGCGACCCCATTTCGCGGGGGTCGCCGGGCACCACCGGCCGCCATTTTGTTTTTTTTATTTTAATTTTTTTTATTTTTTTTTAATTTTTTTAATTTTTTAAAAAAAAATTATTTTTTTTGGCGCGTGCGTGCCGCGCACGCTCAGATCCGCCTGTCGCGCCGGAAAAAAAATAAAAAAAAAATAAAAAAAATTAAAAAAAATAAAATAAAATAAAAACAAAATGGCAGACCGCAATGGGCGGATCCGCGCATGCGCGGCGTGTGCGATGAGCTGATCTGTGCAGGCACAGATCCGCCCGTCGCGGCTGCCATTTTGTTTTTTTTTTACTTTTTTTTAAATTTTTTTAAATAAAAAATTTTAAAAAAACAAAATGGTGGCCCGCGACGGGCGGATGTGCGCATGCATGGCGCGTGCGACGGGCCGATCCACGCATGCGCAGATCCGCCCATCGCGGCCGCCATTTTTTTTTTGTTTTTTGTTTGTTTTTTTAAAAAAAAATAAAAAAAATTTTTGCGCGCACGCGCACACGCGTGCACTCCCGGATCAGGGTCGCGGTGCGCATGGGCGGGGCAAGTGGGGTCTCAACCTCAGAAAGGTTGAGAACCACTGTTCTAGAATCTCAACATCTTTTTTACATTGTGGTGACCAAAACTGGATGCAGTATTCCAAGTGTGGCCTTACCAAGGCATTGTAAAGTGATATTAATACTTCACATGATCTTGATTCTATCCCTCTGTTAATGCAGCCTAGCACTGTGTTGGCTTTTTTGGCAACTGGAGCACACTGCTGGCTCATATTTAAATGATTGTCCACTAGGACTCCGAGATCCCTCTCACAGTTACTACTATTGAGGAAGGTACCCCCTATAGCACAGGTCGGCAACCTGCGGCTCCAATGCCGCATGCGGCTCTTTGAGCCTTCCCCTGCGCTTCCCTGCTTCTCTCTCTCTCTCTCTCTCTCTCTCTCTCTCTCTCTCTCTCTCTCTCTCTCTCTCTCTCTCTCTCTCTCTCTCTCTCTCTCTCTCTCTCTCTCTCTCTCTCTCTCTCTCTCTCTCTCTCCTGAAAATCTTTTTGGGCGTGGCTCCTCCCTTTGCTGCGTTTCAGCAGGAAGGGCAGGAGACAGCTAGCTATCCCAGCTATGCTGACTCAGGAATTCTGGGAGTTGAAGTCCATGAGTCATAAAAAAGGTTGCCTACCCGAGCTTGTTGGAAAACCTTGAAGCCAGCTTGCCAGGTGAGCAGCAGATAGGAGAGAGGGGGGGAGAGAAAGAGGGAGAGAGAGAGAAAGAGGAAAGAGAGAGAGAGAGAAAGAAAGAAAGAGAGTGGGGGAAGAAGACTGGCAGACCAAGGGCAGATAGAGAGAGAGGAAGGGAGAGAGAGAGAGACAGAGAGAGGATACCCTTTTGATATCTAAAATGGAGATAACACTGCATATATCCTTTTTTACCTGTGTGTGTATGTACACACACTTATAATAAAGGTAAAAAAGGATATATGCAGTGTTATCTTCATTTTAGATATCAAAAGGGTTTTGCGGCTCCCGGTGTTTTGTTTTCGGTGGGAAATGGGTCCAAGTAGCTCTTTGAGTCTTTTGGGTTGCCTACCCCTGCCCTATACTATACCTGTACATTTGGTTTTTCTTGCCTAAATGTAGAACCTTATTTTTTTCACCATTGAATTTCATTTTGTTAGATAGCGCCCAGTGTTCAAGTCTTTTCAGATCCTCCTGTATCCTAAGCCTGTCTTCTGGAGTGTTGGCTAGTCCTGCCAGCTTGGTGTCGTCTGCAAATTTGATGAGTTCCCCATCTACCCCCTCGTCCAAATCGTTGATGAAGATGTTGAAGAGCACTGGGCCCAGAACAGAGCTCTGGGGCATCCCACTACATACTTTCCTCCATGTAGATGTGGTTCCATTGAGGACCACACGCTGAGTACAGCCGGTCAGCCAGCTATGGATCCATCTGATGGTGATGCTGTCTAACTCACATTTTTCTATCTTATCAAGTACCGGTAGTAGGTTGTGATCTACTTTGTCAAATGCCTTACTGAAATCCAAGTAAATTATGTCCACAGCATTCCTCTGGTCCACTAATTTTTTCACTTGGTCAAAGAATGCAGTAAGATTTATCTGGCATGATCTGGTTTTGACAAACCTGTGTTGGCTTTTAGTAATGACTTTGTTTGTCTGTAGGTGTTCGCTGATTCATTGTTTGATTATCTTTTCCAGAATCTTCCCAGGTATTGAGGTCAGGCTGATAGGTCTGTAATTTCCTGGATCCATTTTTCCCCCTTTTTTGAAGATGGGGACTACATCAGCTCTTTTCCAGTCCTGGTAGTTCCCCAGTACTCCAGGATCTTTGAAAAATATAGTTCAGTGGTTCTAAGATCACATCTGCCAGTTCTTTGAGAACCTTGGAATGTAATCCATCTGGTCCTGGTGATTTGAACTCATCTAGGTTGGACAGGTACTCACTTACCATTGTCTTGCCTATCTTAACTTGTGTTTCTATTCTGTTTTTTATGGCACTATTTTTGATAGGTTGGTCTATTTTTTCCCTTTGTGTAAAGACAGATGCGAAAAACGAGTTAAATATTTCTGCTTTCTCCCTATTGCTTGTCACCTTCTTGCCACTTTCACCCACTAATGGACCAATCATTTCCTTCACTTTTTTCTTGTTGTTTACATGTTGAAAGAAGCTTTTTTTGTTATTTTTGACTTTGGTCGCAAGCCTTAGTTCATTTTGAGCCTTAGCTTTCCTCACTTCATCTTTGCAGGCGCGTTCTATTTGCTGATATTCTGACTTATTTATGTGTCCCTCTTTCCACTTTTTATACTTGTCTATAACCAAAATGCATGAATTACAGAGTACTGTAATTTCTTAACATTTACATAAGGAATTGATATTACAGGGAAAGTGTTCCATGTTTCTGTTTGCAAAGGATCTGGTTATATTAGGTAGGAGGATCCCTAAGGATCGTATTATGAAATCATTACTCTCTATTTCCAGTGTTCAAACTGTGAGTGCCAGTGTTTATACTGCAGCACAGCAACAGACAAATATCTGAGGGGGAAAGATTCAACAGGCTTGGATTCAGAAATTTGTATACTTTGGGAAAAGGCTTATATGGAAACATCAAAACAGCCTCATGAAGACTTCTTAATTGCCACCAATATTCATTAGGGAAAAAACACCTAGGAAAGATAAAGAAATGGGGTGTCTGAAATTTTGTAATAATAGCAACAATAATTTCAAATTGATTGAGGAAAAATGCCTCAGCAATTGTTAAAAACCCTTGTATGAGCAGTTTTGGGTATGTTACGGGGGTTTCTAATTTTCATCTTGTGGTTGGGACACCAGGTAAGAAAACAAGAGACTGTGAGTTATAGTCCTGCCTTTAGCCATGAAAGCCACCTGGGTGACTTTGTTCCAACTCATCTTACAGGGTTGTTGTTGTGGGGAAAATAGGCAAATGAAGGAATATTAAGTATGTTCGCCAACTTGAGTTATTCATAAAAATAATAAAGACTACCTGCACTAGTGAGTAATACTGCATATTGTTCTGGTCACCATGATACAAAAAAAGATGCTGAAACCCGGAAAAGTGTTCAGAGAAGAGGAACAAAGATGATACAGGATCTGGAGATTAAGTCATATAATGAACAGTTGAGGAAAGCTAGATATGCCTAGCCTATTAAAGGGATTAAGGGGGATGTAATAACTGTCTACTAGCATTTGAGTGGCTTTAACAGAAAAAAGGGGGTTGACTTATTCTCCAAAAACCAGAGGAAAGGAGAAGTAGTAATGGGTGGAAGCTTGAGAAAGAGAGCTCCAACCTAGAAATAAGGAGAAACTTTCTGACAGTGAGAAACAATTAATCAGTGGAAAGCTTATATCCTAGAGTTGTGGGTGCTCCATCATTGGATGTTCGAAAAATAATCTGGACTTGACTGGGAGGGTATAAGGTTTTCTGCCTTGGGGGGGGGAGTGCTGGACAAGAAGACTCTGAGGTGTCTTCTAACCCTGAGATTCTATGTTCTGTGTTCACTGTTAGTAATTTAAATAGGAAGTTCTGAATAGCATTCTTCCTTCACCCTTTGTCCTCAATCATTTTCCCCGACTGCTCTATTCCTCCTTCATTGTGGAGCCCATGGGAAGGTTCACAGGAGCCTGGCTCATGAACAAGAACTTCCATCTCTTCCTCCCTCCAGCCACTTCCTTCTCTTTCTATTTCTCTTTCTCCCTCCCCCTCCTCCCTCTCTCGTTCTCTCTCGCTTTCATTTTCTCTTTCCTTGTCCCTTTATAAGAACACTCTTCGTTAGTCATCATTTTTGATAGAGTGCAGAAGATTGAATCTCATATAAGCATGCATGTTCTTGTTTGTATAATCTGTTGGTTCTGTGAACTTCAATATTAGTCAGTGATCATAATAGTACAATGGATGAACTGGACTTAATTGAAAGAGTGGTGGGTGTTTTTTTCATGGCAGAACTATTGTAAATTACGAATGTCTTGTTCGTAAATGGGTATTCTGAGACATGTTAACTTTGCTATGGCTGAGATTGAAGGTGGCAGAATTTCATGCAGTAATGATGTTTCTTCCATCTCTCTCAATCCATCCTTGCCATTCTATGGCCCCAAAAAGTCAGTAAGCATTCATAGGCATTACAGTTTGAGTTTCTCAAGCAGGCTTGCCCTGGGCCCTGTCATGTTGCATTTGATCAAGACACCAGTGTTAACATTTGGGGCCAGAAGAATATTCTCCTTAGGGCTTGCCTACCCTTCATCCCATTACAGTGATGTGTTGTAAGGTCTGAACCATCTTTTCTGCATTTTGCTATCTGATTTAAATGATGGCTGCTGAAGTAAGGAACCCTTTTAGTATGCAACTTCTCTCAAGAAGCTCCAGAAATCATGGAGCCACTATTGAAAGCATCAATTCTGCATTTCATTCTCCTGCTCTCTATACTTGCTCATGATAGCATTCAATAAAACTTATCTCTAAGTTTCTTGACTTTTCAGTCCTTTATTGGCTGCCGCTACTACTTGTACATATAAGCATACCTTTATTATAGTAAGTGTTAGCAGACAAAATAAAAGTTACAGGACTGGTAGACTAGAAAGTCAATTAATTTCTATAATAGCACATTTGAACACAAACTAAGAAGGTTAGAACCTGGTCTTACAAAAATGTGTATAAGCCACCAAGCTGCTTTTTCTGATCGGTATCAAGAAACATTTAGTGAAAGACATTGACTGATTTGACTTCCTCATTCCTGAGATTTCTCAGCACCTAGTATGCCATGATGCAGACAAATTGATTTATGCAGGCAATTAATCTATGATTTGTTTAACCATCTTTATCTTTTGCTAGAAGCAGCTATACATTTCTAATAATAATTGGCTTTTATTAAGTTGGCAACATGAATCTGTTTTGCCCTTCCAAAAATGAAAGCCCTAAATAGTATTAGGTACTTCTTAATTAGTAAACTTCAGATGTGTTGGTCTTACATACACATTATCTCTAGCCCATATTAAGGGAGGGATTGTAGAACAGTTTTAATTTGAATGTCTCTAACTTTGCATTTTTGAATAATACACAAAATCTTTATTACTCATCATTTTTAAAATGATGTTCTTTGAATCTTGCAATATTTTAATTTGCCAATTAAAAATAAATTTAAGGAAACTTAGGAAAAAGCTTATACAATAATGTACCTATTCAGGAAAACAAAGAACAAAACCCCAGTAAATTAGAGAACATTATGTATAAATAGTGGATATGTTATGTGCTCATAAATAAATGCAAATGTTTTAGTGAGGTTTTATTTAAAAAAAAATACCAAATTTGACAAACCAGACTAGATTTACTTGCAGAAATGAGCGCTTGAAGACTTGATCTATTTGTTCATTTCTCCTCTATATGGTTAACACCTAATGGCAACCAGGGCTGGTGGCAGCTGTAATTTGACCTATGCAGGGGCATCTGGTTGAGGAAATAAATCTAACATCCATCCATCTTTTTCAAAACCTAGAAAAGCTATAAGGACATACAAAAGATACTAAATGATTTCATTTTCTGTTATTTCTAGGAAAAAATAATTTATCAGTAATTCTTGCTGAATTTAACATCCTTTTACTCACAGGACTAGAAGTAAAGTAGGAAATCAACATATGTTTCTGAAAACTGTTTCCTGATTTTCTATTCTTTTTTATTTATTTATTTTTGATGTGAAGAGGGAGGTGGGATAAGATATTCCAGATAAACTTTTGGCAAGAATTATGAAGGATACAGCTGGCCGGAAAAAGAAGCTACGAGGGCTCATTTTCCTGCAATGGCTGAACGCATCTATGATTAGAATGGCAGCTGATATGTTTTGCTAGCTAGAGAAAGGGATTTTTTTAGCAACAGAAAATATAAAGCCCAAATTAAGTCTGCGATTGTTTTTTTTTTAGTGGTAAAATGGTAGATAAATAGGAGACGTAAGATCCTGAAGACTGGAAACTTTTACAGGAAGATACTAAAAATGGCTATGACCCAGGATACAATGCCATGGCTCTGGGAATGTGCAGGAATGGAGAATGCTGAATACTACTCATTACTAGAATTATTATGATTTTGATATCATTTTGATGTCATTTGATTTAGTGCCTTGCTGAACAGGGTGGGCTCAAGTTATGTTACTCTTGTTGGCAAAAATTCATTCCTCTCTCTCTCTCTCTCTCTCTCTCTCTCTCTCTCTCTCTCTCTCTCTCTCTCTCTCTCTCTCTCTCTCTCTCTCTCTCTCTCTCTCTCTCTCTCTCTCTCTCTCTCTCTCTCTCTCTCTCTCTCTCTCTCTCTCTCGTCTCTCCCCCCCTCCCATTGTTAGCAGAGATCAAGAGTTGAGAAATTATGGTTTCTTCCATATTTTTTCCAGATGCAAAGTGAAAAGAAAGTGCGGCAACTACTGGAAACAATGTGAGAGCTGAAATACATCTGACCCTCATTCCCCAGTGTTTGGAAATCAATGGAGAATTTGTATTCTTACTGTTGCCCATTTGGCGTTTTCAGAATAATTGCTGCTTTTGAATTCAGAGAGTCCTTTTTGGATTGGAAGTATCATAATTGGAATTTGTGACATTAGTATAATGAGAGTGGGTTATGTTTTAGAGAAATCAGAGAAATGTATTAGGATTTAAATGAGGTTCTTTGAACAGAACTAAAAGACGAACAAGAGCTATTGTTAAAATCACCAGCACTATATTAACATCCATCCTTCTACTGTATACACAATGCTTGAACTGATTCTATTAAGCCGTGTCTTAGAATAACTGCTTATATTTTCTCACTTTGAGCTCCACAGGGTGACTGCTTTGGGGCAATAGTGCGATGACATTAGATAAAAACTTAGGCCAGTGGTTCTCAACCTTGGGGTCGCGAGACCATTTCGCGGGGGTCGCCGGGCACCGCTGGCCGCCATTTTGTTTTTTTTATTTTTATTTTTTTTAATTTTTTTTTAATTTTTTTAAATTTTTTTTAATTTTTTTTAATTTTTTGGCGTGCGCACGCCGCGCACACTCAGATCCGCCCATCACGCCGGAAAAAAAATAAAAAAAAAATTAAAAAAATTAAAAAAATAAAATAAAATAAAAACAAAATGGCGGACCGCAATGGGCGGATCCGCGCATGCGCAGCACGTGTGATGGGCCGATCCGCGCAGGCGCAGATCCGCCCATCGCGGCCGCCATTTTGTTTGTTTTTTTATTTTTTTTAAAAAAAATTTTAAATAAAAAATAAAAAAAAAAATGGCGGCCCGCGACGGGCGGATGTGCGCATACGTGGTGCGTGCGACGGGCCGATCCGTGCATGCACAGATCCACCCGTCGCGGCCGCCATTTTGTTTTGTTTTGTTTATTTTTTTTAAATTTTTTTTAAAAAAAATAAAAAAACAAAATGGCGGCCCGCGACGGGCGGATGCGCACATGCGTGGCGTGTGCAACGGGCCGATCCGCGCATGCGCAGATCCGCCCGTCCCGGCCGCCATTTTGTTTTTTGTTTTTTTTTTATTTTTTAAACAAAAATTAAAAAAAAATTTTTTGCCCACGCGCGCACACGCGCGCGCCCCCGGGTCACGGTCACGGCGCGCATGGGCGGGGCAAGTGGGGTCTCAACCTCACAAAGGTTGAGAACCACTGACTTAGGCATTGTTAGCTGAGGATGAGGAACGCAGTACTGATCTGGAATATAGAATTCATATTTTGGTTTCACTGCCCTTTTTGTCTTTATCATCACCTTAGAGCAGGGGTGTCAAACTGCTGGCTTGCGGGCCAGATGCATCATAACGAAACCGCACCCACCCCATTGCTGGCAATGGCAAAAAAAGTCACAATATGTTGCAATATGTCACGTGACATTGCGAGTTTGACCCTTGCCTTAGAAGTTTTAGAAGTATGTTGAAAAATTGAGGCTTTAGGAAGTTTCACATTTAAAACTATTTTATTCATTATGAACAGAACATATATTATGGGTGGAAAATTAAATATCATTTGGGTCAACTGGCAAATTTGAAAATGCTTTGAAACATAGTTGAGGAGGCATAAAACATTTGCCTTTGAACCTTTCTTTCCCTGGGCTCATTAGTTCCATCTACTGTGTTTTGCAATTTACTGTTTTGCAGGGTTTTTCCCCACTGTTTTGTTGAATGATCCTAGCTAATCAGAAAGCACACAAAGCATATGACCTCAGAGCTCTACAGAACCAATTAACATTATCAGATAAAATGAACAGCAGGACAATGTGTATGTAACTGAGAAAAAGCTGAGTTGCGGTGCTGTCACATTTGGTGTAGGGAAGAGCTGGTGTGGTTTCATTATAGTTCAGTTGCTGAAGTTTAAAACTGTAAAATATATCTGATTGTCTCAGTAAAAGGGCCTTCCTCTGGCATCTGCCTCCATGACCAGTCTCCCTTCTGTAGGGATCCATAAAAGATTGCCAGGAAGTGGATGGTTTCTTGCAACTTACTGAATGGCTGTCAGTTCCTTTCTACACAGATTTTTAGTTTTTCCCAAATGCTTTTCAACAGCTTTTTACTGTTCTTTTATTGTTTCCATCAGTAAACATCCCACACACAATGTTTCAAAAGTTAAAAGTATTCATCAGCATTGTAATAACCACAACAATACACAAAATGATACACAAGTCTGGATGAAGAAGCTGATCTTCAATTAAGATTGAATTTTTTTTCTCAAACCCTCTGACCATTGCAAAGCACTTGCCAGGAAAAAAAGTGCTAGTGCAGGTTAGAGGGGAGGCAATTCCTCCATTTCTCCTTTTTTCCAAATTGCAATGCAAAAAGCAGTTAGGAATCTTCCTTGCCAAAGGAAGCCTTCCTGTTCTAGAGATCTCACCTACCTCTCTGATGAGAAGAAACAAACTGCAGATTTCTATACTTAGAAATCCGAAGCTGTACCCAGATAAATATTAAATTCTAAGAAAGGCACAATTCCAAGCACATCTGAAATACAGTAGGCCTCATTGTAGAAAACCTTCAAACTTTATATAATATAATTGTTTCTTTGGGAATGTCCCAGCATTTTAAAAATACTTTTATTGGCTAATAATTTGAAATGCCAGCTAACTGTATTCTGTGTTTGGTTTCAGCTAATTCATTTGGAAGTGAACCCTTTTGAAATGTGGTGAAAGGCAAATGACACTGATAGTGATTGACCTATCCAAAAACAATTATACAATGTAATTGACTTGCATAGAATCTCTGGAGGGGAAACAGATGCCATCAGAAAGATTACAAATATTTTTGGATTGGGGGGTTAACATCAAATATGTGATAAGCCAGTGTTTTTAAACCTGGCAACTTTAAGATGTTTGGACTTCAACATCCAGCTTTCTGGCTGGGGAATTCTGAAAGTTGCCAAATTTGAAAAATACTGCTTAGGTTATACAGTACTGGATTTTTTTGTGTTCTTTTGTGTTCTACCATCATGAGAGTTAGCAAGAGTAAAGACTATTTCCTTAAGAATTGTTTTCCAATTTGTCTAGCTCTAAGCTCTCAGACTAACAATTCATGTACACTCCTGAGCATAATTCAGTGGTCATTCAGTATTATTGTTTCCAGTGATTGAATGATCCTACCAGAGGTATCATATTCACTTATAGGACAAATTTACACAGCTTTCTTGCTATGGTATGCAGATATCCCACTGTTTCCTAACACAGTGTAAGCCTATATTTCTGTGTCCACTTACATCTAAGGCAATCCAAGGATTACTTAAGGTGCTGAGATCTAGAAGTATAGTGGTGTTTTCCTTAAAATCCTGCCTGGATGCTAGGGGCAGATAGTGTATAGTACTTGGGTGAGCATTGGAGAAACAGCTTGAAATGAGATGCTTCATCCCAGCAATCTTATATAGATAGTCCTCAAGTTATGAATGGAATAGAGCTTGCCCATTTGTAACTTTAGAATTTGTGGCAGTGAATTTCATACCTTCCAATCTCTCTCAGGTCCGTGAGAATCCCTGCGTTTTGAATAGCCCCAAAGGCGTGCAAATCCTTTTTTTCTCCAGCATGAAGATGGAAAATCCACAAATGGGTTTACTTTGTCTTCCTGCTCAATTAGACTAAGTCTGTCAAACTTGCCACGCGTCCTCCTGGGCTAGAGTACCACCCAGTCATGACTTAGTCTCATGCCCAGCAGGACGCTAAATTGTTGGCTCCAGTTTTTCAGACTTATCCTAATTATACAGGTTGTATGATCTTTACTATTCGTGGATTCTCTATTTTTCATTGCAGCGCTGAGATCAGCACTGCGACAAACCGTCAAGCGGTTCCCTTCCCCTCTCTTCATCTAACTTCAGCTTGCCTCAGGCTCCTTGAGAGAGGAAATTCTCGGAGAGCTGTTGTTTTGCTTTAAATTGGATATCCCCGTAATTAGATCGCTGGGATCAGCGCAGCATGCAACTGGCTATTGGCCTGACGGCTGGGCTGTGGGCTCAGATAAGCCCCTGTCAACCATCCCATTCACGTTCGCCGCGGTGACCATTTTAAAAGCCGCGTGAGAAGTTTTAAACAGAATCGTTTATTTGACTAATTTCCTCCTCAAACACTCAGCGGATCAATTTGCTGCCCTTACCAAGGACTTAACTGGCCAAAAGGAGACCCTTGTGACTCCAGGCTCTCCGGATCGGCATACACTCTCCCCAGGCGATCTATATAGCGGCCGCCATTTTAATCGTCGCTAAGATCAATTTGAATTCTCCAGGAGAGAGACGGCCAGGAGCAGGCCTAATTATCAAAAGGGCTGCCTCAAGTGCACGTCTCAAGAAAAGGGGTGCAATAAGCGGAGGCCCTTCTCTGTCTTTCCGCAGGACTCAACTCACCCCCTACGTAGAATTTGTGACCTGAGGCCCCTTTTTTTCTGAGTTGACAGCCCTCAGCCTGCATATTACTCAGCCTACTGAGATCAGGCCTCCACATACATAATCCTCAATTTCTGTCCAAGAAAGCCCTTCACTGTGGATGGTCAGTCACAACAGCTGAAACAAGGTGTTTCTTCCAATTATTGCAACATCAAAGTATGCTGGCCATGCCTCTTGACCTTGCCGCCACCACCTAGGCCTAGTGTGCTGGCCATATTACTGAGGTGACCTTGCCGCCACTAAGTGAGTTACATGTGTGCTGGCTGTCACCACCTGCTGATTTTGCTGCCACAATAAGCCTTGACCAGTACGCTGAAGGTGCATTTTCTGGTATTGCAGCCATCAGGAGCATTGTAGGTGTGCGAGAGACCATTAAGTTGGTCCTGCAGCCATCGTAACCTAGAGTACTCACTGGTCCCAGCGCGATGACACACAGTCACAATCAGTACTCTGCTCCCTTACCTTGAGATCTCTCTCAGCACTCCACTGAGATATCTCCATTGTGATGGTAAACAACACAGTGCCTCAGACCGCACATGGTGCTCCCGGCACTCCCACCAGAAAGAAACACAAGTCCTCCAAGATGGAGGCTGTGGGAAAGCTCAAGGCCAAGGCCAAGGCCTTGTCGGGCAAAAGGCCCTCTAAAGCGGCTGAAAAGGAGGTCAGCAGGAGACACCAGGCGTGGAAAAACAATTTTCCAAGGCTCAGAAACTGAGCTCAAGTGGAACGGAACATGCTTCCCCCATTCCAGCTGAGGATTCACTCACAACTCGCCCCCTCCAGTTCAATTGTCCAACAGGTCTGGTCCCCAGAAGGGGATGCCGGACAGGAGGAGATGATTCCCCTCAACCAGGGCTCTTGCCCTAGATGGGTTCCTCCTTCGCCCAGGGTTCAGTCAGGACCAGAGGCCACATTCACGCCCACAGCAGCTGGGCTTTGACCCACAGAACCCCAGGGGGTGTCGCCAGAACAATTCCAGGCACTAATCACCCAGGCCTTTGCCCAGGGTATGGCCTCCTCATTTCACCAGAGGCCCAGGCCTGAATTTGTGGCGTCAATGACTCCATCTTACTCCCAGGTGGAAGCCCCAGAATATCCGGCTTCTATTTCTTCCGACCGGTCCTTCCAGGACAGACAGTCATGCTCCGAAAAGTATGAACCAAAGGGCATACAACTATCGGAAGACGAGGAATCTTCCCTGGACCCTTCCCCCTTTGTAGGCCTATTTGACCCTCCTCAAGGCAAGTACCTCTACCAAGATCGGTCCTGATCAGGAGCCTCAATCGGGTCCATCCACCAGCCAGGACACAAATCCACTGTTCTCCGAGCCTATTGTTACACAAAGGCATATCCCTTGTCCCCCTTTCTTTCTTTTTTTTTTCTACAAGAATTTTATTGGTTTTTTTAATTTTTACAAGAAAGTGCTCAAAGCACACCGTGGTGTTAGGGTAAACAATCATCCAAAAACAAAACATTTATACATACTTCAGTCAATACCTCTAGTATTCCCTCTCTTTCCCCTTAACTAACATAGTTTATTTAAGATAATTCAATCTAGTTTAAATTTAGTCAACCTGTACCTGTTTCTAACACTTTAAAAAATTTATACAACCATAATCAAATTAACTTTAAATACAAACTCTATCAGTTCGGGTATTCCTTCCAAATATATTCTGGTACCTTAGTTTTTATTATAAATTTTATTTAATTCTTCTTCCACTAATATCCCTTAATTAAAATAAAGCATTAGTCTATCCTATATATGTTGTGAGTGTCCCTAGACCAGCTTGGGAAGTATCAGAGGATGAGGATCAGCAGCCAGGCCCCTCTGGGTGTGTTCCCCTCCCGGCAGCCGAGGAAGAGCAGCCAGGCCCCTCTGGGTATTTTCCCCTCCCGCAGCTGAGACAGACAGGGAGGAGATTTACAGGCAGTCTGGGTCAGATTCGCAAAGTGAGGGGTCAGATTTGGACCAAGAAGATAGATGGCTTGATCCGAGATTCCGAAGGTTTGATAAGCGAAGGTGTCAGTTAAGTAGGAAAAGGAAGTAATGGGGGGAGTATCGGAAACTATATTAGAAGGGGACAGAGAGACTACGCCTTTGTCACGAGCAACGTTAATCAAGGAGTAGCCTGATATCTGGAGCCGTGTGTTTGAATTCAGTCTTCTGATGTTTTGGAAATCTACGGGAGAATAATGAGGTCTTGGACAATGTGATAAAGAAAGAGTGAGTTAATTGGAAGGTGTGGAAGGAGCGTGTTTTAATCTAAATGTAAATAAATGAGACTTGGCTGTTTCTGCCAGCAAAATGCCAGCAGCGTGCTTTGAAGTGAATTCTTTTGAAATGTGTTAAATAAACCTCTTAAAGACATATTTATGTGGATTTTAATGAGCTGAGAGGGGCCAGACAGAACAATATATATCTAATCTATCAACTGATCAATCTCTTATAGCTAACAGATATAAAAATAAAATAAAAAGTAAAAAAATTAAAAAATAAAAGAAATAAAAAAATTAAAAAATTTTAAAAATCAAATCTTAAATTTTTTCAATCCATTAAACATAATTCAGTTCATATCCAATTAAATTGTCGTAACCAATAACATCAATCTTATCAAGCAGAAATCATTTTATTAGATTAGTTCAAGATTACATAATAATTTTCTTACAAGTGACCCTGTTGTCCTAAACAAAAAAAAGAAAAAAAAGAAAAAGAAAAGAAAAGAAAAAAGAACAAACACATTCTTAAAGCATTTAATATGTATTTCATTAATCACTCCTTTTTTCTCTTACTTGTAACTCATAATCTTAATCTTAATCCTAAAGTCAAATCCATTAATCTAGATTGCCTTTAACCCATTATCTCACAATATCTCCTTTTTAGGCTAAAGTATTAATCTATCCTAAAGCTATATAAACCATCAATCAACTTTAAACTAACAAGATAACATCAAACTTTAAGATATTTCAATTCATTAATCATCAAACAAATAAATCATCAGTAATTTCCATATAGATAAATTTTATATCTTCCATTAATCCCATTTTTCTTACATCTAACTCATAATCTTAGTCCTTAAGTCAGTCCATAATTCTAGATTGCCTTTAGTCCATTACTCAAAACTTTAACTTTCATTTTTTTAAAATCTTATTCTAGGTTTTTTGAAATACCAAGTAGGTTTCCATACCAAAGCTTCCTTTCCAACAGATAGGTCTCTCTTTGTTGCTTGTAATATCTTTTGAATCAGTGAGAATCATCTTGACCTCTGAATTGGCCTTCTGATTTTTTTTAGCATAAAGTCTCGTTGCTTTCAAGTTCCAAGTCCCAGTCTTTGCTTTTCCTGATTCTCAATGCCATAACTAAATTGCATATAAGGCAGAGTCAATTTCTCTTTGTTCTCAGTTAAGTCCTCTTCTTGTAGAGTCTGTTTGATAGAAGAATTAGGTGCAATCTGAAAGTCAGTTTTAAGGTTTGAGGAAGAGATTCTGGCTCTTAGTTCTGTAGTAAACTCTTTCATTGTAGCACATATTTCCTCTTTAGTCTCATAGATTTTTTCCAGAATAAGTTTACAGTTTAAATGTGAGTACAGCTCCATTTTAGAAGAAAATCTAAGTTAACATCCAGTTAACTTTCATATTAAAAAATCATCTCCTCTCCAGTTGCAATATCACTTTTTAACCAGTAGATGTCCTCAGTAAGCTAAAAAAAGAAATCCATTTTTTTTCCAAAAGTCATTTTATTTTTCCTTTTTCTTTCTTTACTCAAAAAAAAAAACATAGGCTAATAATAAAGTTCTTTTAAAAAAAATTTGCGATATCCCAAAACATACTTGTATAAAAAAACAACATAGTTTCTAAATCTTTACTTTATTCCTTTGTTCGCCTTTCTTCCCCAACGAGTAAAAGCTGCCTTTCCAAGCTAGGAAAATCTTTCCAACACAGCTCTTACAGGCAAAAAACAAAGCAAAAAAAAAAAGAAAGGGGAAAAAAAGAAAGGTCTCACCCGGATTCACCACGGTGAGTCTGAAGCTTAGGTGTTTTTTTGACAAGCGGTTTCTAGCGGCAGAGCAATCGGCCATTTTACTGGCCGATCTTTTTCTTCGTCGGCCCTCGGAGTTCCGTCCAGACAGCTGGAGGAGCTGCCGCTCCTCCACTGCCAGATCACTGCCTCTTCGTAGGAAAGTCGCATCCTCCAGGGCGACTTTGGACCCGCATAAGGGTCCGCCGACAGAGGGAAAACTAATCGGCAAGGAGAGCAGTCTCCCCACTCGACTAGCGATGCCGCGACCCGGAACCGGAAGTCCGTCCCCCTTTCTTTCTGAATACTCTTCCCATACTGGGGGGAACAGATAAGAAATTATTCAATGTCGCCCCTTGTCAGAGCTACTGGAGGTTCCGGTTATTGATGAACCTCTAACACCACTTTATTCCTCTTCCACGGTGTCAGGAGATATGGCTGAAGCATTGAAGGCAGAGGACAGAAAATCTGAGTTTTCTCTCTGTAGGACTCACCAGACCTCGGCATGGTCGGTAAAGGTGGCTACATCCACCTCCTTCTTTGCCAGAACTTCTCTTATCTGGCTTCGAGAGCTTCAGGCGATGGTTCCTCTGGAGCAGGTACGCGCACACCAAAACCTGGTTAAATTGGTGGCAGCATCGGAATACATGGCTGACGCGTCACTACACGCCACCAGATTTTCATCCCGAGCCATAGCCTCAAATGTTACAGCCCGCAGGCTTCTGTGGCTCAAACAATGGCGAGCAGAAGCAAAGTCAAAGTGGCGCTTAGCGACCGCCCCTTACTGTAGCAGCCAACTATTTGGAGAGGCCCTCAAACCTTACCTTGTGGAGAAGAGGGACAAACGTAAGGTGATGTCACACCTTACCAGATGGGCAGACAGAAAGTCTAACCCATACTCCCACAGGCAGCCTTTTCGATCAGGGTCAGGATTGGAGTGGGCTCAGCTCCATTTCTCCCAGACCTGATCGCCAACCGGAACGTTCCACCCCTAAGTCCAGACAACAATTCCAGGCCAAGCGGCCCTTTCGGGGCATGGGAGGCCATCCCTTCAGAAGAACCAAGTGACTTCAGGGATGTTCCCCCATAGGTGGCAAATTGACTCTCTTTGTCCACAAATGGGAGACCACCATCACAGATGCCTGGATGCTCAACACCATCAGATGCGGCCTGTCCCTGGAATTTTTATCCAACCCTCCAGAATGCTTCATTTCATGCTCCACCCCAAAAACTCCGGTCAAAGTGGGCCTCATGAACGAGGCTATTCATCACCTTTATTGGAAATAAAGGCCATAGAACCAGTACCGGTGGGACAACTGGGAAGGGGATTCTACTCCATCCTCTTTGTTGTTCCAAAGACCTTGGGGGATGGAGGGCAATACTAGACCTAAAGGGGCTGAACTCCCATCTTACAAACGCTCCAGTCTATTCTGGCCAGCATCAGAAGGGAGGATTTCCTGATGTCTATCGACCTCACGGAAGCATACTTACATATCCCCATCCTTCCTGGCCATCGGAAGTTCCTCAGGTTCTGTTACACAAACCATCACTACCAATACAGAGCACTACCATTTGGTCTCTTGTCTGCTCCAAGAGTATTTACAAAGATCTTGGCAGCACTGGCCACTCACCTGAGACTGGTCCCAATACGCATCCAATGTTACCTGGATGACATCCTCATCCAGTTCCCCTCGTTTCAGGCGGTTCAGTCGGACCTGGCCTTGTCTATCAGGACCTTCCAAGACCATGGGTTCTCAGTGAATTTCCAAAAGAGCCAGACAGTTCCATCAACCTGCCTCCTTCACCTGAGTGCGATCATAGACACAAGACTCTGCAAAGTCTATCGTGGGAACGCCAGGACAGCATTCGGACCCTGATCTGCTGGGTCCGAAGGGAGCATGTAGTCACATTGGCCACACTTTCCCAACTCTTAGGGAAGATAGTTTCTTGCATGGCGATAGTGCCATGGGCCAGACTACACTCAAGATACCTGCAGTGGTTTTTGCTTCCGTTTCAGAGGCTGGGCACCAGCTCCTCCAACCAGAGGGTAAGGGTCCCGTTTCAAACCCTAAAATCCCTTCAGTGGTGGACCTCCCCAACAGTAGCCAAAGGCTCCTTGTTCAAGGAACCAGTCTGGCTTACCCTGACTACGGACGCCAGCAGTTGGCTCAGGGCCAGTGGTCCCGATCAGACCTGAAGCACAATATAAACTGGTTGGAACTCAGAGCCATACATCTGGCTCTACGCCACTTCAGCAACAGAGTGGCGGGATAACATGTCCTAGTCCTCACGGACAATGTGGCAGCGAAAGCCCATGTGCACCAGCAAGAGAGTACCCGATCCAGGTCCCTCATGACCGAGTCCCAGTTGTTGGGCTCTTGGGCAGAGACCAATCTCTCCTCCCTCAGGGCAGAGCACATCTCGGGAGAGGCAAACCAGCAAGCGGATTCCTTAAGCAGGTCAACAATGGATCACTCCGAGTGGCGCCTGCATCCTGATCTATTCAGGGAGATCTCGGAGAGGTTCAGACATCTGGTGCTGGACTTGTTCACCTCTCCGGCGAATTCCCAGCTTCCGAGGTCTTTCTCCCGGTTCCCATCTCCAGGGGCGGAGGATGCCAGAGTGCCTGCTCTATGCTTTTCCTCCTCTCCCTTTGATCCAGGCAGTCATCTGGAAAATACTGCAGGAATGGGCAGAGGTAATATTGGTTGCTCCACAATGGCCAAGACGGCCGTGGTTTGCCAACCTCATGGGCCTTTCCATCTCTCCCCCATGGAGGATTCCTCCAGGTCGCATTGCACTTAGCCAGGGAGCTCTGCAACATCCAGAACGCCAGTGGCTCCAGTTATCCGCCTGGCACTTGAACGGCAGCTCCTGACCCGGGAGTCCTATTCGACGGGCGTAATCGTCATGATTCAGGCATCTAGACGTCCCACGATGAACAGAATTTATGACTCCACATGGAGGAACATTTGTCGTTGGTGCGCCAAGAACCAATTTGATCTCTCAGCCATTACCATCCCGGGAATCCTGGAATACTTATTGGAGGGGCTCAATAAGGGGTTGGCGCCCAATACTATCCGCAGGCAGGTGGTGGCCCTATCCACGGTGTTTGCATGTGACAATTCAACACCATTGGCTCAGCACCCCATGGTGTGCTCCTTCATCAAGGGAGTGACTAACACCAAACTGCCTGTGGTTCATCGACATCCCTCTTGGGAACTCCCGCGAGTCTTACAGGCCCTTACTTCACCATCATTTGAGCCCATCAAGACTTGTACACTGCGGCTCTTAAGCATGAAGGTAGCCTTCCTGATAGCCATCACATTGGCTAGACGCATCTC